>VDFB02193867.1:65645867-66228981 GCA_007258455.2 Sequoia sempervirens
CAAAGTTGTTGTACCATATTCCACGACTTGCTGCTGTAAATGCCTCATAAAAATCAATAAAATCATGAACCAAGTCGTGCTCATTCACCTTAATTTGAAAACTGAAGTCATTAATTGATTTTTCCCAAAAATTACTAGCTTTTTCCTCCATAACGAGTCCTTAAAATGGCAATTGTAACTCCCTCCAATTCTAGTGCCCAAATTTGCATGCCATGATTTGTGGAGAGGTTAGCATTCCTTATTAATTTCATGTCATAATCCATAACTCCCCACCAAGAATCCCACACCCAAGTTGGGAAACTTCTAGATTTTACAAGATGCAACAACCTATTCTTCCACCTAGACTAGCCAACTAGACATGATGAATAGAATATTGGCCAATATTTATTTTTCACATATATTAGGCTAATTATTACAATAAATTATCTATTAAAACTTTATTCAACCTACTCAACATTAGGAAAAGATTAAAATGAAAATTAAAACATATTTTTGATTGATGCTGATTGCCCGATAGCCATGGATGCTCCTGCATCAAATAGATTTAACAAATTAATAATTAGTTTTAAAAATAAATTTAAAATGTTGGATAGCTGTAGGTTAAACTTGGATAATTGATAATCCCTTCCATAATGAAATATTTTCTTTTTATATTTTTTTCATATTTAATATTTTTAATAAGGTAAAAGTAAGGGTTATGAAAGGATCCCATAACTTTTTACAAAGGCACAAAGATAGATTTGGAAACACACAAAACAAATACAAACAAAAACTAGGCCTAAAAAGCAACCTAGGCCAGACGTAACTGTTGATGTTTATAGCAGCTTCAGTCGCATTCTTCCAGCGATCTCCTTTACTACATAAATTAAATAATATAAGATAGCAATTGGATGAGATGAAGTGGTACGTCTAATTGAAGGTGCTTTCTAAAGCCGACATCATGTAGAGATGCGCTCCATCTAAATGGCACAAGTTCCTATATGTGCCGACCTATTTCTTATTGGTTGTGTCCAAATGAAAAGGCATCTTTTATTATTGGTGGAGGCTGACTAGAAGGTAGTTGAAGAGGCATGTCCTCTCACAAATCATGTATATATATCCATTCATTCTCTCATAGTTGATCATCAATTCATTAGCATTTTCCAGTTCATTCATACATAGTTCGAAGTTCTTCATATGCGAGTTCATCCAAGAGCAGACTGAGATTTGTATAAGAGGCTGAGATAACTATTGGCGGATTGTATCATTCAGTTCTGTATTTGCATCAGACTGTGGTGCTGTGTACTGGCCTTTCTATTGGCCCATTGTATGTGTATCATTCTTATCGAAGATTCAATAATATAAGAGATATTATTGGATGGGTTTTTCTCCCTCAAGAGGAGGGTTTTCCCAGGGTATCTGCTGTGTCTTGTGTTATTTTTAATTTAATTTCTGTGCATTTCAATCTGATCACTAAATTTAACAGTAACTAGAGAAACAATCAGCTATAACTTTGCTGACTGTCAACCTATAATAAACAAAAAGTACATAATTTGATAACCTAGACTTCTTGAACAACAAGATCATAGATCCAAGTCTGTTTAACAACTTTGCTCAAGCGTGGAGAGACAGAGTGCCATCTTTGCATCAAATATATATATATATATATATTTAAAATATATCAAATATTTATCAAAAAAAAAAATATATCATTTTTAAAATAATAAAAAAGAAAATATTAATAATAAAAGAGCATGGAAGTACAAACAGCCTCAACCCAAAAATCAAGTTTAAAGGGGAGGAAAACTACAAACTAAATTAGAAGAGCCCTTCAAAGCACTTAGATTGAAGACATACCCTGGAAAGTAAAAAGATATATTTTGGAACAAAATGACAATAGCAATGGCATAGATAGTTTAACTAAACAGCCTTCAAAATTTACTGGATTTTCTTTTAACTTTGACAGAAGAGTCCAACATAGTTTGTATACCAGCAACAATATTCTCTAAAGATTCTTTGGATTTGATTTCAACATTCTTCTTTTGACCTTTAGCTTTTTATTAATAAGTGGAGGAGAGATCCTCATCCACCACTAAGGCACCATCAAGTACAAATATGCCAGTGGTATGATCAATATCCTAAACTACAAGCACCGTTTCCTCAATATCAAGAGAATCCACAAGAATTGTTTCCTCTGCGATAGGAGGAGCTGCAAAGAGTGGCACCTCCATAGTATGGGGTACTGTTGTGACCTTTTCACACATCGCCCCATTCAAGATGGGGACCCCCTAATTTTTGCTCCGTTCCGGTCTTTTGGCTTGGGTTTTCTCCTCTCTCTCGCTCTGTCTCTTTTCTGGTGTCCGTCTTTCGGGGGGTTGTGTCCGTCATTGAGCTAAAACATGAAATTGACCAAGTCTGAAAATTAGGGTTTCGTCGTTCCTGGTCAATTCAAGGTCAAGTAAAGTGAGTAAATTGAAAATTGAACTTAATGTTGTTGTCAGCAGACATCCAGCAGGCTTCCAGCAAAGTTTCATCGAATTTTGAGGTACTTACTATTTTTAGTAAGTGTGAAATTCAGGACAATTTGTCAGCTATTTTGAGGTTCCGACAGTCACACTGCATTCAGGGCACATCAGACTGCTCGCGTGCAAAATTTGAGCGAAAACGGACAACTTACTATTTTTAGCAGTCTGGCTTCCGGGACAAATTTCAGGGTGCAGATGCAGAGTTTTTCTTTGCATGTTTGCATATTCCTTCTGGGTTTTTCGAGACCCTCGCGATGATGTAACATGCAAAACGATACCGACACTTTCGTAATTCAGCCTTCCGAGGCTATTTTAGGGTTTGCATGTCGAGGGTTTCTTTTGCATGCCCGTGATTCCCATGGAGCCCGAGAGTTTCATGATGGTGTGACATGCAAAACCAAGATACTCACTCGGCAGAAGGAACTTGCTATTTTAGTAGGTGTGTCCTACACTCTCCCGCGCCAGCTCGTGACCACGACATCGCAATACCGTTAAACAAAGACAACCTGAGATCTTTGATACGCATGCAAAGGTAAAGCAGTTTCCAACTTCGAGCCCAAAAATAGGCATCAAAAGTCAAAATCTTCGAACCTGGCTGCAAACCACCGACAAGATTCGGTGCCATTCACAAGGAAATTTCGAATAAATCAGAAAGCACTTACTATTTATAGTAGCCAAATCTGGAAACGTAAGGTAAATAGTAAATCAGTTGTACGCATCGTCACCGACAAGTCACGTGGTGAGGAGCTTCGAACTACCAACTCGATCGAGCTTGGGAGCCATCGCAAACATGAGCTTACTATTTATAGTAAGCCACCTTCAGAAACGGGCTATAAATGGCAGGGTGACTAAAAGTGGCAGTGTCGACATGTTGATAGGGTTATGAAGAAGCTATGTTTGAAATTTCAAGTTGATCTGAGCTCCAGAAGTGCAAAATTGAGAGAACTTACTATAAATAGCAGGGCACGATACTGGCGAAGGATGATGAAAATTTGCCTAAGTCTGGAACTTCATCCAGCAGGCCTAGCAAATTGCGCCCATCTCAGCTGAAGAGGCATAAAAATTTCTAAGTATGATGTTTATCCTGCATAGGGGGTGAAATGCGCCCAAGGCACCAGAAAGTCAAAGAAAGTCAAAGGTTTTCATCCTGCTGCCAGGCCAAAATGCGCCCAAGAAGGAAGAGGGAAAAGTTGAAAAGTTTCTAAGGCATGGAAATCCGCCACCCCCTCCTAAATGCGCCCATCCTGTAGCAGGGGTGAAATGCGCCCAAAGTTGTAAGTGGTCAAAGAAAAGTCAAACATTTTAATCCTCCTCATGCATTAAAATGCACCCAAATGCATGCATGTGAAGACAAAGTTTGGAAGGCGAAGAGTCACTCTTGAGGCGTTGGAAAAAGTTCATCCACTAGACACATGGAAATGCGCCCAAGGTTGCAAGGAGTCAACAAGTCAACGTTTTCTATCCTTCACAGGCATGAAAATGCGCCCAAGGTAGGAGTGAGTCAACAAAGTCAAAGATTTCATCCTCCTCACCCTCTAAAATGCGCCCAAACTTGTGCATGTCAAGACGAAAATCGGAATACGAAAGGTCATCCTCCTCCTACATGGAAATGCGCCCATGTTTGAATGTGAAAAGTAAATGCAAGTGGTAAATAAGGTGAAAGTTTTCCCAAGGCATGGTGAAAGATGGTAACTGTTGGGCGTTCAAGGTGATCAAGGTATGTGTCGCGTGGTTTTTTTTCAAATTTCCTCTCAAAGTGTGATATGCGCCAAGAGTAAGGGAGTTATAAGGTGTTAGAAATATTTTCTAAGGCGTTGAAATGTTTGAGGGTGGTGAAAATAGAATGAAGTGTGCTAGGCGCCTCAGGGGGGAAAATAAAATATTTTCTAAGTGTTGAAAATTTGCCTAGGCGTTGGGCTTTTGAATAAATATTTCCTAAGTGTGAAGTGAAGATAAAATGTACAAGGCGTGCCGGGAATGAATAAAATTCTTCTGAATGAAGTTGATAAGAAATTTCTCTCCACTGGCAGATGATTCAAAATTTCCTAAGGAAAACTTCTCAAAGTGCTAGATGATTTTAAAAATATTTTTCTAAGGCAAATTATTTTCCCTTGGAAAATACGCCTTGAGATCAGAGTGATAAATTTTCCGAAGCAAGAGCAACTTTTCTCAGTGATGGAGTCAGAAATGCAAGACGATTCAAATTTTTCGAGAAGTCAGAGCAACACAAAGTAATCACAGGCGAAGAACGAATTTAAATGATGAAAATAATATTTTTTCTAAGGTTCAAAATTGAAAAATTAAATGAACCCGTTCGTTGGGTACCCATGAATTCGAGGTGTTCTGAAGAAAATTTGCTTTTGGGTACTGAACATTTGTGATGATGAATGGATTTCCAAGTCTTCTGAGCTTCGCCGACACTCTTTCAATGAAGAATTTAATCAGTGCTCAAATTGTGAATTTTCCTAAGGGAGAATTTTAAATTTTCTAAGGCAAAAACGAGTAAAATGAGCTTTCAAGATGAATTTTCTTTGAATGATGAGTTCAAGAGAAATTGCCTAGATAATTTTGATTAAATTCTTCGAGGATGAATTTTCCAGAGCAGAGGAGAAGTTGAATTCGAATTCAAGTGACAGAGCTCCGGCTGGTAAATTAAAAGATGAATTTAAATTAAATTTTTCGAAAAGGAATTCAAAAACGCCAGTCAAAGTCAAGTTTCTAGAAGAATAATATTCCCGACGACTGGAGACAAGTGTCAAAAACACCAGAGAGGGAAAATTCGAATTCTTGAAGTGGAGTAGGGGAGTTTAATTGCACTGGCTAAAATTAACTTCTTCTAGAATTCGAATTTTAGCTATAAAATGGAGAGGTTTTTCACTTGTTTTCACAGCTGGAGAAGTCGAACTTGCTCTGAGAGTGAAGCATTGCAGTGAGTTGCTGAGGCCTGAAGGAATTCAAATTTTGCTGAGGAGTTGCATTTGCTGAAGAGGCGCACTTGAGAGTTAATCAAATTTGAAGTAAAAGGGAGGTACGCCTTGAGTTGCTGAGAGGTGTTTGCTGAAGTAAGGAGGACGCCCCTTGCTGATTGGAGGAAGTTGTTGAGAGCTTGAAAGAGGTACGACTTTGCTAGTGACTGAAAATTGATTGAGTAAGTTGAAGTTGCAAGTTAAAGAAAGACGCCTTGAAGCAAGGAAGTGGTTGAGAGTTTTAAAAGTACGAACTTGCTAGTTTGCTGATTGCTGATACGAAGTCATAGAAGTTCGAATTGCTGATTGCTGATAGTGAAGTAGAGTCATCAAGGTTCACTTAGAAATCTGTTCTAAGTGTTGGAATTCGGACTTATTCAAGAAAAGAAGCTGAGGTTTGCAAACACGAGAGTTATTGCAGCTTCTAGAGTTCGACTGCAGCCCCTATATCATGTATCATTTTTATAAAATTGCTGATGAATGTTTGTTATGTTGCAGATGGCTGAAGCAAGGACAACCGGAAAGGACAATGGTGCCTCAAGACAAGCTGTGATCAAGAAGCTCAGCAAAACGTTCATGCCAGAGTCAAAGTTCATTTCAAAGCCGGGCAAGTTGACGGACACTAATTTGGGCTCTGTCAACTTGGAGACCTTCAAGAACAGGCTGTTTGGAATTGGAAGTCATCGGGCTTCGGTCACTTCGCACAACATCGTCCGCAGTGGATTATATGCAGCTGCTGGTTTTCCGCCAGCTATACAGTGTTCGGAGCTGATAATGGAATGCGCCAATTGCTACGAGAAGGAACACCGGTCGATCACGACACCAGATGGCCAAGTGCTTGCCAATCTCACTCCGACAGCCATTGGTGAAGCTTTCGGGATCCCGGTGCACAGGAACATGATTTACAAGTCCAGGGAACGGGCTGAGCGGATGTATGCTTCCACATTCGAGAGGTGCATGGACACAATTAACACCCACTGGATGAGCACTCCTAAGCCATCTCGTGCGAAGTTGCCAAAACAGATCATAGCGGAGGACCTGAAACAAGAATACTGTGATCTTATCATGATGCTGAGCAGGGTTGGTGGTTGCCCACAGTCCTACATTTTTGAGCCTCGGATGTTTTATTACATCAACCTGGTGCTAGAGGGCAAGGATTATATCAATTGGGCTGAGATGATCAGCGATAGTATACATGAGCAGCTCCTGAGCTTGAGGAGGACTAAAACGTTTTACATGAGCTCCTACCTTATTTATATGTTGGCACGAATGACGAGGTACAGGGGGATTTCTTACAAGGAACCCATCGGTTGTGGCTCTCATCAATTCAAAATCCATGAGGCATGTACACAGTTGCACCTGTCAAGTACAACCCACTACAAACGTGTCAACGATTCATTCACCATGTACATCACGAGGCTGCTTCAGGAGAGATTACATCACAAAATTTCTAGAGATGCCCAGGAGCTGATTGAGAGGTATGGGTGCTGGTTTATACAATTTCCGAGATTTTCATATATTAGGCTGCAAGGATTTTCTTCATACCCTTATAGGCTGCCTAAGTACCCAACCGATAAGATAATAATGCTAGAGATATCCGTGACGCTTGCTAGCCTTGACAAAATCCAAAAGAAGAAAAAAAGGAGGATAGAGTTTCCAATTGTGATGGGCAACCGGATGAGGTGTCCCTCGATACAGGCAGCTAGAGAGGCTGAAAGTGAGCTCCAATTTTATCATTTCTCATATCATACAAGCCGACAACATTATGACCCGCACCATAACATCAATTGGGTTCTGTCGGAGGAGTTCAAACATAAGGCCACCATAGAAGATTATTGGGCTGATGCAGTTGATGAAATTGAAGGAAGAGAATGTTCTCTCGGTTGCCGATTACTCTGATCAGGGAATGTGAGGTTGTCCCAATTCCGGACCAGGTTAATGAGGATATGGATGTTGTGCATCCAGATTATGCAGCTATTCGAGATACTCCACTTCCACCTGTGGATTGGTCAGAGCCCGAGGTTGCTGATTTAGATACTCTATCCATCCCGATTATGACATTCACCAGGGCATGGGTTGACAGGAAGGTGAACAGATTGAAGAGTAGGTCAATTGCTTTGACTTACAACTTGATGGGAGATCACAGGACGCCCACCACAGGAAGAAAGAAACAGATCACAAGAGGACCAAAGTCCAGAAAGAAAGAATTGGTTCAGCCAGAGCCTCCACGAGTCACAGTGGCAGCACCTTTGGAGACACGTTCTCCAAGCATACAGGAGGTGTCTTTGTTTGCTGATCAGAGAATTGCAGTGAATCAGGTACCGGTAGTACTGGATGATATTCAGCCTCCACGGAGGGAGTCAATTGGCCAGAGCGTCAACGTACCTGTTAGGATTGATCAGCAGGATGATGAGGGGACTATTACTGACCCCGCCCAGCAGAGTTAGGAGGCGCCATGAACGATGCATGCATGATGATGATATAAAGTGTCGTGACACTCAGCCACTTGAGGACGATGAGCCTCGCCAGAATGAAGAAGAAGTTGAACAGGTTAGAGAAGTCGAGGCACAGGAGCAGCAGCCCTTCGATATACTGTATGAGGTGCCCGATTGGCTTAAGGATAGAATGAGAAGAAGCCCGAGTGAAGAGCTTGATCCAGCAGTTGAGATGGAGGAATTCTTGAACCGGATCAGTGCTCCTCCACCGAAGAGGAAGGCAAGGAAATTTTTGAAGATCTCCACCGATGAGGATGGCTCTCGTACTCTTCACGTTGCTGTCCCCCGAGTCGAGTGTGACCGGAGTGAAGCAGTTCCTGAGAATTATGTGGTCACCACTCTGGATTTGGGACGCCCTACTGGTGCTCAGATTGTTGAGAAGTGTGATAACTCCTTCCTTGCCCTCAAGGATAGATTATTCAAGAAAGAAGGGAAGTATAAGAAGTTGAAACGAGAACACAAAGCCTTAATTGGATATGTTCAGCAGTTGTCTCGTTCTCGAGGGCAGGATGTACCAGTGATAGAGCCTCCAGCAGATGTACCTAGAGAGTCGATCAGCGGCTTGGTAGAGTTGGGGAAGATGGCACAGGAGGCAGATAAATGGGTCACAGGAGTTCGTGCTGAGACAGAGAAATTTATGGAGGACCTTGCCTCTGCCTTTCAACAGGCCTCTACTATTTTGACACGGATGGATGCGGTGGATCATGCTTGGGGCTTATGCCCCATTCATCGTGAGTAAGGTGATCCAAATAATTTGAGGTGTTGAGGCATGTGCCATTGCTTGCTGATTACATGGAGGTGTCATTCGTGCTTAATGACCGATATGATTTCCTGTGGTATTCTTCGGCTATCACAGCATGGCTTCTTCGATGCGCAATGTGATTCAGCTAGAGCACATAGGGCCATGACCAATATCATAGATGGGGTCTAAAATACCTTTTTGAGGCCATATTTGCCAGGGCGGTCAATCCGCATGAAATAAGTTTTGATAATTTGAGGGGTTTGCGCTCTTCGGCAGATGTTAAGACCTTTGTGCTGTGATGACTTTGAGAATACCGCCATATTCCCACCTTGATCCGTAACACGCTAAGACTCCTTAGTCAGCTGAGAAAATCTTGTACTTCCAGGTATGAGCATTCACCACGGTAAGTTAGAGTTTCAAATAGATTTCAGGTTCCACCCATTTCAGCCTCGTGAGGTTGAGGCCGTGACTTAGCAGATTTGTTGAGTTGGCAAATGAGAGAAGGCAAATGTGGGAACACACTCATCGATCTATGTGATCTTCTAGAAGATCAATATGGAGACGATACCTTTTTTCTATTTTGGGAGTGAGTGGGAATCTTTGATTCATTTAATGTACCACTCCCTATTCTGGCAGTTTTTAGGGTTAGGGCTGAGGTGGCACGATTCTGGCCACTCTATTGATTGTAACCCTAGCCGTCCCTTGGGACTTGGCTAGCTATAAAAGGGGGAGTCCCCCTCATTTGTAAGGCATTAGAATTAGATTAGACATTGGAGTAGTAGACATTGAGAGAGCATTAGAGCTAGATAGTGTAGCATTGTAGAGCATGTTTGCATAATTTGGAGAAGAGAGAAAGTTTTCCCTTTGAAAACTTTTGAGGAGATTGTTGGGTGTAAATACATTTTATGATAATATCTTTTTCATTGATGATGGAATTCGGCCTTGTCATGAAAATGCTAGCAAGGTTTCTTCTTCCTTTCTCTTCGTGATCCAAGTAGCTTAAATTCATGCAAGTAGCTTACTTTGGTGTGTGGTGTTTTATTGAGATAGCTTCGCTTTATTCCATACCACTAGCGGCTTGTTGATGATAAGTTCGCCTTGTGTGGTCAACTGGACATCACATTTAGTTTAACTTCGGTTGTGATTTATATGCTTATATGCGTCGTTGTGATGGTGTATGCATGTTAAGTCATGATTTGAACATCTTTTGCTATTTCCCTTGAAGATTGCACTGATTTTGCTGAGGCTGTCCGACGAAGGCTAGGTGAAATCCGGTTGAAGTCTATTGAAACGAAACCTCACATATCCTGCATTTAGAATAGAATATAAATTTCTTAGGCTTTATACCCCTTTACTTCAGCATATTTCTGATTAGTTTTAGGAAAAGAACCACATTGCCAAATCATACACGTGAGAAATCCCCTTCAAATCATACATTAGCTGCTGACTACAAGAAATCTGAACAATTACGTAAGTCCCTCGTAAGAACACAGCAATACACATCAACCAAACTGGGTCTATTCGCACTTAAGGAACCTTGGAGTTGAACATGCGAACTTTCTCGCAATCTTAGCGCATGGAATACTTTGATCAAGAGAGAACGGAGTAGCCCCAAAACTATTTTGTTCTGCTGTTTGGTATGGTCACAAAAACCACATCAACAGGTACCACAATAGGAGGTTCCAATGTAGGACACCAACAACAATATCCTAGGAAATAATAGAGAAGGGAATGAGGTATTCTTTCAACAAAGAAATTAAATTTTTTAGCCTAATGCATTCACTAAATTTGTTCTGGAGCCATTGTTTTTAACTTAATTTGTGTTAAAATTTATTTTAGGAAATTCTTTTGAAAATGCCCATTCTCATGGCAAAAGTTATATTCAGATGGATTTCAATCACAATCAATCCTCTTGAGTGAAAACTCTATCCTTCAATTTGAAGTTAATGGACCTATGGAGCCCATTAATGAGATCCACTTCTACACAAATTAGAGCTACACATAAATTCCATAGTTCCACCGAGTTTTGGGGACGGGGACAGGTTTTAGGGGCACGGGGGCGGGGGGCCTAAGTTTGGGGGCGGCGAGGGGATGGCAAGGGGACGGCGGCGGGGGGGCGGCAAGGGAGTGGTGCGTTGAAATACATATAGTACTTGAAAAATTAGTTATAAAAAGATGTATAACTGTAAAATCCTAAGGAATAAGTAAATTCTAGAGTTAAAACACACTGCAATGATTTCATTGAACTAGTGAACATTGAAACAATGAAAATCAAAATGAAAATATACTTGTAACTTAATAGACATTGTGATTGGAACGAGAACTAGCTGTTTCATATTCATAATTTGAATTTCAAAATTCCATAGTCATGATTCATAATTACAATCAAGTATCAAGTTATCAACACAACAGTGTTCAAACTTCAAACTTCAAAAACAAAATACTAAATACTAAATAGTTAATGGCCTGATGCCTCTAATGATCTAATCATCTCCAACTCCAAGCTCCATTCCAATCTCCTCATCACTGGAACCGTCGGATGGGGACCCCAAATGCTCAAGCTCATCTAAACCAATACCAACCAGCCCTGTCTGTGTAGCATCCTCATCTATCTGTGCTAGCTCTTCTGGCTCTACATCCCATCTGGCTGTTGGACTTTCCTTGTATGTAGTTGTGTTGTGATCAATGAGACGTAAGGCACTATGGACAGCCACAAGCTTCTTTGCCCTCCTAGAAGTGAGCCTATTCCTCTTAACAGAGTGGATGAAGTTATAAGTGGACCAGTTCCTCTCAGAAGCAGAAGAAATAGAAACCTGGGACAACAAACGAATGGCTAGAGTAGTAATCAAAGCCCATGCATAGTACTGTTGTGACCTTTTCACACATCAACCCATTCAAAATAGGGACCCCCTAATTTTTGCTCCATTCGGGTCTTTTGGCTTTGGTTTAGCAGCTCTCTCTTTTGTTCCATCTATCTTTCCGGGGATGTGCCCGTCTTTGGGCCTAAGTTGAAATTTTGGCTAAGTCTGTGAAATTAGGATTTTCATTCTTCAGACTAGTTTGGGGTTAATTTAAGTGAGCAAATTGAAATCTGAGCCTGGCATTGCAATCAGGAGGCTTCAGGAAGGTTCCCGTTAAATTTTCACTGAATTCTAACAACTTACTATTTTTAGTAAGTACTCAATTTGGCACCTTTTTCTTTGGACTTTTGAAATTCTGACTGCTACACCTCGTTTGAAGCACTTCAAAGTACTTTCCTACAAAATTTGAGCAAATTCAAACAACTTTCTATTTTTAACAGTTTTGGCTTCAGAAGCAATTTCTAGGGTTTGCATGTATGATTTTTCAATGCATGTCAGGATAGTCTTCCTTGGTTTTTTGAGAGCTTCACGATGATGTAACATGCAAGTCAAGTTGATGACTTTCTATTTTTAGTAGGTACCCCGCATGCAGACTAGTTTTTTGGGTTTTCTAGGTTTTTTGAGATCTCTCAGGCAGTATAACATGCAACCACGTGCGGCAATCAGTTGGTCACTTTTTTAGGAACTTACTATTTTTAGCAAGTTCACTCCAGCAGCCCCCAGATCTTCAATTTCACGAGCAGAGCAGTACAGAGCAGAAACGAAGTCAAACGGAGTTCAACTGAGGCACATGCAAATGAAATTAGGGTTTCCAACTTTGGTGCCTAAAATGGGGGGGTAAAACTCGAGAAAAATGAAAAACTGAGGTATCCCATTGCGATTAGTATCTTTCAAGGAATCCACTGGTAAAATTTGAGCGCAATCTGCATTCTTACTATTTATAGTAAGTCACCTCCAGAATAGGGCTAAAAATAGCAGGTCAGTGTGAAAGGCAAGTGTGAGCAGGACAATTAGGTCATGAGGGTCACGTTGGGAAAATTTTAAGTCAAGAGGAGTTGCAAAAATTCAAAAATCGAGGATTTACTAAAAATAGAAAACGAGGACAAGCTAGTCAAAATTGTCTAAGTATTCGAGAGCCACCTTCAGAAGTTTCCTTAACACTCCAGATGCAAAAGAACACCTAAGGCATTCAAGGAAAATAGCAGGACCCCACCCTAAATGCGCCCTAGGCATCAAGGTGGCTTGAAAAAATTCCAAGTCATTGAGAATGGAAGCTTCCCCACTCAAATGCGCCCTCAAATTGAAGCTCTCCCCTACAAATGCGCCCACTATGGAGTTGGATGGAGAAAAAAATTGTCTAAGTCTCGAAATGGAAGAAGACCCCCTTTGATGCGCCCAAGAAGGAGTAAAGTTGCTTGACACCCTGTGAAATGCGCCCTCATCTCGAAGCTGACCCCTCAATATGCGCCCATGATAATAGGTTGGCTTGAAAATCTCTAAGGCGTGGAAATATGAAGCTCCCCCTCTCAAATGCGCCTAGCAATGGAAAATGGAAGCACCACCTATAAAATGCGCCCTCAATTAGATGAAGAAATTTCCTAAGGTATGGCAAATGTGAAGCAAGATACCTCAAATGCGCCCACCTTGTAAAGGAGGCATAAAAATTTTCGAAGTTATGAAAAGTTGCTTGAGACCCTCTAATATGTGCCCATCATGGAGAAGACAAGTTGAAATTTTCTAAGGCGTGAGAAAGTGGAAGTTGACCCCTCTAAATGCGCCCTAGGCATCAAGGTGGCATCAAAAGTTTCTAAGGCGTCAAAATGGAAGAGCACCCTATCAAATGCGCCCAAGGAAGGAATGAAATGTAAGAAATTTTCTAAGGCAACAAAACTTGCCTGACCCCCCCCTTCATATGTGCCCAAGGTGTAAGGAGGCTTAAAATTTTTCTAAGTGATGAAAACTGGAAGGAGCCCCCCTTAAATGCGCCCATCATAAACAAGGTGGTTTGAAATTTTTCTAAGGCAAGGAAGAAATGGAAGCTGACCCCTCTAAATGCGCCCTAGGCATCAAGGTGGCATCAAAAGTTTCTAAGGCGTCAAAATGGAAGAACACCCTATCAAATGCGCCCAAGGAAGGAATGAGATGTAAGAAATTTTCTAAGGCAATGAAACTTGCCTGACCCCCCCCCTTTATATGCGCCCAAGGTGTAAGGAGGCTTAAAATTTTTCTAAGTGATGAAAACTGGAAGGAGCCCCCTTAAATGTGCCCATCATAAGCAAGGTGGTTTGCAATTTTTCTAAGGCAAGGAAGAAATGGAAGCTTGACCCCCTAAATGCACCCAAGTTGAGAAGATGAGCAAAGAATTTTCTAAGGCGTTTGAAATGGAAGTACCACCTAGCAAATGCGCCCAAGAGAAGTTGTTTGAAAGAAATTTTCGAAGTCATGAAAAATGACATGACCCCACCTCAAATGCGCCCAAGAGAGAGAATGTGGAATATGCAAATATTAGTGAAAAATATTTTCATGGGTGAAAATATTAAATGAACCCCTTCAAGTGCGCCCATGATATATGAAGTTGAGAAATATTTTCTAAAGGGACATGTTTTTTTAGAGTCTGGGGGGTCTTGGATATTTTCTAATGGGGAAATAAATTTTAAAATATTACACCTTGGCTTGTGATTTTAAAATGGACATTGGGCCTATGGTTGATAAAATTTTCTAGAGAAAATAAAATATTTTTAAGGTAGAAGGATGTAGAAACCCCTTGTTTCCCCGTTTTATGAATCTGACTGATTTTTGTTTGTTTTTGCGTTTTCTGATGTTTTTGGTGTTTTTGCATAAATAATGAAGAATGCGATTTTGCATAAAATAGGTAATAAATTCAAATAAAATCCTAAACTGCCAATATAGATAGGAAATTCAAGTTCTACTGAAGGCGCATCTTTTATTGTTCAAATGGAATCAATACAATAAAGATCTGGTAGCATGCAATAAGGAAATGACAATATTTTAATAAAAGAACCTGGTAATCAGCAACTGGAAATAACTAGTACGGCTGCTATAAAACTACTTTCTCCCTCCTTCAGAAGATCCAGAATAGTGCCAGGGATATAGGCGCCCAAGATAGCAGTGAGGTGACCCCCAAAAGCAATGATTTTCTTCAAAGAGAAAATCGCCCTTATTAATAATTGAGCCGAGCTGTGTGAGATGAATGCGGCTGCAGCGGCATAAATAAAAGGAATATGGCTTCCCAAGAGCCCTCGGATATCAATAGAAATAAGAGCCAAGATGAATATATGCCTGCTGAATGAAACCCTGAACAAAACCTCTGAAGATGGATGATCTGTGATGCTCTGTAATTTCTCCTGAATGAAGAAATCTCTTATCTGGCAATAAATCAGGTGATATCTCACCCTCTGAACTGCTTTCAATGGAGATGGCTCGTTCCCCAATGAATTTGAGACTGAAACCCTAAAGCTTCTTGCTCAGACCAAACTTGATCAATTTTCAATAACTCAATATGCATAATGGCTCGAATCCCAAGGCAAATGCACTATATCCCTCAAAAGTGCGAATTCCTTAAAGATAGGGAATTTTAAATAATTCGACCTCTTCTTTTAATTTCTTTCAATAGTCTCAGCTCAAATATTAAATTATAAATTTAATCTTCAAATGGCCCCTTTCTGATGATGGGCGACCCCTTTATCAAAATCACTTAAGTTATAATAAAATATTATAACTTTATATTATAATCTCCAATTAATTAATATTTAATTAATTCAATTAAATATTAATATCTCTCTCATTCATCCGATGCCTGATCCGTCTGAAGTTGACGAACACTGAAGTGATTCTGAACACCAACAAACCATACTGCTAAAAATAGCAGGGGTCCCACACTGACTGCCAATAACTGCTAAAAATAGCAACTTATGCAAGAAGTGTCCGAACGAGCCCGAACGAAAGCCAACTGATCAACAACTGCCAACTGAAGCTGAGCCAAGCTCCAACATGACCCTCTATCCAGTCTATCAGCCTACGAGGGTCGCATGATAGACTAATCCTGTGCTCGGAGAGATGTCAACCAGAAGGGACATGGCCAGTCCGCCCCTCACGAAGTACTTGTCCTCATCTCACGGATCTTTATGAGAATATCCTCGCTCTCCATGTAGCATCCTCAGGCAATCTCTCCCATTTCACCCGGATATTCTGATGGCCTCTCACATAGCTGTCTCTCCACTGTTACTCAGGGGGATGGACTCAATTACTAGATCAACTTTCCCTCATCATCTAGGGAGGTACAAAACTCGCAGAGCCGGTACCACCACGATGTCCCAACGCCTTCTTGAGGCATGATACATGAAATACGTTGTGTACCATGCTCTCTGCTAGAAGCTCAAGCTCGTAAGCCACCTCGCCAACTCTCCTCAGGATCCTGAAAGGACCGTAATAACGTGGCTTGAGCTTCTCTGACCCACTCTTCCTAAGAGTGGACTGACGGTAGGGCTGCAGCATCAGAGAAACCATGTCACCCACCTCAAAATGCCTCTCTGTTCTCTTCTGATCCGCATACTGCTTCTGTTGATTTTGTGCCTTGGCAATATTTTCCTTGAGAGCCCTCATAGTATCGACTCTCTGCAACCCGGCCTCCGGCCTCGGCACTCTTGCCGGCAAGTAGCAAATCCAGAAAACTCGGCGCCTCATACCCGTACAACGCCATGAAAGGTGACATCTGAATGGTCATATGGAATGTCGAGTTATAACAATACTCACACAAATGTATCCATTTGACCCACGCCTTCTGCTGCCCTGCTATATAGTTTTTGAGGTATCCTTCCACCCACTTATTCACTATCTCCGTCTGCCCATCTGTCTGTGGATGGTAACTGGTGCTCGGTGTAAGCTCGGTCCCACAAAGTCTGAATACCTCCTGCCAGAAGTGACTCAAGAACCGACTATCTCTGTTGCTCACAATGCTCCGAGGCAATCCATGTAATCTGAACACCTCACGAAAGAATACCTCTGCTACCTGTGTAGCTGTGTAGGTTGTGGTGATCGGAAAGAAGTGGGCATACTTCATAAGCCGATCCACAACTACATAAATGCAATCTCGCCCTTGGGCTTTAGGCAAGCCCGTGATAAAGTCCATCAACAGGCATTCCCACTTCCTGTCAGGAATCGGAAGTGGCTGCAATAAACCTGCCGGGTACGTGTTCTCCTGCTTGTTCTGCTGACAAACAGGGCACTCACGCACGTATTAAAGAACATCTGCCTTGAGTCCTCTCCAAGTGAATCTCTCCCGAATCTGTCTGTAGGTCTTGAAGTACCCGGGATGTCCTGCAATCGGTACATCATGATAGGCTCGCATGATTATGTTCTTCACCTCAGAACCTGGGATCAAATATATCCTATTCTTGTAAATGATCAAGTCATTCACAAGTGTATACCTGGTATCAACTGTCGATCCCTCAACAATGCTGGAAGCCCAAGTATCCTTGGCATACTCTGCCACTATCATATGCCTCCAGTCCTCTGAAATGTGAACCATAGCGCTCAAATATGGTCTACGTGAAAGTGCATCAGCTACTACGTTCTGTGTTCCTTTGATATATGAGATATCAAAGTCGTATGCCTGTAATTTACTGACCCACTTCTGCTGTCGATCATTGAGATCTCGCTGCCCCAAGAAGTGTCTCAAACTGTTATGATCAGTTTTAATGCAAAATTTGCTGCCAACAAGATACTGCCTGAATTTTGCTAAGGCATGCATGATAGCGAGCATCTCCTTATCATAAATGCTATAGAGTCTCTCGGGCCCTCTGAGTTTTCGGCTCTCGTACACAATCGGGTGCTTGTCCTGCATAAGCACCGCACCAATGCCCTCACCTGATGCATCGCACTGAAGCTCGAAAGGCTTCGAAAAGTCAGGTAGTGCCAAAACAGGGCATGTGGTCATCAACTCCTTAAACTTCATAAAACATTCCTGTGCCTCAGGAGTCCAAATAAATGCACCCTTCTTCAGTAAATCTGTCATAAGGGCTGCATGTTGTGAATAACCATTCACGAATCTACGGTAGAATCCACACAAACCTAGAAACCCTCTCAACTGTGTCAGGTTTGCCGGTGTAGGCCAATCAATAATGGCGCGGATCTTTTCAGGATCCATACGCACTCCATCTGCACTGATAATGTGACCTAGATATAGCAATTCGGTCATCCCCAAGTCACACTTGGATTCCTTGGCGTACAAGGACTCCCTCTCAAGAATACTCAATACGGTCTCCAGGTGAGCCAAGTGCTCCTGCCAAGTCTTGCTGTATATGAGGATATCATCGAAGAAGACCAACACAAACCTCCTCAGCAATGAATGAAAAACCCTGTTCATCGTGGACTGAAAAGTAGCTGGCGCATTAGTGAGCCCAAATGGCATCACTACGAACTCAAAGTGCCCACAATGACATTTGAAGGCCGTCTTCTCTATGTCCTGCTCACGGACCCTGATCTGATGATACCCCGACCGTAAATCAATTTTGGTGAAGTAACATGCTCCATGGAGCTCATCAATAAGCTCATCTATGCGCGGTATCGGATACCTGTTTTTGATCGTCCTCTTATTCAGGACTCTATAATCAATACACATGCGCAATGTTCCATCCTTCTTCTTAACCAAGACAACCGAAGAAGCAAATGGTGACTTGCTAGGCCGAATGTGACCCATAGCAAGTAATTCCTTGATCGTTTTCTCGATCTCATCCTTCAGCCGTTTAGGATGTCTATATGGTGTAATCATAACGGGCTTAGCACCCTCCTCAAGCTCAATAATATGCTCTATGCCCCTGTCTGGAGGTCTCCCTGGAGGAATATCACTGAACACCTTATCATGCTTGACTCTCAACTGCTGAATGTCCGGATGATATTCTGTCTTTTGCTGTCCCTCCTGTATAGGTGCTAAAGTGCACTCAGCAGCCCACTCAACCATGTCGTGACGCATGAGCCTCGCCATCCGACGAAAGGAAATTGTTTTGATGTCGCTGTCCCGTATTGCTTTTAGTATGTGAGTCTTCCCGTCAACATCAAAATGGATCTCCATGTCTTTGAGACGAAGAGTGACTTCCTCCAATGAATGAAGCCACTTCATTCCCAAGACCAAATCAATATCCCCCATATTAACAACATAGTAATCTGCCTTGAACTCATAATTGTTCAAGCGTAAAGGGAGATCCTTTATCATGCGTTCACATCTCAAGGTGTATCCATCGGCCACCTTGACCCTAATGCCCTCGAACTCCTCAATGATGAGTCCGCGTTTCTCAACGAATCTAGCATCTATAAAGTTGTGTGTAGCTCCTGTATCAAGAAGGGTAATGACCCTCTGTCCTGCTAACACACCACGAATCCTGAATGAGCCCTCCTGCTGAATGCTAGATAAGCGGGCCTCCTATATTTGTAGCTCTGGCCCTGTCTCTGCTCTAGGCTCTGAAGCCTCTGCCTCTGAATCCTCAGAACTCTCCTGCTGTTCGGAATTTTCTGATTCCGAATCCTCATAGTACGCCCACATCACTCGATTTGCCTTGCCTTTAGGTCTTAGAGGACAATCGTGACTGGCGTCATAGGGACCTTTGCAGTAGAAGCAAAGCTTCTTCCTGCGTAGATCATTAAGGGCCTCACGATCCAAAGGTGGAGCTGCTGATTTACCTTTTGAATCGTTTTTAAAATCTGATTTGTCTTTGTTAAAATCAGATTTCTCTCTGTTTCTATTAAAACCCTTATTGTCCCTGAAAGATGAATTATTCCTGGAGTTGAATCTACTAGATGGTGCTGCCAACTCCATACTTCGTGCTTTTTTCATTGCTTCCTGTAACGAAGGAGGATCAAAGGCTTTGATCCAACCTCGCAATGGCTCTGTCAGCCCCTCCATGAAAAGCACTACCAAACGCCTCTCAGAAATGTTCGGAACCATAACTGATAACTTCTGAAAGTCACCAATATAGGCCTCCAAACTGCCACTTTGTCTCAACTGAGCCAAGTCTCTGAAGTAGGATTCAGGATCCTTCCTGTCAAACCGCTCAACCAATCTGTCCACAAACTCCTGGTATGACGTGATCCTGTCATGCTGTAGTGTCACCATACCATGGTGCCACCAATCATAAGCTACTCCCTCGAGATGCAATGTAGCATATCTGATAGCATCTCTCTCGGCCATCGGGCGTAATGTAAGAAAAGTGTCCAGCTTACTAATCCAAGCCTGAGCTGTCACTTTACCACTACCATCGAACATCGCTAGATTAAGCCTGTTGGTTGCATGTTTTAGGTCATTGTTCTGGTACCTAGGTCTCCAATCCTGTCGACCTCTGTGATGCTCTCGCCTCTGAGTAATAAAACAGTCAAAAGTGATCCGCTCTCTGACCTCTGGTGGTACCAACTCCCACTCCTCGTTCGCTGCCATAAGCGTATCAGCGAACAACTCCTCGTGCTCCTCACCTGCCAAGACCTCCTCGGCCTCCTGTCTCACAAATGTAGGCCTGGTAGGCCTGTTTGCTGTCCGTGAGGCTGTCCTAGGTGCCCTACGAGATCCTACTTCACTCCTCTCATCGTCACGATGTGGTGACGGTCTCCTAGGAGTACCCAATCTCTGAAGTGCTACTGCCAACTGCTGTAATACATCATCGGACCGCCTGTTGACCTGCATGAAGATCTCTGAGTGCATGCAAAACCTCAGCATCGTCCTGATCTCTGTTATTAGGTGGGATCTCTGTCCTAGGTATATCTGTTCTGTCAGCCATGTCATTCCTGTTAGCCATGTTTCCTGACTGCCTGCTCAAACTCTGTTGCCTGTCAATCAGAGCACGTCTGCGTGTGTAATACCTGTGAGAGCCAAACTGTTCTGGCTGCATAAGACTGCTAAACCCTTAGGATGGCAGGATTTAGCTCTGATACCACTATAGAAACCCCTTGTTTCCCCGTTTTATGAATCTGACTGATTTTTGTTTGTTTTTGCGTTTTCTGATGTTTTTGGTGTTTTTGCATAAATAATGAAGAATGCGATTTTGCATAAAATAGGTAATAAATTCAAATAAAATCCTAAACTGCCAATATAGATAGGAAATTCAAGTTCTACTGAAGGCGCATCTTTTATTGTTCAAATGGAATCAATACAATAAAGATCTGGTAGCATGCAATAAGGAAATGACAATATTTTAATAAAAGAACCTGGTAATCAGCAACTGGAAATAACTGGTACGGCTGCTATAAAACTACTTTCTCCCTCCTTCAGAAGATCCAGAATAGTGCCAGGGATATAGGCGCCCAAGATAGCAGAGGCAGACTGACCCAAAAGCAAGCGATTTTCTTCAAAGAGAAAATACGCCCTTATTAATGGTGGTACGGCCTGTCAGCAGATGGTACGGCTGCAGCAGCATAAATAAAAGGTACGGCTTCCCCAAGAACCTCCAGATATCAATAGAAATAGGCGCCAAGATGAATATATGCCTGCTGAATGAAACCCTGAACAAAACCTCTGAAGATGGATGATCTGTGATGCTCTGTAATTTCTCCTGAATGAAGAAATCTCTTATCTGGCAATAAATCAGGTGATATCTCACACCCTCTGAACTGCTTTCAATGGAGATGGCTCGTTCCCCAATGAATTCGAGACTGAAACCCTAAAGCTTCTTGCTCAGACCAAACTTGATCAATTTTCAATAACTCAATATGCATAATGGCTCGAATCCCAAGGCAAATGCACTATATCCCTCAAAAGTGCGAATTCCTTAAAGATAGGGAATTTTAAATAATTCGACCTCTTCTTTTAATTTCTTTCAATAGTCTCAGCTCAAATATTAAATTATAAATTTAATCTTCAAATGGCCCCTTTCTGATGATGGGCGACCCCTTTATCAAAATCACTTAAGTTATAATAAAATATTATAACTTTATATTATAATCTCCAATTAATTAATATTTAATTAATTCAATTAAATATTAATATCTCTCTCATTCATCCGATGCCTGATCCGTCTGAAGTTGACGAACACTGAAGTGATTCTGAACACCAACAAACCATACTGCTAAAAATAGCAGGGGTCCCACACTGACTGCCAATAACTGCTAAAAATAGCAACTTATGCAAGAAGTGTCCGAACGAGCCCGAACGAAAGCCAACTGATCAACAACTGCCAACTGAAGCTGAGCCAAGCTCCAACATGACCTTCTATCCAGTCTATCAGCCTACGAGGGTCGCATGATAGGCTAATCCTGTGCTCGAAGAGATGTCAACTAGAAGGGGACATGACAAAGGATAAAATAAAATACGCCTAAGTCTTCTGTGATAAACTTTTCTATGGCGCCTGACAGATGAATTTTGTTGAAATGTTAATGGGGTGAAATTTTCAAAAATTTGAAATAATAATTGTTGCAAATTGCCAGAGGAGGGAAAAATTCAAACTTCTGCAGAGTAGTGGAGGAAGAATTAAATGAGTCTGTTAAAATAAGCCTTCTTCTAGAAGTCGAAATATTCTCAGACTCAGTTATAAGAGCTATGAAAATTTTCATTTCTCCTCACTAGCTACAGGTGCAAATTTGAGACTCTGAAGGTGAAGAAAATTGAAGTTGGAAAGAAGTTGCTAAAGAAAGCAAGAAAATTTCTAAGTGTTGAAGAGATATTGATTTTGCTAAAGAAGTGTTGAGGTTTGAAGTCTAAATTTCAGTGCTAAAGGCTTTTCTTTTTTGAAGCTCGCTCCATATTCTGGTCATCACGAAGTTGATCTAGTTTCTAAGTTAAATTTCTAATGAATATATTTTATTTTGCAGGATGGCTGGAGTAAATAGAGAAGTGACTGCAAGAACAAACAAGGCTACAAATGTTGAATCCAGTAAGGCCAGTGGGTCCAGGCAGGTAGTAATCAAGAAGTTGAGCAAGCCATTTCTTCTTGAGTCAAAGTTTACTTCAAAGTTGGTAGAGTTGAGTGACACAAATCTTGGTTCATTCAATCTGGGAGCACTCAGAAGTCGAATGTAAGGGTTAGGAGGCCACCCTCCATCAGTCGCTGCGCACCATATTATGATGAGTGGAATTTATGCAGCTGCTAGTTTTCCACCAGCCATTCAGTGTTCGAAACTAATCATGGAGTGTGCCAATTGTTATAGGCTAGAGCGAAGAACGATTGTTTCTCCTGATGGCAAGTTATTTGCCAATCTCACGCCTGATGCCATTGGAGAGGTGTTTGGACTTCCCACTTCTGATAGGATGGTGTACAAAACAAGGGAAAGAGCTAAAAAGATGTACGCCTCCTCTTTTGAGAGATGTGTGGGGATGATTAATTCAATTTGGATGCAAAAGCCCAAGCCTACTTGCACCAAGCTGCCTAAGCAGATTATATCGGATGATGTGAAGCAAGAATACTGCAACTTGATAATGATGCTCAGCCGGGTAAACGAAAGCTCTCAATCATATATTTTCGAGCCATGGATGTTTTATTACATCGGAGTTGTCATGGAGGGGAAGGAATGTGTCAATTGGGCAAGGATGATAAGCAATGATTTAGATGAGCAGTTCAGGCACCTGAGGAGAACAAAGACATTCTACATGAGTTCATATGTTATATATATGTTGGCTTGGATGACCAAGTATAGAGGAATAACTTACACGGAGCCAATTGGATGTGGTCCTAAGTAGTTTAAAATCTATGAGGCTTGCCCGCAATTGCACCTGACTAGCACCGCCAACTACAAAAGGGTGAATGATGCCTTCACGATGCATATAACAAGGACTCTTTAGTGGAGAACTCAACAAAGAATTTCAAAAGAGGTCCAGGAGCTGATCGAAGAGTACAGATATTGGTTTATCCAATTTCCGAAGTTCACCTATATTAGGCTGCAAGGGTTTACATTGTATCTGTACAGATAACCGAGGCACCCCACTGACAGAATAGTAATGTTAGAAGTGTCCAGGCAACTCATTTCCTACGAGAAAATTCAGAAGAAGAAAAAGAAAGGAGGATTAAACTTCCCAATTATCATGGGAAATTCAAATGAAGTTTGTCCCTCATTACAGGCAGCCAAAGAAGCTGAGGATGAGTTGCAGTTTTTCCACCTCACATACCACACCAGCAGGTAGGACTTCGATCCTTACAATAACATCAGAATGGTGCAGAATGTGGAGTATAAGCACAAGGCTCATATTGAAGATTTTTGGGCTAATGCGGTGGATGATGATGAGATTAGGAGAAGAATGTTTTCCAGGATACCGTTGAATATGATTAGAGAGTGAGATTATTCCAATTCCAGACTAGGTGGAGGAGGACATGAATGTTATGTAGCTTGATTATGAGACAGTGAGAAATACAACAATCCCTCTTCCTGATTGGTCAGAGCTGGAGATTACGGATTTGGATACATTATGCATACCAGTGCTGACATTTACAAGAAGTTGGGTGGAGAGGCATGTGAACAGACTTAAGAACAAGTAAATTTCTCTGACTTACAACTTGATGGGTGACCAGAGGCCGCCAACAGTTAGAAAAAGAAAGTAGGTCACCCAAGCTTCAGATCCACGAAGAGAGGAACAGGTTCAGCAGGAGCCTCAGAGAGTTGAGGAAGCATCATCCATGCCATCACGAGCTTGTTCTCCAAGTGTATAGGAGGTCTCACTGTTTGCAGACCAAAGAAACAGATTGAATGAAGAACAAGAATTGCAGGAAGCAAATCAGCCACCCCGTAGGGAGTCAGTTGGTCAAAGTGTCAATGTTCCTAGAAGAGACAACCAGCAGGAAGAAGAGGAAACAACCACAAATACCCGCTTCCAGCGGGAGATTGAGGTAGCTTTAGAGGATGAGACTACTACAGGGCAGGAGGCTCAAGTTTCAGGAGAAGATACCTAGCAGACGGAGATTGATGAGCCTCATCAAAATGCTAATAGAGAAGAAGTACATGAAGAAGAAGTGAGAGAAGAGTAGCCACTTATCGTTTGTGACATGCAACAGGCAGTGCCGGATTGGCTAAGAGAAAGGATGAGAAGGGACCCTATTGAAGAGACTGACCCGACGATTGAGATGGAAGAATTCCTCAGTAGAATCAGTGCACCGCCGGAGAAGAAGGCCAGAAAATTCTCAAAGATTTCTATGGATGAGGATGGTTCTCGCACGTTGCATGTGGCCATTCCCAGGATTGAGTGTGATCGAGATGATGCTGTTCCATAAAATTATGTGGTCACCACTATGGAGTTAGGCTTCCCTATAGGGGCTCAGATAATTGAGGAGTGTGACAGCTCCTATTAGGCACTCAAGGATAGCTTGCTCCGGACCGAAGGAAAATATAAAAAGTTGAAGAGGGAGCATAGGACATTGGTTTGTTACGTGTAGCACTTAGCTCGTCTGTGTGGGTAGGAGAACCCAATAGTTGACCTTCCAGCAAAACTCCCTAGAGAATCAGTTAGCAGACTTGAAGATTTGAGGAAGATGGCTCAGGAGGCAAATAAGTGGGTTGGCAATATTCGCACTGAGATAGAGAAGTTCATGGAGGATCTCGTTCATTCTTATCAGCAGGCCTCTAACATTCTTATGCGCATGGACATCATTGATCAGGCCTGGAGCGAAACACATATCTATCAGACTAAGACTGTTCTTCGTTTGGAGGCTTTGATGCACATACCCTTGTAGACTCTAGTGGAGGGAGGCATGATACAGGAGGGTGACAGATATGACTTCACCAGTTGGTATTCTTTAGTGGTCACAGGCCGAGGTTTCTTCGATGCGGCATAGGCAGATTTGGCTAGTGTTAGAAAGGCTATGGGTAATATTCTGAAAGGAGTCCTGAACACACTCGAGTCTATATTTGCTAGAAGACTGACTTCAGAGGAGATGACTGCTGATGGCCTAAAGAACAGATTGGGGCCTTTCTTTCCGGAGGTAAGGTCATTTGTTCAAGATGATTTTGAAAACGTTTCAACCTTCTCCAACATTATTCAGAACACTCAAGATGCCTTAGTCGCTTGGAGAAAATATTGTACTCAGCATGGGTAGACAGTCACGGTGCTCGAATTTCAGCTCAACCATATTCCACCTATTTCAATTCAAGAGGTTGAAGCAGTGTTAGCCAGGTTCGTCGAATTCACGGTCAAAGAGAAGGAGAATGGAAACGCCTTGTTGGATGATGACCTTCTAGAGGATGATGGTGGGCATTAATTGCTCATTATGACTTTAGGAGAGAGTGGAGAATTTTTTACTCATTTATTACCCCACTCCTCTTTGTGGCAGTTTTTAGGGAATATCTTGATTAGGGCATATGTGGCTCAATTTGAGCCCTTCATTGTAAATCAATCTGAGCTGTCCATTGGATTTGGCTATCTATAAAAAGGGCATCCCCCCTCATTTGTACATCATTAGACATAGAGAGACAACTAGGAGATAGAGCATAGAGAAATAGAGAGCATAGATTGATAATATAGTTTAGATTGAAGAGGAAGAAAAGTTTTCAAACTGAATGCTTTGTAAGAGATTGTTGTGAACACTCCTATAATAAAAAGAGTTATCATTGCTAGTGGTTTCATCTTTTATTGTGGGTGGCTAGCAAGATTTCTTCGTCCTTCCAATTCACTTAGAATCTTAAAGTGGAACTTAGAGTAAAATAGATTTTATTTCATGCAAGTAGATGGTAGTTGTGGAATGTGGTGTTTAATATAAGCAAGCTTCGTTAATCCATACCACTAGTGGGCTCATTGATGGTGAGTCCGCCTTGCGTGGTCAACTAGAACAGTTTGGACTTAACTTCGATTATGATTTATATGTTGGTATGCATCGTTGTGATGGTATCTTCATGTTAAGTTGTGATCTGAACACCTCTAGTTACTCCTTTGAAGATTGCACCAGTTCTGTGGAAGTTGTCCAAGGTGAGGTGAAGCAGAGCTTGGTTGAAGCTTGCAAGAGTTGATCTCCACATCCCATGCTTAGAGTAGACCATAGTATTTTTAATCCTTGCAGCCATTCAATTTCTGCATTTTCTGGTTAGTCTAGGAAACCTGTGCTTCATTGATAAATATTTCGAATCTTGTGAAAATCGCCTTTCTCTTTGATCTTCAGCTGAACAATTACGTAAGTCCCCCTTGAGAGACCAGCAAATCACATCGATCCAACTGAGACTACGTCCACCGCATAAACGAACCTTGGAGTTGAATGCATGATCTTTCTCGCAATCTTAGCATGCAGGAGATTTTGATCAAGAGAGGATAGAGTGACCGTTGGGAACTTTATTCTGTGTTGGTGTGGTCATAAAACACCCGTCAACAAGTCCACCACAACTTGGGGTCCTCCTATGACATAGTCTCCAAATCTACTTTGGCTGCCTCTGAATATCCCCAAAGAGTAGCAAATTTTGTCCACTCAGTACGAAGCAAGCTGGCCTCTATAGGATCATACATTTTGTCAATGGCCTTCATGAACCCTTCCTTCACCTCAACATCCTCTATAGGTGTCACTCTGCCAGGATGTGGCACATACCACTTTGGGTTCAATGCATAGGCAACCATGTGTAAGGGAGTGTTGAGTTTCTCCCATCTATGCTAAATGATTGGATAAATATGCTCGGTGTAGAATTGCATTGTGGGGTCCTTCTCTCGCACTTTACCTTCATTTGATCAAGCATGGAATCAACGCATTCGTATACCTTTCCAAGGGAAGGTGCATTAGAATCCCCAAATCTAATAACTTTGAAGACTGGCTCAATGATGGAGACAATATATTTGGCATCAGCCCAAAAGACATCATTCTTCACCACCTCCTTAACCCTCAATCCCTGCTATGTCTTCGACTCAGGCCATCTGTTCCATTCTGCTGTCATTACCATTAGTTGCAAAGGCTCTTGCAACTCAATCATCCTCTCCAAGAGAATAAAGTATAATGCATACCGAGTCTCTACAGGCTTTAGGAATTCTTTCTTGGAGGACCTAAAAAGTGCATGTGGATGATGATGGTTGCAGATAAACATCTGCACATCTCTAGCATCACTGACAATAGATTTGATCCATCTGATTTTACCCATGTCCTTAAGTGCATTATTCATAGCATGCACACAACAAGAAGTCCAAAAATTATGTCTATAGGCTGCCTCAATCAACCTCCCTGCAGCTCTGCACACATGGGCCGCATCTGTCACTACCTGCACCACATTTTGTGGCCCAATCTCCTCTATAGCATCCTTGAGGATCTGAAACTGATAATGGGAATCCTTCCTGTTGATGTGGTTTTTGCGACCGCACCAACACAGAATAAAGTTTCCCAACGGATACCCTATCCTCTCTTGAACACAGTCTCCTGCATGCTAAGATTGCAAGATAGATCATGCATTTAACTCCAAGGTTCCTTTAATGCGAATAGACTCAGTTGGCTCGATGTGATTTTGCTGGTATTTCAAGGGGGACTTACACAATTGTTCGACAGTTGACAACAGACAGCGGACTAAGGGCTTTCGTGTAATTCAAATGATTTGGCAAGTGAGCACAAGTTTCCTAATTCTAACTGGAAATGAACTGAAATTAAATGGGTGTAGGGCGTAAGAAGTTTATGTTCTACTCTAAGGCGTAGGACATGGCGATCAATTTTTATAGACTTCAACCAAGCTCCGTTTTGCCTCACTTCGGATAGCTTCCGCGGAACTGGTGCAATCTTTAGAGGAGTGACTCAAGATGTTCAGATCACGATTCAGCATGAAGACACCATCACAACGACGCATGCCAACATATAAACCATAATTGAAGTTAAGTTTCATAAAGTTCCAGTTGACGACGCAAGGCGAACCCACCATCAGCGAGCCCGCTAGTGGTATGGACAAGCGAAGTCTTGTTCAAATTGAGCACCACATTCCACAATTGCTAAGTACTTGCATGAAATGAAATCTACTTTACTTTAAGCTACTTTAAGATGCTATGTGAATTGGAAGGACGAAGAAGCCTCAACAACTATTCATAACAAAGAAGAAATCACCATCAATGAAAATTCTTTTATTATGAAAGCATTCATGACAACTTCTTACAAAGTATTCAATGGGAAGACTTTCCTTCCTCTTCAATCTAAACTATACTACTTTATACTCTAGCAATTTCTCTCTACTCCTTCTCTGCTATCCTAACTCTGATCTAATTCTAATTTCTAATGAGATACAAATGAGGGGGACTCCCCCTTTTATAGATGGCCCAGTCCAACGGATGGCTCAGATTACAATCGGCTGGATGGCCAGGATCGCGCCACCTCAGCCCTAAACAAGATTCGCCCTAAAAACCGCCAAAGAGGAGAGTGGGGTAATAAATGAGCCATTAATGTCCACCATCCTTCTAGAAGATTCCCATTTGTAGACGCGTTCACACGGTTCTCGATCTTCTTCTTGATGCTATTCTTCAACTTCTTCTTTGTCACTTGAGTTATACTAAGTCTCAACACTTAGCCATTTTCTTGCAACTTTTCTTCCTTCGAGGTTGAAATGTCATCTTGGATCACTTTCCTCATCACTTTAAGTCATCATCTCCTGGTCTCGACATTCCTCCTGCAAAACAAGCAAGGAAAAGAGCATCAGAACACTTCACAATATAAATTCAACTTACTTACCAAGATTTTCACGATCTAACTTCCAAGCGTTCATCGCCTTCACTAGCCAACTTCATCCTCAAATTCTCCATGCCTTAGCCAAATTTTTAACTTATCTCGTATTTCGCCCGGGCATACTTCACTCTGATATTTCATCCAACTCAGACTCGAGAAAAAATACCTTCATCAGGAACTCGATCAAAAATCATCTAGGCGATCACTTTCAAATTCATTGTCTGGAGGATTTTACCTTGAAAACACATTTTCTTCACATTTGCCTTAGAAAATTTTCAAATTTCCCTTAGGAAATTCATCAACCTGGTGCCCATTTAAAATCTTTACCTCAAAATCCTTGGCAAGCTACGGAAGACCTAGAAAACCATTTCTCACCGATAATCCTCAATACCCAGAAGAAAATCTCTTTCAGAACTTGTCGAATCCATGGGTACACAACGAATGGGTTCATTTAATTTTTCTTGAATTTTGAACCTTAGAAAAAATGATTTTCAACAATTTTAAATCCCGTTCTTCACATCTGTGAACATCTCTTGTTGCTCTGACTTGGAAATTTTTATCAATCCTATGCAGTTGGCATCTTCTGACTTCATCCTTGGCAATTTTGCTCGTGCCTTAAGAAAATTTTATCACTTCACCAGACTTAGGCATGATTTTCCTAAGGAAGAAAAATATTTTTGTGCCTTAGAAAATTTTTGAATCACTCAACACTTTTGAAAATTTTGCCTTAGAAAATTTTATTTCATCCTCCTGTGGTGAGAATTTTTTTTTTAATGTTTCAACTCACTTAGAAAATTTTCCTTGAAAGCACATCATGGAGGATTTTAAATTCCAACGCCCAGCTTACTTTACATTTTATTCCTCACTTGGCAATTTCCAACGCCTAGCATATTATTTTATCACTTGGCATTATTCTTCATTTAAATATTAGGCGCACTTCACACTTGCAAAAGGATACTAGCCACGCCTTTGGAAAAATTTCCAACACTTAACACTTTCGACGCCTTACCACTTTACCTCACACTTGAATTACTTTGGGCGCATTTTCCTTGTCATGGAGAACATTCTCAACGCCTAGCACCTCACTTGTCTTCATCCACACTTGGGCGCATTTAGATATCAAGGTAGACTTAAGTCTTACCCAAGAATCTTTTCATTTGTCCTCATCTTACATCTTTGCATGTATACTTTTGCATGGAGACGTTTTGTCCTTTTCCAACCATGCATGCCTTTGGTTTTGTCCTCACATGCCTTCATTTGGGTGCATTTTGCCTAGGCTGAAGGATGAAGCATTTTCAATGCCCTAGTGACCTTTCAACTTCTTCATTTTTGTCTCCATATAGCCTTATATGGGCGCATTTTGGGGTGAGAGGAGGATGAGTTTTGTTGACTACTTTGACTCATTTGCTTTTGGGCGCATTTCAGCATAGGAGGACGAGTTTCTAACTTAGAGAATTTTTAGCATCTTGCTTTCAAGGTGGGCACATTTAGCCTATGCTGAAGGATGAAAAACTTTGACTTGTTGACTTTCTCTTGCTGCATGGGCGCATTTCCTAGGTGGTGAAGGATGAAACAAGTTGACCTTTGACCTCTTTTCTAAACTTGCTTTGAATCATGGGCGCATTTTGCTATAGGAGGTGGACAAATTTCTTGCCTTAGAATTTTTTTCTTGATGTCCCTTGTAGCTGGGCGCATTTCACATGTGATGGAGGATGAAAATTAACACTTAGAAAAAATTTTAGCAACTCCTCAAGGATGGCGCATTTGGAGGTGGCAGGTGGATTTGACAATGACTTAGAAACTTTTTCAAACTTCTTCATCCCTTGAGGGCGCATTTTACCCCTGGAGGTGGATGAACACTTGGAATATTTCCATGCTTGGCTTGCTCTCTAGCTGAAGTAGGCGCATTTGGCCTAGGGTGGAGGATGAAACTCAGACTTAGACATTTTTCTAACCTTTTGCCAGGGTCTCCATGACTGCTATTTATAGTAAGTCCTTCAATTCTTGCATCTCTGAAGCTCAAAATGATTTGAAATTTTGAACGCTGGATCTTCACGACCTTGTTACCCTGTTGACACTGCTATTCTGAGTTGAACTACTAAAAATAGCATATTTCTGGAGTTGGTTTGCTATTTATAGTAACCGCTTGTTTCTGATACCTCCACAGCTCCGTTTGACTTGAAATTTGAATGACGTGCTCCTCACCACGTGACCTGCCTACTGACATCGGCGCATGCAACTGATTTGTTATTTTTAGCCTATTTCCAAAATGACTTACTATAAATAGTAAGTGCTCCGTTTGTCTTCAAATTTTACCAGCAAATAGCTTGAAGGATGCTGATCGCGGTGGTATACCTCGGTTTTTGAAAATTCTGACTTTTTACCCCTCTTTTCAGGTCCCGAAGCTGGAAACCCTAATTTGCTCTGCATGCGTATCAGATGATCTCTGTTTGTCCTTGTTTCTACTGCATTGCGATCAGCTCGTGATTCTGAAGTGCTGGGAGGCGACTGTCGGGACGCACCTGCTAAAAATAGTAAGTTCTTTACTGAGTGGTTATCTCCGTTTGCATGTCATATCACTGCGTAGCTCTCGAAAAACCCATAAGGAATCATCCGACATGCAAAGAAAACCCTGACATGCAAACCCTAAAAATAGCCTCGGAAGGCTGAATTCTGAAAGTTGTCGTCTCGTTTTGCATGTTATACCGTTGCGAAGGTCTCGAAAAACCCAGAAGGAATATCCAAACATGCAAAGAAAAACTCTGCATCTAGGCCCTGAAATTTGCTCCGGAAGCTAGACTGCTAAAAATAGAAAGTTGCCTGTTTCAGCTCAAATTTTGCACACGAGCAACTTAATGTATTCTGAACGTGGTATGACTGTCGGGATCTCAAAAATGCTGACGGAATGCCCTGAATTTGCACACTTACTAAAAATAGTAAGTAGCCAGAGTCTGATGAAATTTCAGTGGAAGCCTGTTGGGAGCACACTCACCACAACGTTAGTCTTTATCTTCAATTTATTCACCTCGTTCAACCTTGGACTGACCAGGAAAGATGAAACCCTAATTTTTAGACTTGGTCAATTTCACGCTTAAGCTCAACGATGGGCACAATCCTCGAAAGGCAAACATCAGAAAAGAGAGAGAGAGAGAGAAAAACCCAAGCCAAAAGACCAGAATGGAGAAAAAATTAGGGGGTCCCCATTTTGAATGGGGCGATGTGTGAAAAGGTCACAACACTTGCTATGCCTTGAACAATCAATAGCCCTAAGGAAATAAGGGCCCACTATAGATGTGACGATGATATTGATGAGTGGACAATGCCTAATGTCCATCCACCCATCCATGACTATGCTGCATCCACTTGTGACCCAAGTTCTCTTTATCTTCTCCATCAAAATATTAATCTTGGAATAGTTTTGATCCACAATTGTTGTCCTCAATTTATTCTCCCCTGGTGGCACATATGATTGTCTTGCCCTTATTATCTTTGACACAGCTTCCTTATAATAAGGAGAGCGAGCCACGTGGAATGGAATTCCATTGGCAAAGAAGAATTTTCCAATGGCATCATTTGCCTCGTCCTTTACCTGCACGTTGAATAAATCTGCTAAAGGTTGTGAAGATGCCATCTTACGTTTCCCCCTAGGCTCTGCTGCACTTGAACTGAACGGATTTGGTGGCCTGACTCTGCAAAGTAGAAGTAGACACTGCTGAAATCTAATCACCCATACTCTTATCTGGCAATGTAGCAGATGTAGGCACTTCATCCTCATTACAACCCCATAATTTTAAAATTTCAGCCCTGTACTTCAATTTCCCTGCCACAACTTTGCATACATCTACACCTTTGCCTCGAATAAGAAGAAAGTGTGCATTAGTTCTTGTAATGCTGTCAAACCATGTAAGCTCACACATGTGACACTTCCATAATCTAGTGCCCCCAGTTGTCCTAAGCTTTGCTGCTACCTTGGATGCAAATTGTTTTAAATGTTTTTTTGGATCAAAGGGTGGCCCATTCTTGAAGGAGTTATGAAGGGCAGCTATTATCTTTACTACCAATGGAACTTGTGGTAGTTTGAGTATTTGAGGCTGAGCCATGTTGTACTTGTGGTTGAACTTCACCCTTGGCCTCCCCTCCTATTTGAAAGTCAGGATCATCTGATGAATCATTTGCACTTTGAATTTCTGGTTCATAATCACTTCTGTTGTGTGAACTCATTATGATGATGATGCTGCAAAAACAATGTTAAAAAATAAAAAATAATCAGACCTACGATGTAAAAAAAAAACAAATCAGACCTATAAACTAAAACTTAGAAACTTGAAAGTTGAAAGAAATGTGGTCTCATGGATTGCAATATTGCAAGATATGCAAAATGTGGAAGCACAGGCAAGGCATGTGAATTGTTTGACATAATGCATCAATTGTGCTCTACAAAATGTGGAAGCACAGGCAAGGCATGTGAATTGTTTGACATAATGCATCAATTGTGCTCTACAAAATGTGGAAGCACAAGAAAGGAATGTGAACTGTTTGACAAAATGCATGAAAATGTGGAAGCACAGGCAAGGCATGTGAACTATTTGATTGAATTTCACATGCCTTGCCTGTGCTTCCACATTTTGCAGAGCACAATGGGCCAAAGCCATGACTGATGGCATAAATAAATTGATAAAAAAATTTAGGCACCCGCAGTCACTATGGAACGAATGCCTCAAAGAGGTGTCAACTCATGGACTGGTCACAGTCCATGAGCTGACACCCCTTTGACGCATTCCATGAGCTGACACCCCTTTGACGCATTCCATGAGCTGACATCCCTTTGAGGCATCCCGTCAATAGTTCACCACTGTGAACTGTGGAATGGATGCCTCAAAGGGGTGTCAGCTCATGGACTGCGACCAATCCATGAGCTGACACCTCTTTGAGGCGCAGTCCATGAGTTGACACCCCTTTGAGGCATTCGTTCCACAATGACTACGGGTGCCTAACTTGCCGTTGGTCCAAAACTCCAATGCCCTTGCCCGTGTGTCGGGTCGGCCATTACAAAATGAAAAAATAAAATATTAAAAACCTAAATCAAATACCTGGTCCTGACACACAGCTTAGCTTTCCTGGTTTGGTTGAATCAGTTCTTAGTTTGAGTTCTTCCTTCTTAGGGCTCAGATTCTTAGTCTCACGCCAGACACAGTCACACGGAGGGCACACACAGAATGATGGAAATGAAAAATGAGTTGAGACAATTTTTTTTTATTTAGACTTGACTTTAGAGTAAGTCATAAAATTTTAATAATATAATATATTATATTTTAATTTATAATAAGTAATAACAAATAACTAATAATAATATAATATTAAAATTTTAAACTTTAAATTTAATTATTTTATGATAAAGCTTTGTTTTTTGAATTTAAAAAAAAAAATCATTATTTTAATAGGGGACGTGAGAAACTTGGAGATGCTGAAAAGACTCTGAGGAGACTCCGAGACGTGAAGAAGACTCCCTGTGAAGGAAACGTCCAGGGGACGGCAGAGGGACGGGGAGACAGCAGGGGGACGGCGGGGGGATGTTTCCTTGACGTCCTCGCATCTCAGAAACATCCCTATCTCCGAGACTGCCACTTTTTCAAGGGGGACGCGTCCCCGTGGAACTATGAAAAATTCTTTTCTTTGGGCACAACCCATCTCTTATATATCCCAATAGCATTTCCTATAACTTTAAACAATTCCTCATTCCGAAAAAGCAAAGGAAAGGCACTATTACCCAAATTGGCATCTGAGGAGTAGTTTACTCTATTAGATCAAAATCAACTTACTAGTGATCAAGATATAATCCACATGATCCCATGAACCAAGGTCTAGAGTTAAAAATTAAATTTCTATCCTTTGGATCAGCAAAAGTGGTAAGGAAGAAACCCTCCCACATAAAGATACATCAATTGAGTCTTCAACCTTTGGCTTTCATTCATAGTCTACCCAATTTTCTATAGATTTGATAGAGTGCTAGGCACTTGTAAACTTTTCCACCAATGCATGATTAAAATGTCTATGACAAGATGGATTGCTTGGTGGAATAGGGCCATAAGATATACATCTCGCTTTCTTCGCATCTATGGTCACTAGTTGGCCATTTTTTGTTGGCATGCATAGGAGGTTACCATCTCAGATCTCCATTAAGCCATTGCTGCTCTCGAAGTCAACCCTTTTGTAAGACACCGGGTCTAATCGTACACAAATTAGCAATTTACCGGGCAAGGAAACAGTCTCAGTTAGAGAGAGTTTTCCAAAGCAAATTCAATTTCAGACTCAGATCTTGGCATAGCACAAATAACACTGGGATCAATCTTGATGCATAACAAAAAACCAACTCACAAACTATAGCAATCCATTGATTTGTAAGAACAAGATATTCAAGGTAAGCAAACTATAGTTGTATCTAAATCTTTTGGAGAATTAATTGAAGCAGGGCGACTTACTAAACTCAGATTTGCAATTGAGACTACTCTATAACACCAGTGTATATGAGCGAAACCAAAACAAAATGAAATACACTTAGCACAGTCCGTTCACAATCACTAGAGAGAGAGATAGCAATAATGTTTCCCTGAACCGAATATATTTGAATACTAAGCAGAGGATAACGCACTGCAAGAGAGTCTTGTAAGCCAAGTGATATGCACTATACGCCAATCTCTTATACAGTCGGGACACGTAACAAGCCACTCTGAGTGCAGCCGATCACAAGTTCAAATAAGACCCAACACTAAATCTGCGATAGCGGAAATTATAGGAACTTATCGAGTTTACCCATAAACGCATTCGCCAACATAGCTTTGCCGAATGAATATTACCTTAACCTAGGTTCAATATGTCTGCCTTAAGATCCGAATGAAGATTGAGCTTGCTACTATAGAAAACTCCTTGATGAATGTACTTGACTCACGATCTGGGAGAGATCGTCTTTTACTGAATATGCGATGAATGGAGTCCGCCTGGTAGTGAATGGAATATCGTATAATGTGTGCACCTAGGAGATGAGGTTGGGTATAGTGATAATCTGTGGTTGATTGGTGCCCTTGCAGTGGCACGTGGGACCTTGCCTCCACTTGATCGATGGTGATGCTGGTAAAGACTCGAAAGGCATCAAATAAAATTGCTCCTCTTCTGACGATCTGGAAATGCACTGGAACCATTCTTCTCCCACGAATCTGGAAATGCAATGAGTGTTTGTTATCACATAAGTGACTGGCCTGTAATTGCAATCCAGGGATGTGAGAATACTGTGTAGGAAGGAATGCGAACAAGAGATAGTGTGAAATGGAAATATGTGAACAAGAAACAAATCATAGAACCAGGGAGAGTTTTCATTCCCACTTGATCGCCAATCACAAGGGGTTTTCATCCCTTACAATTGACATAAAGCCTAATGCTCAATCCGTGATGATCCTCCAAGGCAAAAGAACAATCTTAAATAGGAAATTATTTGCCTTCCTCAATTGAGGTCGGTGTCATCAGATAATTCGCCTTCCAAGGGGTCGACCTCCAGCATCAAATAAATTTAAATATTATTATTAATAATTTAAATATATATTATTATATTTTTAATATTATAAATGTTATTATTATTTTAATATTATTGTTTTTAAAATATTATTATCAAATATTAAATGCAGATCTAGTTTTTGAAAACACTTTTGCAATTTCCCTCCAAAATCTGATCAAGTAATGTTGGGGACATGACAGTCGCCCCTGCCCGAATGATGGTTGCCTTCAAGCACCTTTGATTTTGGATGCTTGGTGACCTCCACTACTCTCGTTTTACTGGCTGAAGCTTCCGGTGGGCTTCCTTTGGAGAGACCTCAAAGAACAACCTCTTTCCTATTAGATTTGAATTTCAATTCCAAAGTCTAGTAGTTTGTAGTGTACTCCCCAAGCAAGTGTAACCATTATACTCCTAGGACCACATTTGCCTCGCCAATGCCGACTATGTAGAAATCATCCTGTAATTTGTGTCCTCCAAGAGTCAACTCCATCTGTTGGATCCGGTGGGTGCACGAAATAGAATAACCATCTGCAATTGTCACATTGAATCCTTCAAAGCCTTTGGCCTTTAGACCCATCTTAGCCACTAGCCCTTCATCAATGAAATTATGGGTGGCTCCACTATCTATTAATACCATCACCCTTCAACCCTGTAAGTCTCCTCTAATACAAAGCAAATGATACCTTGGTGCTCCTGAAAGTGCTGCAAGAGTGCCCCCGAAATATCCTTCTTCCCATATCACCCCATGCTCATCCTCCTTAGTAACACCCTTGGGTTCACCTTCTTCTTCATCATCAGGAGCTACCTCAATGTAATAGACATGTCCTTTTCCCATACACCTGTGACCCTTTGTCCAACATTCCCTAGAAGTGTAGAATAACCCTTTCCTTCGGAGCTTGTCCTTAGACACGTCCATCTTGTTGGACCTCGGTGGTAAGGTTGTGGGATGAGGAGTGATTTTGTGAGGAGGCTTCTTGGTCATGATGGGCAGCGCCTTGGTGGGGTGTGGTCCCCCCATAGTTGATGAATCTTCCAGGTTCAATGCTCTCTTAATGGCATCTTGTAGTGAGCTCGGATCCAAAGCCTTCACCAGACCTCTAAGGGGTTCAAATAGGCCCTCAACGAAGAGGACTATAAGCCTTCTTTCCAACACATCTTGGACCATAACTGCCAATCTCTCAAACTCAGCAATATAGTTCTCCACTTTACCTTCTTGCTTAAACTGTGCTAGTTCCCAGAAGTGAATTTCCGGATCCTTCCTGTTGAATCTCTCTGTCAATATTTGACTGAATTCTTCCAATCTTTTGATGGAGTTGTGGCCTTGTGTTACCATGCCATGATACCACCATTCGTGGGCCAAACCTTCAAGATGTAGAGTTGCAAACTTTATGGCCTCTTCTTCGAACATGGGATTCAAGGAGAAGTATGTGTCTAATTCTGCAACCAAGCCCTTGCTGTTGAACCTCCTGAACCATCAAAAACTAGAATAATGATTTCACCCAAACAATATTGGATGTCCTTCCTTTCTTCATACCTTCTCCTCCTAGCCCCCCTTCGGGTTTTCATCTCATGGAATTCTGAAAATGTTACATCTCTACGGAAGGCTGGACTTTGGGCATGATACTCATTATATAATTAGGCCATGTCCTCCTCTCCTTCAGGTGGTGTCTCTGCTTCATTTTCTGCCCCTTGATCCAAGAATTTGTCTTTGAAAAATTTGGTGGGGTTGCTAGTTTTTGCACCCCTGAACTGCTGCTTTCCATGCCATTTTGTATTGTTTTACCAACACCTAGTTGCTGGTTCAATCCCCTCAAGAGTTGAACCATCTCCGCCATAGTGTCCTTCATACCACTGAAATGATCCTTCATAGTAGATTGAAATTCTTTGGACTCCCTGACGAACTGCTGTCCATCGTCCTCCTTATCACCCATTGCCTTCTTCCTCTCTCTAAGTTGATGTCTCAGATCTCTGTCACTCATGAACTGCTGCACAAGATGGTAGGTCAAGTGGCTCTAATGCCACTGTAAGACACCAGGTTTGATCACAATGCACTGGGCAAGGAAACAATCTTAGTTATAGAGAGTTTTCTAGAACAAATTCAGTTTCAGACTTGGATCTTGGCATAGCACAAATAACACTAGGATCAATCTTGATTCATAACAGAAAACCAACTCACAAACTGTAGCGATCCACTAATTTGTAAGAACAATATATTCAAGGCAAGCAAACTATAGTTGTATCTGAATCGTTTGGAGAATTAATTGCATTAGGGCGAATTACTAAACTGGGATTTGCAATTGAGACTACTCTATAACACCAGTGTATATGAGTGAAACCAAAACAAAATGAAATACACTTAGCACAGTCCGTTCACAATCACTAGAGAGAGACAACAATAATGTTTCCCTGAATCGAATATATTTGAATACTAAGCAGAGGATAATGCATGCCAAGAGAGTCTTGTAAGCCAAGTGATATGCACTGTACGCTAGTCTCTTATACAGTTGGGACACGTAACAAGCCACTCTGAGTGTAGCCGATCACAAGTTCAAATAAGACCCAACACTAAATTTGTGATAGCAAAAATTATAGGCACTTATCGAGTCTACCCATAAACGCATTCACCAATATTGCTCTGCCTGATGAATGTTACCTTACCCCGGGTTCAATATGTCCACCTTTAGATCCGAATGAAGATTGAGCTTGCCGCTATAGAAAAACTCCTCAATGAATGTCCTTGACTCACAATCTAGGAGAGATTGTCATTTACTGAATACGCAATGAATGGAGTCAGCCTGGTGGTGAATGGAATACCGTATAATGTGTGCGCCCAGGACATGAGGTCAGGTATAGCGATAATCTGTGGTTGATTGGCACCCTTGCAATGGTGCGTGGGACCTTGCCTCCACTTGATCGATGGTGATGCTGGAAAAGACTCAGAAGGCATTAAATAAGATCACTCCTCTTTTGACATTCTGGAAATGCACTGGAACCGTTCTTCTCCCACGAATCTGGAAATGCAGTGAGCGCTTGTTATCACATAAGCAATTGGCCTGTAATCGTAATCCAAGGATGTTAGAATACTGTGTAGGAAGGAATGCGAACAAGAGATAGTGCGAACTAGAAATATGTGAACAGGAAGCAAATCATGGAACCAGGGAGAGTTTTTGTTCCCACCTGATTGCCAATCACAAGCAGTTTTCGTCCTTTACAATTGGCATAAAGCCTGATACTCAATCCATGATAATCGTCCAAGGCAAAAGAACAATCTTAAATAAGAATTTATATGCCTTCCTCAATTGAGGTCGGCCTCCAGCATCAAATAAATTTAAATATTATTATTAATAATTTAAATATATATTATTATATTTTTATTATTATAAATGTTTTATTATTTTAATATTATTTTTTAAAAATATTTTATCAAATATTAAATGCAGATCTAGTGTTTAAAAACACTTTTGCAATTTCCCTCCAAAATCTAATCAAGTAATGTTGGGGACATGACACCTTTCTGCCGTTCTCTTTAGGATATGGTGGTTGAGTTTTGTCATCAAAAGAAATCTGTTGAGAAACTCTTTGTTAGAGGTGCTCAAGTCAAAGCTTGATTACATTGGTTGAAAGTAGGGGATAGAGCTTCTAAAGAGTTTTTTCAAGCTCATCGAGCATGCCATACTTCTCAAGGAATTAAGCAAATCAAAGATGGGAAGTTTGTTCTCGAGGATCTTTTAGATATCATTTAGGCTTTTGTCAAGCATTATGAATAATTTTTTAATGCTCAAGATGATTCTCGTAAACTTGATCACACTTTACAAGAATGACTTAAGGTTGTTCCTCGTTGGCTTTCCTCCTCTCAATGATCCTTTTGTGATTAGTTGCTCTCCATCATTGATCTTTAGGAAGCAGTTTTCACCATGGCCAATGATAAAGCCCCTATGTGTGATGATTTTCCCTATGAATTTTATAAAACACTTTGGGATTTTGTGGGTGAATATTTGCATAAGGTTTATCTTAAAGCCTATTAGTTTAATTCCTTAGGAAAGGTCTTAAACAAAGGTAATATTAAATTCATACCTAAATTTGGGGATCTAGAAGACATTTGCAATTTTTGGGCCCATCACCTTGCTCAATGTCTTTGATAAAATCATCTCCAATGCCTTAACTTTGAAGTTGCACCATCTCCTTCCTCAAATTGTGCAACCTGAGTAGACTGGATTTATAAATTTAGATACATATTGGATAATATCATTGTAGTTTGGGAAGGCATGGAATGGGCTTGATGATCTCTAAGGCTTATGAATGCTTTGAGTGGTCCTTTATCTTGGCAATGCTTCAAGCCTTGGAATTTGGACTTTGGTTCATTTAGTCCATGCGTATGCTTTTTGCTGATGCTTTTGCGTAACTTTATATTAATAGTCAACAATCTACTCCTTTTGGGCTCATTTGATCTATTTGCCAAGGATGCCCTTCTAGCTCTAGCTTTGTATGTGCTTGCAATCGAAGGGTTTGGATACCTCCTGGTTCATTTTGTTTCTCAAGGAGTGGTTAAAGTTTTTTCTTTTCCCAATTTCTCGATTCAGTTGGTGAATGATCATTTTGTTGATTTTTCTTTTCTCACTCTCTCAGAAGAGGAAAACAACATAAAACAAGCTCTTCAATGTTTAGACATTTTTTGCAAGGCCTTGGGCTCTACCATTCAAGTGGAAAAAGACTCGGTGCTATTGGCAATCCTTCCTAAACCTTCTTAGCTCAATTCTTTTGGATGGAAGTGGATTGATCATTACTTTTAGGTTTTTGGGCATCTCCTTTTCCTTTCAGGCATCTTTGGCCTCTTTATGGCAAGCTTTCCTCGCCAGAATTGAAACTAAGTTGTCTTATTGAGTCACCACACCCCTATATCTAGTAGGAAAATTCCATATTTGCTCCAAGATTCTTGCGGCTACTCATATCTACTACTCCTCTTGCTCAGTTTCCTCTAAAGCTTCTTATTTGAAATTAGAGAAAGTTTTTTCAAGATTTTCTTTGGTCTTCTCCAAATAGTCATTGAGGTTTCCATCAGGTGGCTTGGGAGTTTTGTTGTATTCCTCATGAATTAGTAGGGCTGGGATTACTTTCTATTCAGCACCAAGGTTTGGCCCTATGCACTAAGTGGATCATTCATGCCCTTGAGAGTAATGAAGCTTGGAATTTTTTTGTGCGGCACTGCATTTCCTCTGGTCATCTAGTTGGACAACCAGCTTGGAAGGAGATTGGCCTTCACACCCTTCTTATTATGAAAAAGGCTATTCAATTTCAAGGGACATTCGTGAAAAAAGTAAAGGCTTGGGAAGCTATGAAGCCTTGGCTTCTCTAGAATGGTTTTGGTTTTCATATTGGTCTTTTCATGAACCAGCAAAATGTAACAACCTGCCCTATTTTTTATTTTATTTTTGCAATATAAAAATGAACATGCAATGTCTTCAACATATTTTGATCACATAGATCCCAAAGTGGGTAAGGTAAAAGCATATAGCGCTTCCAACCACACAACTATTCTAAATGAATGCACTTACAAAATGATATGGTGGCAAGCTGACCAGAATACATAGGTGGTGGAGCCAGCCTAATTAACACCTCTTCGGCAGACTACATAAAATCACACATAGGCAGCAGTGAGCAGAGCTAGCCTATCAACACCTTTTCAGTGGACTACATGAATGTAATGCAAGCCATTGGCAAAATGTCTAAGCTTGACTTAGATCAAAATGGTCGCTAATGCTAGCTTGTTCAATGCCAAAATGGGCTGTATGATATGCTATAGTGATTGGCGGTAAATCGTCCAATCTTACAATATGAAATGCATGCAAAATATGATCCTTCAGCGGTATTACCATCTGGGGTCTACAAGATATACATGAGATGCATTACAATATAGCAAAACAAAACAAGTACACTGCTGAAACAAGCTGATATAATATTTTGATTATAAAATCAGACTGTTGTAACAACACAAATTAGCCTAAAAGATGCAGAAAAAGCATAATAAATCTTTCCCACAATAGCCAAACACATAACCAACTGAAGTATACCTCTTATAAATAATGTAAGGTGCTGATGCAAGTCTGATAACACTTTGAATGTACTGTCACACTGGTCAAATCAGACTAATATACTCTTAAAAACACCCAAATAGCTATAGGCAACACCTGGATGCACACAATTCGAACTAGGAAAAGCACTACTGCAAAACACACTTATTACTCCTTATAATCAATGTAGATCAGACTTATGAGGCATATTATACTAGTGCAATTTTGATACAGGGCATAATGGCTGCTGGTATAGCAGGTACAAACTCATAGAAAAATCATGTAAATTGCCAAAATCCAAACAACATATCACACAATATTAAACACACCAAAAACATCGTCAAAATACATGAAAAATCTCCATTGAAACAGTAGCTAAAAATCAAATTCAACTTTGCAGCACATTTGTGAATTCAAGATGAAATCACCAAATCCAGCTAGGAGGGTTTTCATCCCCGAAATTGGTATTCCAAGAGGGGTTTCGTCTTCAAGAAATATGAACTCCGTTCTTGCTTAGAGTAGAAGAGAAAATGAAATAAATAGTAACCCCTCTTCTCAAGACCTAACCTTCTTTTATAACTTTTTTGTTGCTCTTTTAAAAAAATGTTTTTTGCTTTTTCATTGTTTTTTTTTGAAAAAGTGTTTATAGCTTTTTCTCTTTTTCGTTGTTTTTTTCCATTTTTTTTCTTTAATAAAATAATATAAAGTGTATTATATATGTATCCCACCCCGTTGTAGCAAAATAAGCTGCCGAAGATGCCACACACCTCTGCTCCTGCTGTTTTCGACGCCTCCTCTCCATTGCTACATTTTGATCGCCCATCTGTTGTTGGTGTAAATGAATCTCCTTTTCCTCTTCCTGTGTGCGGTGAAGGTTTGCTGCCGACTACCGATGAGGAGTTGGCATCCACAATTCCTCCACGGGCGTGCCCTAGCTCGGCTAGGGTTACACATATGCAACGATCAAATAATTCCTTGGTTGGGAAAAACTCGGGCACCATAAATCATTGATTGGCTTTGTGGTGGGATCTCCTAGCTCAACCGAGTTAAAGAACGGGTGTGGCCCCTCCTTTAAGGATGTAATCATTGGTTTGATGCAGGAAAGAAAGTTCAAAACCATGGCATGGGATGCTCACCCACTGAAGGGTGGCTCGGGTCGGGAAGCACTTGGGATTTCCTCAAACAAACCAAAATCCCCTCTCACGAGTGCTCCCTCCCCAATTGTGGTGTTTTCTGAGAAGCTAAGAAAGGAAGTTGTTGAAGGCGAATAGTTTTTTGCTTCGAATGGTTTGATTGGATAGTTCAATCATCTCTGGCCAAAACTATCAGATCTGCATGATTGGATCTCATCTACATGGCAACCCATGCTGAAAGGTAATGTGGAAGTCTACCCTTGCCCTCAAGGGTTTTTTATTGTGGTGTTTGATTGTAGGTAGGATAGGGATGTTTTGCAAGAGAGATGGTGTTGGGGACAAAGCCTACTCCTTCTCAAACCTTGGTTCTTAGATTTTAATCCTGCTACTGAATCCTTCTCTGTGAAACCAATATCGATCTGTTTTCCAAACCCTCCATTACAGTTCCGGTTTGTAGACTGTTTTCAGGCGATTGGTGATTCACTTGGTTGCTTCTTGGCTGCTGATTCAGACACTCATAATTTCAGCCATACAACTTTTGCTCGCATCCTTGTGGACATGGATGTCGCAAAGGAACTCCCAGCTGATATCACCTTCAAGTTTGCTAATTGCAGTTGCACTCAACTTGTGGACTACGAAGGTTCACCATTTTGATGCAAGAAATGCCTTGAAACTGGTCATTTGGCTAATTCCTATTCTAGAATTACAAAAAAATCAGAACAACAGTCCTGGTGGGCTGATGCCCTTCCTCTTCATTACTTAATCAAAGCCCCTTCAAAGGTGAAGGTGGAAGAACCGGTTTCTTCCAAACAGCATGATGCTTCCCCAAAGGATAAGGCTGGGAAAGACAAAGAATCTCATGTTAAGGGGCACTCTGCTGAAGCAAACTTGGTACTAAAGCAGTCACAACAATTAGTTAAAGAAAGTTTAAATGCACAAAGTTTCGATTCTCAGATTATGTCCTTGGAGCCTATTACCATTTCTCCTACAAAATCTGCAAGGGGTGGCAAGCTTTCTTCCTTGCTGGATGAAGACATGATTTCACAGGCTACACTTAGTGACTATTAATTCGCAAAGTAATGAGAATGGGTTGGAATGGCAAGAAGTGCAGAACAAGAAAAAGAAAATTCTCAAGACTGAGTTAAGCCCGATCAGAATGCAATTGCGATCCCACACCAAATCTGGTGTCCAAACTACAATCTAAATGATGAATAATCTGCTATCCTCAACAGCTGAACAGTGTACTTTTCTGATGTAGGCATCAAATTCAAGTAGGATTTTTTCTGTAGTTTTGTTGATGCAATTTTTTGCATGCTGGGCATGGTTGGCCCTTTATTGTAATTTTTCACTTTGATTAATAAAATTCTCTTACCAATTGAAAAAAAATAAAAAAATATGAAGTGTCCTTATGACCACTTTTCATCACCTTGAGCTTAGCGACACTTTATCTGCACACTTAAAACACTTATTAAATAATTAAATCTAAGCTACTAAGTAAAATGTTTAAAAAGTAACTTTTTGACAACTTAATTTAATTATTTGAATTTTTTCCCTTTTCTAATGCCAATTAGCTTACAAGAAAATTTGGAAAATAAGCTAATGGCCAAATAATTGCTCATGTGCGAGAAAGGGGACATTACACAAAACCTTTCATGGTCTCCTATGTTTTAGTATCAAAATTAATCTCTTGTAAGGGCTCTTTGGGTTTGTGCTCTGAATTTTTTTAAAAGTGGATCAAAACACCTCTAGATATCTTCTCCAAAACTACTAGGAATCTCTTCTCTTGGAATGAATTCAAGGCTCAATTCTAGCTCTCTAGCGAGGATTGAGAAACTTGACACAATTATAGAAGCTATCCCGGCTGATATGGTTCACAAAATTGGTATTAGATCATGTAGGCCTTGGTGGATAGATTGCAAGTGGTATCCGGACACTGCTTTATAGAATTATAAGACTCGGAAAGGATATCATTGTCTTTCCCCTCATTTGTCCATGGTGCCCGCTTTGAATCAACAGTGGCATTTGTAGTCACTCGTGTCAATTTGACAATGTAGGTTTCACACTATATGGTTGGCAATGTTGGAGCCTAAATTGGCTCACTTTGCTTGGTGTTTTCTTTCTCGAGGCCTCCCTATTGCTTCCAAATTGGCCCATTTAGGCATTCCTAATTCGTGATGTCTTTTCTATGGGCATCAATCGCTTTTCAAACATCTTTTTTGGTTTTGTCCCAAAGCTTAGGATGTTTGGTCCTAGATTCATGATTTCTTCAAGTTGTTAAGATTAAAACCGTTTTCATAGCATATGGTCTTATTAGGGGATTGGCCTTACATCCTTCATAAATTCATTTAAATTTGGCATGTTTTTAGGGTGGAGATTCTCTTTAGCATATAGAAAGATAGAAATTCTACTTTTTTCAAGATGCTTTGTTGATCTTCATTTTTCAATCTATGCTAGAACTATGATTTGTTCTAATGTGTTAAATTGCAAATTCAAGTGCAAGCTAACAAAGTTGCACTTGAGGTGGCCCACTTGCAAGTTTTACTGGTTAATTGAGGTAATGCCTGTTATGTTGTGGCCAAGGTTCCCTCAGCTCCATCTTCCTCTTGGGGTCAGTCTCCTCGTGGGTGTTGGTGTGATCGTAGCCAGCTTGTTTATGGCCATCAAGAGACTCATTCATAGGCATCTCCTCCTGTGAGAAGGAAGTGTGCTTAGTGGGGCTGGTTGCAGCCTAGAAATAGGCACTTTGCCTCTCTGCCACTTGCTAGTGGAGGTTCTTTGGTTTGGCTAGACTCTCGCAAATTTTCTTGACTAGCTCTTGCCATATCTTCTATGCGGGTGGCCAATGAAGAAAAACAAGAAGAAAATGTTGATAATAATGATGAATGGGACCCTCTTGTGGTGACCTTGAACCCTACTGATTGTTGGGTGAAAATTATGTAATCATCTTTTTCAATAGATTACACAACTAGGACTTCAGCCACAGCTATGTGAGATTCAATCTCTCCTCTCAGCAAGGGGAGGCGCCCTTCTTACAATTAGAAACCAGCTAGAGTATTTAAAAAATATTTACAGTATTTACGAAGTGGGGGGTGCATGTCGCATTCATCATTCTCTCTTTTTACAAAGAAGATGTGTATAATGCTTCACAGCTGAAAACATTCTTAATTCAAAGTACTAGAAACTTACCAAAAACAATACAACCGATTCCCTATCTTGGCAAAGCACAACTTAGAGGTATCAGATAAGATTATAACAAAAGAAAAATGGAAACAAGTAAGGCTCACGAAGGCGCAAAGTCGTTTCGTAGTCTTTTCAACTACAGATCTGTGAGAACAATATAGTTTGTCGCATTAGAAGCACAAAGTCTTCTTAGATGCAGCAATTCATTCGAACAGCATGAGAGATTACAAGCTCAAAGTCTTGTAGATCTTTCAACCAAAACATTAAAACATAAACACAAATTCAAGTTAGAAATGTGACACAAAGTCCACAAGAATCACTTGAAGTCCTTCAGATTTCATAAACTAATCACCACCAATCTCAATCAAATTCAAGAGACAATCGATCCAACGCAAAGTCTGGTATGCAATTTCTTCCTTTATTGATCAAATTTAGATTCACAAAAAATGAACACAAAGTTTCACAATTTGTTGCAAATTGAGTAGCACTTCGTTGCAAAAACTAAAGGCCCCTATTACAATAGAAATCCCTCATATTCATAAAAGAGAGGGAAGAGTAAATCTAGGAAAGTTAGGTGAGCTAATTTAGGAAAATCTCACCTAACTTTGACTAAAGTCAAAATGTAATTTGTTTTCATGAAACTACATCTCGGATATTAGTGTAATTGCATTTTGCAAACTGACATTTAAGATGTCAAAAACTATTTACAAGATGCACAAAGGGACGCATCAGAAAGTCTAACACTGGAGATCAGGAATCTTCATGGTTCCTTGCTTGGGCGCGGAAGTTTTCATATTTCTTCTTGGTCTCCTGCATGAATGTGTCATCTAGAAGAAGCAAGATCAAAGGACATCAGCTTTGGGATCACTTGACGAGATTTGGAGAGAAACTGCAAGGATGGTGAATCAATAGGCGTTAGCAGAAAAAGTAGCATTGGGAAGTGTGAAGCAAGAAAAGATGTTGAGCAAGCGTGAAACGAGCAACTAGGCATGGAAAATGATGCGGGAGCAAAGAAATAGGGTCCGGAATGGAAATAGAGAAAGTTTGAAGAGACTAAGTTAAAAACTACCAAAAGTGTAAAGGTGCTAAAATTCAGCACCATTGCACAAAAAATGACTAAGTCTGGAAAAAGTGCAAAGGTGCTAAAATTCAGCACCATTGCACAAAAAATGACTAAGTCTGGAAAAAGTGCAAAGGTGCTAAAAATAATGCCATAGTCAAAAATTGGCTAAGTCTGGAAGAAAAGTGCAAGGGCGCTAAAAATCAGCGCCATTGCACCAAAACAAAAATCACTTAAGTGTAGGGGCACTAATTTTTGGCGCCCTTGCACTTTTAACACTTAGTCAATTTTCCAAAAAGAAGTAGAGCATTGTTTTTTTAGACAACTACACTTTTCACAATTTTACTAAGTATCAACAGTGAGAGCTCGTGAAGGTACTCGTTTTGAAGGTCTTCGCGAGGCGAACGTAGGGGGATGCTCAAACTGATTATTTGAAGCTTTGGAATGCACTTCGAGGTGGATTGAAAATCACCTCGTTTTGCGTGCTTGAACTTCACGAACCTAGGAAACAGACAAGTTTTGTAGGGGGGTTATCCGTGGAACGAGCGCTGCTAGATTCCGTGATAACACTGATGTATGGGGTAAACTACATGACTGTGATCCCCCACCTCCTACTTTTGTTTTAGCTACCTAGTGCCTTTGTATGTTTTATGTTATCTTGCTCCAGACTTAAGCCCCGTTTGGACTTCAAGGGCATGACATGTTCCACCCACCTTTTTTTTTTGAATGTGTTACGCTTTTTTGAATGGTAATATAGATACTTGTGATATTGCTATCAGGATTCGACCATGTAGTTTTTGAGTCAAACTCATTGACCCATGTTTCATGGGTCAATGAAACATGGGTCAATGAGTTTGACTCGAAAACTACATGGTTGAATCCTGATAGCAATATCATAATTTGACACGCTGTGGAAAATACCTCCTACTTATCAATATAGATACTATTAATAAAAAAAAAAGAAAAAGTCTGACAATCTTTAGAGCTTAACAACTTTACCTGTTCTTTGCTTGTAAAAGGGATTAGGCCCTTTCAAAAACCTGCCTTTACCCTTTATCAAAAAAATGTCTGACAATCTGATCCATTAAATCCTCATAGGGGATTTCAATCAAAAAGATATCATTCCAGTGTTTAACCACACGAAAACTATCAAAGCTTTCCTCGAGCTGCTGTAGCAGAGTTAATCCTGTTTTGAGAAGGCACAATCCCCGTGCTTAGTCCCCCTGCAGCATCCCTGTATGAATAGGGGCCATGGTAGTAGCGAGAGAAGAAGGGGTGATCTGCTAAAAATACAGCGTCACTGAGAACAGAGACAAAGAATGTAGAGACTAAAAACCAGAAACTCCAAAGAACTGAGAGCCAAAGACTCGCTTTAGTATAAGAAAGACCAAAAAAACTTAAGAGCCACGATGGCAGTCAGAGGAGCAGGAAGGCTCAGCTGCGCCAGGCGGCTGCCCGCCTATAACATTTTGATCTTATAAACTAAGCATTTAAAAATAAAACTTTTAATTAAACTTCATTTACATAAAATTTGATTGTTTTCACAACTTCTAATCATACTAGGATTTAACATAATTATAATTAACACATTTTATTACATAAGTTTTAAAATTCATATTTGTTTGGTTTACCGAAAGGATTTAAGTTTTTAATCATTTGTTTACATTCATAAATCTTTACTATTGAGGGATTTATATTCTATAATAATAGCAGTAGATTATTATCAGTGTTGTGTTGAGTACAAAATTTGATTTAAGATGATGCAGTTTAATTTGCCATTTATCAATGGCTGGTGTTTTTTAAGTTTTAAGATTTTTTGGTCTATTTGTTTAGTCTTACTACTTTTCAAACTGTATTTTGATTGTAAACTTACACCAATATTTCTGTTCTCTTAATAGGTAGCATGATTTATAGAAGAGCCTCATCCTCTGCATTTCTAAATCTCAATTTAAAATCTGTTTTTTATCATAAAAGAATAGTTTGTTTAAATTATTTTATTGTTCAAATGCAGAATGTGATAAACACTTTGCAAATGCAATGTTTGTAATGGGAGAGATTGGTGGAAATGATTATAACTATCCTTTTTCACAAGGAAGATCCATAGCTGAAGTACAAACCTTCATTGTTCCAGTAATAACTAAAATTCAAAAAGCACTTAAGGTTAGAATAAAATTTGTTCAGGATAATTGAAATATAATTTTCTTTGTTATTTTCATTTAATGTTATATTTTTTCTTGTAAATTTTCTTGTATGTGCTATTTTTTATTTAAAAACAAAAAGATTTAAATGTAATATATAGTATATGCTTTTAAATATTCACTTACAAGATTTGTATTTTAATTGATTGAGGTTATGGAATTTTATGTTATTATTTTCAGACATTGATCAATGAAGGGGGTGCAAAGAAGATTTTAATTCAAAATAATCTGCCTATTGGTTGTTCACCTTCCTATCTTTCTGTAATAGACGATGAGTTGGATGATATGGGATGTTTGAAATACTACAATGAATTCTCACAGAGAAGCAACATGGTCTTGAAACAAATGGTAGATGCACTGCAAAGAAAGCATCCAGATATTTCAATAGTCTTTGCAGATTATTATAATGCAGCCATTTCAATTTTGAAGGATCCATGGTCTAATGGTAAGGAAGATGGATATTTTTTTTTTTCTAACTGTTCATGTTCTTCTGTGCCCTGCTGATTGCACATAACTTGAATTTTGATGTTACTTCAATAATTAAACTGAGAATTTGATTTGTGCAGGGTTACAGTCACCTGTTCTCCAAACTTGTTGTGGATATGGTGGACTCTACAATTTCAGCCCACTACGCATGTGTGGTGTTGGAGTAGGATCATGTCCTAATCCTCAAAGATATTTTAATTGGGATGGAGTTCATTTAACAGAGGCTGCATATGGAAAAATTGCTTCAAAATTTATAGATGGGGAATTCACAAGCCCGCCATTTTATTCTGTTTTTAAGGATTGTTAGGTATATTATTCAATGTACTATATACAATGTTGTCACAAGATCTTTGTAATAGCTTCAAAATATTGAACAAGATTTTTAATTTATTTAATTATTTTAAAAATACTTTTGAAAGGCTACTATTATATTATAAGTGACATGTTCACATAGGTCAACCCCTCAAAATGTGTGTAAAAGATTGAATACAATGGATTGTAGTTGTGCAAATGCTCTAGAGTGGTGTGATGTAGAACTAGTTTCTTCTTAGTAATCCAAATATAAATGTTCTTAGCATGTTCCTTTGTAAATGTGAATGCACTCAATGCTATGTGATGATTGATCAAATGGGTGCAATTGAATGCCTTCAAATACAAGTACATAACATCAAATTGTACAAACATGTGTTTGGTGGAACGTAGGACATAAAAAAACAAGTGGGATGTTGCCAAATTTTCTATTCAATTTTGGAAAACTAGGGACCAAGTCTATAGCCACGGGGTTGGCCCAACTTGTATTTATAGAAATGACCTAGGACATGGAAGTTGCTAGATTAGAGTGGACGATGGATACTCGTGGATATGTGTTTTACAATTAGTGTACAATTAGGGTGAATATATTAGATCACCCTATGATTGTAGAAATGACCTATGATATGAAAGTGGTCATATTAGAGTGGATAATGTATATATAGGGATGTGTGCATGCATAGGTGTAATTAATGCATAATTAGGGTAAATATATCAAAGTGCATGTATGTATGGATAAGGTAGGGGATAAATGTGTGGGAATGTGACGATGGATGAGTAAATAACATAGGATAAGTAATTTGACTTTGCATAAGATTAAACAATTTGTTGATATATCAATTGTATTACACCATTATCTCAAAATGGTCACAAAAATAAGTGGGCAATGACATGGCCATGTAAATTTCGCCAAATACATTTTACCCCCACTTTGAGGTGCATGTGAATCTTAGAATGATCATGTATCTCAAAGTATGTAACACTCAAAAACATGCATGCAAAGTAAATATCCAAACATTAAAGAATATCATCGGCATCCATAAGATGTAATGACCTCTACAAAATGTCATCTGTAGGTCTATCCTTTGACATACCCTCTCAATGGGAACCTACACAATAGAGGAAAATTTTCCATGAGTAACTTTTGTAACATGATCGTAAATAAGAGCTGCAATATGAATCTCACTATCAACAATCATAAAAGAGAAGAGGAAATCAAATTAGAGAATTTTTGTCCCTATAGAAAGTGGCAATTCTTTGCCTTGCTTGGTGATTAATGAGTGACAAGGCGAATGTGTTGTTTGGCATGCAATCAATTAAAGATGGATCTCTATAAGCACTTTAAACTATTTTTAAATCTCAACATAATAGTGTTAGCAATAGAATATTCCCCTTACAATTGGTCGCATCTATAGGATAAGGAATTGCAGGAAGGAATAAAATAGTACTTGAAATATAGATGTAAGACAAATATGTAAATATTTAAATCATGTAAAGTAATAACTATAAATGAATGCATCATGTATCAATCAAGTAAAAGTGTGTTGAATGACAATTGTCGTAAGCACATGGGCTAGAGATGAAAATATCAAGGAATTAAGATGTTGCCCCAAGTTTGGAATTGAAGGATGGTGGTATGACCCTCAATGGCTAGGAAGACCCATGTAAGTGCATAAGACATAAGAAAGGCATATGCTCCCATTCGTACGTCATGAACACCTAATGGTATGGGAAAGATAATAGTTCTCTACTGGCGAAGAAGATAATGTAGTCAATAATGCGGAGAAGGTTTGTATTGTCCCAAGTGTAACTCTTAAAACATGGTTAGGTCATGACAAGTCATGCAAGTATGTCATGTGATAAGGAAGGCATGAATCCTAGTGCCCCCCCATGTGGGAAAATGAATCTTAAGACGTGGTTAGGTCATGTGAGTGTAACAATGTAAAGTGTAAGTGTGAAAGCTTGTGTCAATGTGAGTGCCCCCATATGGGCTAGATAATATTACAAGGCACAAAAAGATGTGTAAGAGGGCTGGCATGATTCCCATGATGTAAGGTATAACAATAGTTGGACCAATGTATAAGGAGAAAATACATGATGCCCCCAAATGTAAGGATCTATCAATGAAAGCATGGTGTGCAAGGGGAAACACATGATGCCCCCAAAATGAAAAGATAAGACAATAAATGGTACAATGTGTAAGATGGACACACGGTGCCCTCAAATGTAAGGGTCTATCAACGAAAGGATCGTGCATAAGGGGGAAGACATGCTACCCCTGAAATGTAAAAAAATATAGCTATAAAAGGCACAATATGCAAGGGGGGAGGCATGATGCCCTCAAATGTAAGGGAAATTCTAAAAGTAGTGCAATGTAAGATCATAATCAATATGTAACAATTTGGATAATGAAGCAATTTAGTCCTATTTTCCCAACAATAATCATGTGATACTCAATAATGTGTCATCATGTAGATAGATAGACATGAAAGTACAAAAATTCAATATGTGATGATGTGATAATGAAGGTGCTTGTATAAAGCTAGTTGCACCAAAGAGGAAAAAATAACATGATGAAGTTCATAAATGATATGGGTAAGGTGTGATGCATCCCAATATAATAGGATAGCTCTAAAGCGAGATAGGATAATGAAGGCATAGTATAGTGGGGGGAAGCATGGCCTACCCTATTATAATGAGATGGTGGTGAAATAAAACTAGAGGATGGGGGAATCACGGTGCTCTTGATATAAGGATATGACACTAAAATCATAAGGTGGAAAAGGGGGACAAATGCCCACAATATAAGGATATTTCAATATAAGTTCAATACGTAACTCTAGGAGCATGCTATATTAATGCAAGATCAATTTATAAGATTTGAAGGAAATGTATGACACTATAGGATCAAGGAAAATAATCAATGGTACAAGGATGAGGCATACACATCACAATATGGTAAATATTGTAAATATTGGAATGATTATAAATATGGACAAACATAAGAAAATCGTAGTAGCTATGGGAATGTATGAAAAATAATATGATAAGAAATAATAAGGTGACATGAGAAACTAAAACAATGAGGCAAGGGCCTTAAAACCATGAAAAAGGATAATAAGCATAAGGGTGCAAAAGGTAAAATAAAAATAATAGGTAAAGGCTCAATCTAAATGGGAAATAAACGCAAAGAAAAAGACATACAAATCATACACTTAAAGAGGATGTAAATAAGAATAGGAGGACTATATTAAGCAAGGAAAATGGAAACCAAAATGCCCCCACAAATAAGGAATATAAGCATGAAACTGAAGATAGGAGATGAGATGGGTGTGGAAATACAACAAATAGGGTGTAATAAAAAGTCCAAAATCTTAGACATACAAGGTAAATGGAATAATAGGTGAGTGGGATCAAAAAATACATGGTGTAAGTAAAAGGCCAAAGTAAGAATGATATAAAACACAAGGAAGAAGTGATATGGACAACACAACACATGGATAATGTCACTCATGTCAACATAGACTACTAAAGGTGTCTTTGTATCATCCACATGCTAACTAGGAACATGGACACATAAACATAAAGTAAAGAAAAAGGGAAAGAAAAAATGTGACAAATAATACAAATATATATCTAAGCAATGAAGTTATGCCTCATGTCAGTGGTTTCTCTTTTATGTTGTTTACCTCAATATAGAGTGTTCTATAGTGAACAAGATTAACTTCTTGACATATATGATTTATTTTCACATGCCTCTTCCTATCAAGTGACAAAGTTATGATCTTATGAGTATGCTCAAAGTGTATATCCCTTGTTTAATAGTTCTTGAATTTTATGTTTGAATGCAATGCTTCTATTATTCAAATATCTATTCGCATGATGAAAAGTAGTTTTAGTACATACATAAGCCATATGGATAGTAAAAAAATTAATATCAAATGATAAATCATGATATAAAACTGCAAAGTCCATTCTATACTCATGTGATTAGGGTTTGAGAAATATCAATAAAATATGCACCAAATTCATGAAACTTGTAAAGCAAACAAGATGCATCAAACCATTGTAAATCTTTTACCACTCAAGTATAATATAAACTCATTAAGAAGTAATATGTCACCACCTAAATACTCATAATTTGTTAGTAGTAATGATTTCACATGCAAAGAGGCATCCATAGATCCATGATAATCATCATCAAAATAACTCCTTAGTAAGGCTCATAATATTATAATGCAATTTATGAAAATTTAATGAAGCATAAATAGTTCCAACATGAGAGAACAATGATATATTATTAATATGTGTACCATCATCATGGGAGGTATCACTATTTGAAAAAACTTCCATGGGTATTTATGAGGCTAACATGAGATATAAAACATTGATAATTAAATGTGTCACACCATCATGTATAACATGAGATACATCATTAAAAATCATGGTTCTATGGATGCAAGGATATCATGACATATAATAGGAATGCCAACATAAGATCCAAGAGAAGTACCCTTGTTAGATAATGTAACATTCATAGTCATAGAAGGTAAATGTGTATCAAGAATAGCCTCCACAATATATGTGTCATGAAATGAATCATGTGAAGGAAAGGTTCTTAAAGGTAGTGTACAATTAGAATCAAGAACACTACTCTAAATCTCTATAGAAGAGATATGTAAGAAGTGGTAATCATGGATTGAAGTAAGATTATCTAATAGAGGGAGAATGGAAAGTGATCAAATCCCTAAATGAAGAAAATAATAATATATGATGATATAATACTCCCAAGGACAACATGATCTCAATTGCGTGATAAAATGGTTGGATCACAAGTCAAAAATCGGTGAGGGAAGAATTAATAGATGTAAATAGTATAGGTCCACAAGAATCTAGATTATATAAAAGGTCTAAGGATAAGAAGTGTAGGGTTCACAAAAGTTATGCAATGAAGGATCAAAGCTTTAATAGATGTAGGTGAATAAAAATTAGTCTAAATCGTATCTAAAACAAGTTTAATATGTAAAATATAAATTTCTCACAAGGCTAGTGAGGATGTGTGCAACATAGAATAAGTAAATAAGCACTAAACCCTGGAATAAGGATGTATCAGTGAAACACAAGAATGAGAAAAAATATCAAATTTGAAAACAAGATGCAAAATTAAAAAAATCTAAATCTAAAAATCCTAATAATGACTAGAAACCTCGGGGAAACTAGGTCATGTAAGATCACAAGGGTTCACCAACAATATAAAGAAAATAAACTTTCCTTATATATAGTCTAGTTTAATCAAATAACATGCATACACATAAGCACAATTAACCTAGACTACTAGTTTAATGATAATATTTGAGGGTTAATGTACTTTGAGTTAAATAATCATGGTACAAAATTAAATGCAAAGGAGAGAGTTAATTATCTTTGTGATTGAAGAATGAATTCCATTGATGAAAATTCTAAATTCTAATATTCACAATCCTAGAAAATCATGCTCTTAGCCTATATATTTCCTTTAAATCATGAAGTTTTTCCTATAATTTGAGAGGTCAACTCTACAAATCAGGTTCAAATATACACTCACAAAAATATCTTGAACATATGGTTTAAATAATCTAGTAGTTAATGTATCCCTACTTTATTATTCATTTGAATGATCTTTATTTTCTCTACTTTTTTATTAACGTGAGAATTAGTAATATTTTAAAACACCTTTGAAGGTCTTCTATTATAACACAAGGGGACATGTTAACCTAATTCAATCCCCCCAAAATATGTGTAAAATATTGAAGATAATAGAACCTAGCCATGTAAATGCTCTTGATTAGTGTGATGTAGAACTAGGTTCTCTTTTATGATCCAAATTAAAATGTTCACAGCCCTTTCCTTTGTAAATGTGAATGATATTAAATACTATTCTATGATATCAAATGATTTTAATTAACTATCTTTAAATTCAATAAAATAACATCAAATTATGCAAACATGTGTTTAGCTAGCTTAGGGTGCAAAAAGATAGGCTAAAGTTAGTCAAATTTTAAAATTAAGTTTTAGAAATGTAAGGGTCAATTCCATGGCTATAAGGTCAACTTCATGTATTTAGAAATAATCCAAGACATGGAAGTGGTTAGATCATAGTGGATACTAGATATATGGGTATATGTGCATGCATAGGTTTAATTAATGCATAACTAATGAAAATATATCAAAGTGTGCATGTATGGATAGGATAAGGGATAAATGTGTGTAAATGAGTGTAATTTGATTGGTAAATAATATGGGCATGGGGTTAGTAACTTTCACCATTGAGCACATATTTAAACTAAATCTATAACATACCAAACTTTGATGGTTTGTCCAAAATCTCCCCTTTTATTTAATATAGTCTTCCTAAAATTTTGTTTATGTGTTATGATAAAAATTTATAGCCAAGTTCATCTTCTCATTTCTCAACTAGTCATCCAAGTTGAAAATTCCTTCTAGGGTGATGAGACTCTTTGGTAATTTGCTGCTACTCCATTGCATGATTTGGTATTCATATTGTTGTTGTAGCTTGGATTGATTTTTGGTAGATAATTATGCCTCCTCTTGCAGAAAATTGACTATTCATTAATCTTTTTCAAATACTTGACAATTGTTTTGGTTGTTTGGGACATCAAGCCTCATAACAAGACTAATATGGCATTCCCTCTTTTTTATAATATGTGCTGGTATGTTAAATTGAGCACAGAATACTATGATTCTATCAACATATTTTTTTTCCCTCTAGGTATAGTTTGAATGTTAAAGGCTTCAAAACCTTTGATTAAGTCCCACACCATGTGCTTTTAGATCTAATTTGATGCACAACCAATTCACTAGATAACCAAAGACCTGGAAGAATCTAATCCCTCTCTTTTATGCTAGTTTGAGACCTTGGATTAGGGCTTCATAATCAACTAATTTTTGGTGCAACTAAATTGAAGCTTGAATGAGAATTTATACTTCTCTCCACTTAAAGATACTAACATTACACCAATATGAACATAAATTCCAAAGACTTGATGCAAAGCAGGGGTTAGAAATCTCTAACCAACCTCAATCAACTACTCTTTCAATCTCACAAACATCCAATGGTGGGTTTTTGCTTCTCAATTCTTCATTCTCCTAGTAGCCTTTCAAAGATGGATTTTCAAACATAACTTTCAGGGTAGGCAGAGTCTTCAAAATGTAAACACATTTATTGATACCCTTTTGGACCTTCTTCAACATATCTCAAAACTAGGTGGGGTCACTTTGTACAGAATGAGTCAAAAATTGACTATTCGTGCTCCAATTGGGCTTAATTAGAAAATTAAGCTTGGTAGTAGCAAGTTGCTTGTATTCTTGGGTCTATATTTTCACTCCAATGCTTCAAACATGTCATATAGAGCCTTAAACATCAAATCCAATCAACTAAATTATCAATCTCCAAAATATCTTCACGAAATACCCTAAGTCTCTAGGGTTTCTAAGCCTAATACATGAAGATATTAGGCCAGAACAATAACCCCACATGTACCAAATTCCATTTTCTGCCCCTGCAAGTTTGGAAAACTGAAGGATAACCTAACATAAGCCATTCCACCAATTTTTAGGAGTTTCTATCAGTGGAATGGAGAGAAACACATTTTTCTTTCCTTCAAGTGACCCTAACTAGGGTTTTAACCAGTTCAAACTAAAATTGCTCTAACCTGCACAAATCTTGATGAAAACAAATGAAACCAAGTGCAACAAGAAGTATACTCAATGCATAATCAACTCCAATTGGTTTTAGTGCATTGCCAGGTCGTACGGGCCCGTATAAGTCTATGTAGCAGCAAAGAATGTTCTAAAAACACAGAAAACAATGTTTTATTGCTTCCAACTTTCAAAGTTCAACATCCAACAACAACCAAAAACTTGTCTTCAACCTTCCCAAGCCTTTTTAAAACATTTACAACCATATTCCAATCGGTTCCCAATTTCTTTTCAAATTCCAACGGTTCAAATTCCACTTGACAACAAAAATGCAAAAGTTATTTTTTGCAACTTTGACAACATTAACACTTTTTACATTTGCACACTAACTCACCCCTAATGACTTAAAGTAGACTCAAACAAACATGAAATGGTCTTCTTAGACCTTATTACATGAAGACAACTCAAAATAAAACAAAATTTCCACTTTGACCACCTTGAGGCATGAAAGCACACATGGGTGCCCCTGCACCATACTCCCGGGGAAAAGAAGCTCACATTCCACTTGAGGAAAGATCTGCAACTGTGTGTCCATGATACAAAATATCATCTTTAGTCTTCCAAGATGCATCCTCCATTGGAAGACCTCGCTACTTAACCAGGTATTGGTAATAGACCTTTCTCCTTGTCTTCTTAAGCTCCTTCTTGTCCAAAATGCATTCCAACTCCAAGGGTTGGCTTGGTGGAAGATCCTTGATCCAATCCTCATTTGAGAGCAGTGATGAACCTGCAAGATCACCTGCATCAAAATCCCCTTTATAAGATTAAAGGTTAGAAACATTAAAAATAGGAGAAATGGAAACTCCAAGAGGGAGTTCAATTTCATATGCATTCTCTCCAAGCTTGTGCACCACTTTGCATGGCCCTATTTTCTTCATTTGCAACTTAGAGTATTTCCCTTTAAGGAATATTTTCTTCCTCAAATGTGCAAAAACCAATTCTCCAACCTTATAATGAACCTCTCTCATCTTTTGATCAACGGTGTGCTTGTACTTCTCAACATTCTTTTGAAGATTCTCCTTAACCTATTGGTGGACTTCTTGCATTGGCACAAAAAATTATTCACCTTTAGCACTCCTCCTTTCCATCCCATTGACATCTCTCAATTCAAATATACCCTTGGGTTGCATACCATAAACAATCTCAAAAGGACTCTTACCTACACTCTTGTTCACCGAATCATTGTATGCAAACTCAGCTTGAGGTAAAACCAAATCCCATTGAGTTGCATACTCCTTTGCATGCTCCTTTGTTAGACATCTTAGAAGGTTTCCAAGGCTTCTATTCACCACTTAGGTCTGTCCATCAGTTTGAGGGTGATAGGAAGAACTAAAAGACAAATTTGTGCCAAGTTTCTTCCAAAGGGTCCTCCAAAAGTGACCAGCAAATTTGCTATCCTTATCAAATACAATACTAAGAGGTAAACCATGGATTCTTACCACCTTTTTGAAGAAGAGTTCTGCAATGTATGAAGCATCATTAGTGCTATTACAAGGTATAAAGTGTGCCATCTTTGAAAACATGTCCACAACAACATACACTGAATCAAAACCTCTTGGAGTTCTAGGCAACCCCATCACAAAATCCATGCTTATTGATTCCCAAGGCCTATTAGGGATTGGAAGAGGTTGATATAACCCTAAATTAGTGCTAGTGCCTTTAGCCCTTTGACAATTGGTACACTTATCCACAAAGTTTCTCACATCAATTTACATTTTTGGCCAATAGTAGTACCTCTTCAGCTGCTCCAATGTTTTATCCAACCCAAAGTGACCTACAAGGCTGCCACTATGCTTTTCTTTGATTAAATTATCCCTCATTGAACATTTAGGAATGCATAATTGTGCCCCCTTAAGCAATAGATCATCTTGGATTAGAAAATCAAGCCACTTTTCATTATTGATGCTACAAGGCTGCCTACAACTTGCATAAATATCTTTAAAATCTACATCATCAATGTACATAGCTTTCGAAGAATCCACTCCTATGCTCTTCAATTGAATTTCTTGTACCATGAGAGCCCTTCTACTCAATGCATCTACCACCTTGTTAAATTGACCCTTCTTATGCTTAATGGTGAAAGTAAAGCCTTGTTAATTTGATGTAGAGTAGGGGTTAGCAATCTCTAACTAACCTCAATCAACTATTCTTTCAATCTCACAAAAATCCAGTGGTGGGTTTTTTCTTCTCAAGCCTTCATTCTCCTAGTAGCCTTTCAAAGAGGGTTTTTCAAACATAAATTTTAGGGAAAGCATAGTATTCAAAATGTAAACACATTTATTGATACCCTTTTGGACCTTCTTCAACATATCTCAAAACCAGGTAGGTCACTTTGTATGGAATGAGTCAAAAATTGATTGTCCTCACTTCAATTAGGTTTAATTGGCAAATTAAGCTTGGTAGCAGTAGGTTGCTTGTATTCTTGGGTCTATATTTTCACTCCAGTGCTTCAAACATGTCATATAGAGCCTCAAACATCAACTCCAATCAACTAAATCAATCTCCAAAATATTTTCACAAAATACCCTAAGCCTCTAGGGTTTCTAAGCCTAATACATGAAGATATTAGGCCAAGACAACAACCCCACATGTGCCAAATTCTATTTTCTGCCCCTAAAAGTTTGGAAAACTAAAGATAAACCTAACATAAGCCATTCCATTGAGTTTCAAGAGTTTCTATCAGTGGAATGGAGAGATTCACATTTTTCTTTCCTTCAAGTGACCCTAACTAGGGTTTTAACCAGTTCAAACTAAAATTGCTCTAACCCGCACAAATCTTGATGAAAACAAATGAAACCAAGTGCAACAGGAGGTAGAATCAATGCATAATCAACTCCAATTAGTTTTAGTGCATTCATAGGTCGTACGGACTCGTACAAGTCTATGTAGTAGCAACAAATGTTCTGAAAACGCATAAAACATAGTTTTATTGCTTCCAACTTTCAAAGTTCAACATCCAACAACAACCAAAAACTTGTCTTCGACCTTCCCAAGCCTTTTTAAAAAATTTACAACCATATTCCAATCGGTTCCCAACTTCTTTTCAAATTCCAATGGTTCAACTTCCACTTGATAACAAAAATGCAAAAGTTGCTTTTTGTAACTTTGAAAACATTGACACTTTTTACATTTGCACACTAACTCACCCCTAATTACTTAAAGTAGACACAAACAAACATGAAATGGTCTTCTTATACCTTATTACATGAAGAGAACTCAAAATAAAACAAAATTGCCACTTTAACCACCTTGAGGCATGAAAGCACACATGGGTGCCCCTGCACCAAGACCACTTGTGTCCTTTCGATCCTTCATAAGATTGGGGATAGGAGTATTTTCCTCATGTGTGCAATACATTCCCAACACAATCTCCTTTGCCTCATGGTAGGTGTTAGAATAGAAAGCATTACCTCGTTCATCCTATAGACAATCAAGGACCTCTTCCAAAGGGGTAGCAAGGTCATGAACAATACACTCCCCCCTTCATCATGCAATGTGCAATTCATATTTATGGGGCTAGGTGTGTAGAGTTCAATGTGATTTTTGGAAATAAGCTCAAATTTGATAGTCACCTTTGTGTCATACCTTGTTCTAAATAGCATATGGGACCAATCGAAAGATAGGTACCCACCTATTTTGGTAGTGAATTCCCTAGACAAATAGATGGAAAAGAAAGCAAGGAGGTCTATAACTAATCTCTTATAGCACTATGCAACCAAGGCATGCATACATGGTTAATTTTATATCTTTAATGACCCTACTATCTTAACAACATTGTCATCCAATTGTACAACGCCCTTTGACAATATATCATACTTGATGCCAATGAGATCAACCACCTTCTTGGGCATGACAAAGTTGCTAGCCCTTGAAACTATAATACAATTGTGGACTCTATGATCTCCAATGATTAAAGACATGTAAAAGTGGGTGGCTTGCTAATTTTACTTGAATTCCCTTTCTCCTTGGGTTGGAATAGGCTAACTAGAGTTCTTGTTCCTACTTTTTCCAAGACACTACTTGGCTAATTAATGCCCTTATCTTCAAAAAGAGAATCCCTTTGAGATGGGATGGACAAAGCCTGCCATAGGGTAACATTCAAGCTAGCCTTCTTCATTTGATCAATAATAGTAAAAGGAGCATGACTAACCTTAGAAGGGATATTTATAAAAGGGTAAAAGTACAAAGTTGTATCACACTTTTATAAATGAAACAACCAACACTGATCCAAACTTGAATCACTAAAAAATGGCATATATGTTTTGAATTTTGAACATATATAAACTAATGCAGTGTTTATTTTTTAGTATATGTTTGTATTTTTTTGAAAAATATAAAAATATTTTAAAATAGGTTTTTATAAATTAACACTATTGTTTAGTTGTTGATAAAATGTTGGAAAATGTAGTTACATGAGAAGTCAATCTTTATATAGTAATTTATTTTTTTTCCTTCAAATTTTTTGTGTATTTATAACTTGAAACTTTAGTACATGGATATATGTTTTGTCCAATTTTGATAAATATATATTTTAAAATAAATATTAAATTTTGCATGTATCAAAACACATCGGTTTCCATTCGACGTCAAATTTCTTATTAAATATTTATCCAAAATTAAAAAATTATAACATCTTCATATAATTTTTTTTTAATCTAGTGCATCATATTTTTTTCAAATTTTTAAAATAAGTTTTAGTATTTATTCTTGGCATGGTAATGAACCTAACATTTTGTGTTGTGTTTCCTCCTAGCCACATGAGCCACGATAAAGTAACATCTTTCAATGTGACCAAGATGATTTTCAATCTATGAATTCACTTCCCAACCATTCCATACACTACTCCCACACAATTACAATCTTAATTTGTCAAGGCTGGATGTTCCATTTGTCACAAATTATGTCATAACTATGAAAATAACACTAGACAAAATACTCAATATGAATAACCAATTGACAGTCTCATAGCAATCTGAATTACTTAAAATGCTACACATTCACACAATAGCATTTGCTTGGGAATATAATGAAATGAAGGGTATAAATCATATTCTATGTGTGCTCAAAATCTACATCATGAGGGATACAATCCAGTCAAGCAGCCACAAAGAAGGACAAACCTAGTTGTGTGAGATATAGTGAAGACAAAATTAGAGAAGTTGTGATGCAGGAGCATCCACAGTTGATTGGCAATCTTGCATCAAACAAAGATAATATTTTAATTTATTTTCCTAAGGTTTGGTAGGCGATTTATCTGATAGATTAATTTGCAAGGTGAGACTAAAATAAATGTTAAATAATTTCCTTTTATTATTTTGTTGCAAATTTTGGGAGTGGAGATAATTTAGGAGGGAATTTTGGGAAATTGTCAATTTTAAAATTTAGCAAGAAATGGACTTGGGCATGGCTTTGGAGGGAATTATAAGTTTAAATGATGCATTTAAAAACTTCCTAAAATTATCCATGCAAAGGTGGGTACTCAAGGTGAGTTGGCAGGAGTTACTTTGAAAACTACCCAAAAATATAGGAATGGACTCTCATTTTGGAAATTTGGTTGGGAGTGAGTTTATGAAATCATTTTTAATATTATGGAAGGTTTTTGGCATGAATTTTTGGAATTTTCTTCCCAACTTGGTCGTGAATTTTTGCTAGAGAGGTTTTTGGAGCCTGTTTTGGAAGATTATAGGCAATTTGGTCTATGTTTTGGTAGCCATTCTTGGCTAGAATTTGAATGTTGTTGTTGTAGGTGTAGTTATTTTCTTGGGAGTATTGTGGAAATTGTTATTGTAGGTTTATTGCAGGTTTGAGAATGTTTGTGTAGCAACAAATAGTTTGGTGAATCATTTTTTATTGCAGCAAAACTTCCATTAAAGGTTGTAGGTTGCAGGTGTTAGAATCTAGTAAAAGAAGTTGGATTGAAGGAGTCCACTTGTGTATTTGATCTTTGCTATTTTGTATTAGATTTACATTAGTTTTTATTGGTTTTCATCAGCTCATATGGCTGAAAAAAATGTAATTTCAAAATTGTCTTGTTATTAAGTGATTTCAGGAAAGTTTGAATGAGAAATTGAAGACACTATTTATAGATTTTTGTGTTATTTAAATATATTTTTTTGAGTTGCATTGTATGTTGTTGTGAGTTTTTGAATGAGGATTTATTTCCTACTTTGTCAAGTTGTTGGATGCAGGGTTCATTTATCCCATATCATATAGTCAATAGGTTTCCCCATTGGTGATAGTTCTTAGAGGAGGTAAATGGAGAGTGTGTCTAGATTACAAAGAGCTAAATGTAGCCATAAGGAAGGATCATTTTCCTCTTCCTTTTATTAATCAAGTGTTAGATTCACTAGCAAGGAAGAAATACTTTTCTTTCCTAGATGGGTTTAGTGGATATAACCAGATGATGATAACTTTAGAAGATCAAGACAAAACCACCTTTACTTGTCCATGGGGTACATATGCCTATTCAGTTTTATCATTTGGACTGTGTAATGCAATAGTAAGATTCCAATGAGTTATCCTAAGCATATTTTCAAACTTTGCACATGACCATGGAAATATATATAGATGAATTCACCACTTATGGAAAATATTATGAAGAAGCATTGGAAAATTTAGAGAAAGTCCTTCAAAGGTGTCAAGTCACAACCTCTCTTTAAGTCATGAAAAATGTTTCATGATGATGACTGAAGGAGTGATCTTGGGAAATTTTGTGTTTAGTAGGAGGATTCAAGTGGATCTTAACAAAATGGAGGTAATCTCCACTTTGCCTATTCCCTAGACACAAAAATATGTGAGTTTCCTTGGTCGTGCAAGATATTACAGGATGTTTATTAAATATTTCAATAAAATAGTAGCCCCTTGTTTGTTCTTTTATCTAATGACATTTAATTTGAATGGACAATTGCCTACCAAGAATATTTTGAAGCATTCAATATAGCCCTTAGAAAGAAACTTATTTTGAGACGCCCTAACCGGGTCATTCCTTTCCACATACATACAGATGCCTCATATTTCACCATAGGTGTTGTCTTAGGACATAAAGAAGGTAATTTGGAGTATGCAATTTATTATATCAATAAAAACTTCAAGATACTAAGATCAATTACATTGTTACTGAGAAGGAGATGTTAGCAGTGGTATATGCCATTAACAAGTTTATACACTATATTACTGGATATTGTGTCTTTGTTCATACAGATCATATATCAATCATATATTTGATGAAAAACTAGTAGTTTGTGGGTGAATTGTTGGGTGGCTATTATTTATGTAGGTTTTTGATATAACCATTGTGGACAAGCCAAGGAAAGCAAACGAGGTAGCTGATTTTCTCTCCAGACTACAAATCAAGACAGAGGAAGGAGTTGTGGATTATTCCTTTCTAGATGAACATTTGTTTGCCCTTCGTAGTGTACAAACACCTTGGTATGCAGACAACTAATTGATTGGTTATAGGAAAGACACCCGTACATCTCTCACTTAGAGAGATGTCATTTACTTGAGCATAACTTTTTAAATTCATGGGTGGTTGGTTATCTATTTTATATATGGTCACATAATATAATGATAATATGCATAAGGGAAGATGACACATATGATATCCCCAAGACTTTTCATGATGAGCCTCGTGGAGGACACTTTGTAGCCAAGTGGAAAAATTTAAAGATTCTAGCCACTGGCTACTATTGGCCTACACTTCATAAGGAAACAATTAAATATACAAGGCGTGATAGATGCTAGCAGATGAGTAAACCCACTAGGAGCAATGAAATTCCTCTCCAACCACATTTGGTCATTACACCATTTGATAAATAGGGGATTGAATTTCATTGGACCAATAGCTCCCACATCTGACAATAAGGAACATATTCTAGTCTATATTGACTATCTTACAAAATGGGTGGAGGTTAAGGCATTGTAGTTTTCTAGAGATGGCAATGTTGCCAAATTCCTTTATGAGGAAATATTCACCAGGTACGACGTGCCTATGGGGATAGTCACAGACCATGGACCCTAGTTTACTTTAGATTTGATTGCACAACTAGTCAAGGAATATGAGGTCAGACATAGAAAGTCAACCCCCTATCATTTGCAAGAAAATATGGAAATAGAGTCCATTCTAAAAAAAATAGTTCAACTACATCAAAAAGATTGGGAAACAAGGTTACCTGTAGTTTTTTGGGCATATAGGACAATCTGAAAAACTACCACAAGATTCACACCATAGAATTGGTGTATGGGAAAAAGGCTTTCCTTCCAATTGAATTTGAGCATAAAACACTCTAAATAATTGTACATATTGGAATGGATTTCTCTGAATCTTAGAAAGATAGATTTCACAATCTCAATCCTCTAGATGAAATAAGGATGGAAGTAGTCCATCATGTATAGATTATGCAAAAATAGAGAATTAGATGGCATGATTAGTTTATCAAAACTAAGGAATTCAATGAAGGAGATTGGGCATTGCTTTATGATTCCAAGTATAAGCATCACAAGGGAGAAATATAAACATGGTGGCTTGGTTCTTATGAAATTAAACATGTTTTTCCAAATGGGGTGGTTCTGCTAACTACAATTGATTTAGTTTGATTTTCCTTAATGGTCAATGCATACAAACTATAGCTTTATAAATATCCCTTACATAATGAGGAATTTCTACATGATTTGTAGCAATAATTTATCCCATATATAGATTCAACATTACTTGCAAATCATGCAAACATGGTCAAATCACCAATTGCTACATCTATAGATGAGCCAACAAGCCCACCTACTAATGTATAACGGGTATTAAATCCCACAATAAAATATCACATGCAAACAAACGCACTATGCATACCATCAAAAATAACCTTTTGGATATGCACATCAAGTTCATATAACCTATATCAACAAGCCCGGGGTGTTTATAAAATGGACCTATTCTATCACTACCTACAGCAACTACCTCTAACTCACTACCACTCCACCCACAACCATTATAACTTGCAACTACACATCACTTTCATCATCTCAACATGCAACCACTTGTTATGCCTTGCATAACCACCCCATTTTATTTTGGAACAAAATGGGTCCCCAAGGTGAGGTCTCGCCGAAAGAAGTTGCACTCGTCGAAGGAAGTCTCATTCGGTGTAATCTCTCGTTGACTTAAGGTGGTCTCACCGAAGGTGTGGCTTCAGTATAATGTCTTGTCGACTGCTGGATCTCTCACCGAAGTGGAATGGTCTCAATGTAATGTCTCACCGACGGGGTGAAGTCTCGCTGATGAGTATATGACTTCGGTAAGACTCCTAGCCGAATGGTTTGTCTTCAATATAAGGTCTTGCCGACTAAAGATTTTCGCTGATGGTTTCACTCTTCGATGTGACTAATGGGAACCCGCTATGACCTCCTGCCAACTGAATGATGTCTTGCTAAATGCAGATGTTTTGCCAACCGAGGAACACAACGACATAACTCTTATGGGCTCGCTATGATGTTCGGCCGATAACGATAGTCTTACCGATGGTCTTGGATATCAGTATGACCTTTGCAGCTTGATATGAAGTCTTGCCGACAGTTCTAAGCTATGTCAATTGTTGTTGTGAAGTATAATCACATCGGGGAGACACGGCTAGTGCCTCACCGACATGTGATTTTTTTTTAATAACTTTTGACCGCCTGAAGATCCTATGTGGTATGTGTTCAACCAATTAGAGGAGGCTGAAGGCGAACCTTTGGCAGTTTGACCATTGTGACCATCTTGTGAAGGGATCAATAGACTGTGAGCGGTATGGATCTACTCTGTGATCAAAGATAATGGATCGGTTCATTATCTAGTGGTATCGTCTATGAAGGGATCTAATAGGAGGCCTGAGACTGTTTCCAAAGGGGATTAACATGCAGAAAGATCTAGAGCAAGAGGAAGGCAAAAAGGAACAAGCTACGAGTCTCAGTGACAACTGTGATGTCTATTGGCAAAGGTAGATCGACATTAATGATAATGCTTCAGAACATTCAAAGCAGCTCTACAAGGAAGTTCGAGGGTGGACATGGAGGCCAGAAGTTAATGCGATGGTTGCAAAAGATCTAAGGGCTACTCCTGAGGGCGATCCTTCACCGACATGGACACGGGGGATGCATATTGAATGCGATTAACTTTATTCCAAAGGATCTAGGGGCTGACCCTTCTGAAATAGACCCATTTTTTTGTAAACCCTAAAACAAGAGCCAACACTTTCTTTTTGGCACGTTCTGTATATATGGCACTTTTTGCCTCTTTTTAGAGATATAGATTGAGATTTCAGGGATAGATGTGGAGAGTTTTTTTTTTTTTTCTTTTGTTAAAAAAAATTAGCAAGTTAGGATTAGAAGGTAGAGAAACTCGAGAGTAGAAGGCAGTGATGTACCTTTCAAATTTCCTTAGTATAGGTGGAGACAATTTGAAGACATGGGTTTTCTGTACACTGGTGATTTTGCCAGATTTGTAAATGTTGCTTATCTATTTCACCAATAGTAGAAGCAACCAGATTAAAATCTACTTCATATTGTGTTCCAGAATGGTGTTTATCTTAGATTAATCATTTGATTTGAAAAGCTTTCAAGGAATGAAATTTCATTTTATGTTTTGTTTAAATGGTGATTTGCAATCTGCTGTTGAAATTAGCACTATGAATGAATGAAACTATGTGTTAATCACAAGTTAATTTTGTTCTGTAGTTTTAGTTAGGAATTCCTTGAAAGGTAACAAGTCTGATTAAGTTGGATGAATTAGCATTCTCTTTAGTTCCAAAGCTTTGATCTATCTTTTTCTATTTCTTTAAAACAAAAACCTTGCTTAAAGTAGGTCTAAATTTATGTTTGATCTTAGAACAATCCAGAAGCTCAACACCAGTAGACCCCTTGAACATTATAGTTCACATCAACCATTGAGTGAAATCGGCACAATCAAGAACTGATTACCAAGACCTTGGGAGTTAGATATCCATGCAATATTCTTTCTCTTTCAGGAGAATAGAGTAGTAATATTTTGTTTACTGTTGTTATGCTCATTTGACATAACAACATCATTCTTATTCAACATGCTTTCCATGAAGCATATCATTCCATTATGAATAATCCCATACATGCAACAACTTTCTTCTCCAATATTAAGACTTTTTAGACACATGTCATTGTTCTAATAAGCTCTTTATACAACACATCTACTCGCAATACTTTCATTAAATTCCACCATTTCAAATCTTTTTCCAAGTAGCTGCATGATGATGCTCAACTTACATCACACACACCACCCTTTTCATCACCACACCATTTTAGGTACTTTTCCGATTATTAATTATGATTAACATTTAATTCTATTGATTTCTTCTAGAAGTCATGTTCATGCAACACATAATTTATATTATATCAAATATATCCAATGCTTTGAAATTTATTTCCTTCATCCTTTTTGCACCTTTCTATTTGATGGAAAATAACAATTTTAAGTTGGGGGAGAATTGTTTGATTTCCATTTCCAATTTCATTGTCAAAAATAAAAAATAAAAACCTATGATATACACCAACTCTGATTTCCTTCACAAATTCATAAAACTTACAAACATAGAGGTGGTAGTGTTCATAAAAGCAACAAGCATATTGAAGTAGTATAAGAAGTTAGTAGATTAAAGTACAATTTAAAGAAAAAAATTCTTAACAAAGGTTATACAACTTCAATATGGGAGGCGACATTATTAGATGACAATCGAAAACACATAATTTGTTATTAGAAGACAACATGTATCTGCCCATTTTATAACAAGTTGGATGGTTAAACTATTTCCTTCATCTAATAGAATATAATAAAGCAATGGCGCAACAATTCGCCACTACATTATAGAATGATGATGATACAATCAGAGGCTTGAGAGTGGATGCTTCATAAGCAACCATTATAGAAGTTTTTGGGATTCTCACGGTAGGAGAAGAATATCCAGTGCGAGTTGATGCAATCACAACACAAAATGAATTTACATATCCAAGAGAGGAATTGGATTCCTCGACACATGGTACTAAAAGACTTTCCTTTCCATAGTTATGGGAATCTGTTTCTTCATATATAGTTAAATATTTAATCTAAAATGGTAGATAGTCTCTTCTATATACAATATATTTTAAACTTATGAGTCACCTATGCCATCAAAGGTTGGTGAATGTCCCCAAATTATTGTATAATTTATTAAAGAAAATGTATGTTGAATATAGAAGAAATAATAATTAATTTTCTTTATCCCATTACTACTTAACCACCTTATTGGTTAAAAGGAGTCTTAGAATTCAATACCCTAATGTGCCTTGGGATAATTTCCTATCTTGGAACAATATTAATGATATCCTTGTCAGTTTAGGGTTGGAAGAAATTAATAGGGCTCAAGAAGTGAATGAGCCATCCATGACTGTTGAAGAGGAACATGTACCCTCTTCCTCATCCATTGCATCACCTACTTGCAACATGGACGAGTAAATACAGCTAAAAGTTCAAGAAACCCAACTTGCAAATTTTGGGGAGAAACCCATAGCACCTACAGAATCAGAAACCCCTACTTCCACCAAAAACCTTTCTAAGCCTAAGAAAAAGAAAAAGTAGGCCTCTTCCTCTACACCCAAAAAGAGGTAGAGAAGGTCAATGCAACCAAAAATGTGGTCAAACCACCTCAAAAAAAGGGCCCTACAAAAGGAAATACCAATCCTCAACAAGAAAAGGTTGTTGTAATGGAGTCTAAAATAGACTCACAAGAAGAAAATATTCCTAGTGATCGAGAATAATCTAAAGCCTTGCAATTTTTGCATCTGAGTAGAAGCTCAGATCCTGAATCTGAAGACTTGTTCATAGAAAGGAAGAATCACAAACCTTAAAATAGCCCAACTTCTGAAGAAGGATTTTCTTCACCTGCTCAGGCTAATGAAGATGAACTATTTTTAATAGGAAAAGATGAGAGTAAGGAGCTACAAATAGCTCTGTAGAGAATAAATTATCTATAAGAACATATCAAGGGATACCAACAAAAGGAGAATGAATTGGATAATAGGGTTAAGGAATTGGAGAAACTACTCTAGGCTCTTGAGCAACAAGAGACAGATTTGGAGAAACTGGTATAGTTGACCATTTTTGAGATTAATAAGAAAACTCCACAACTTGACAACCAAACTGAAGCTCCAAGAATTCCTAGAGCTCCTATTGTGGTTACCCTCGAGATTGAATTATAGAACAAAATAGAAGAATTATCTTAGATGCAAAAGAATCGAGACAAAGAAAAAATTTGAATTGATAGCAACACACACTAGAGAGATTAAGAAGAAGGATGCAAAGATTAAAAGTTTAAAAGTAAAAATGGTTGATAAAATAGTTCAACTTTTGAAAAGTAGACTATTTGTTAGGGTTTACACCTTATTTTGCAAGAGAAATTTTCAAGTTTTCAATTTAGTTAGCTAATTGGAAACCTCTCAGTTTCCCTATCTTCACCTACATTAATTTTAGAAGCATACCAATAGGCCATAGGGTAGAAGTACAAACCTATGCCATACTTAAAGCAAACTAAGTAGTCATGAGCAAAATAGTTTCACCCTAAATAGTTTCGGGCGAAATAGTTTTTCCCAAAACTACATGACACATAAAGTTTCAGGAAAAACCCTTTCACCTGAAACAGTAAAACATAAATGTTCTCTTTGTCAATTTAAAATATGATTCAATTTGTATGTATGTTTTCAATTGAAAGGGTTTCAATCAAAACCCTTTCACCCAATACTATCTATGTGGCATCCTTGTTGGTAGCCACCTCATCTTTTTTTAGAAATTTCAAAAAAAATTCACTTGAATATGATATTTTTTTAGTCAAAATGATTTTTTTCAAAAAAATAAAAATACCATTTTGTAGAGCTCAGAGTCAAGAATCCAAATATATAATTTTTTTGTTATTTTTATTAGTTTTAATATGTTTTAATAATGCAAGTAGGTTGTTATAATAAAAAATGAGGCTGATTAAAAATTAAAAAATAACTACCAAAACATATTAAATAATTTGAAAGATATATGGTGCACTAGAGGAGAGAATCCTCTCCAAAAGAGTATAATTTATTTTTTGAAAATGGTAAAAAAAATTAGATAATAGTTGACATCAATAGAAACTATCAAATTCTAGTATGTTTGACTTTAACATGCTATTATGAAGAAAATATACATCAAAAATTTTAAGTTTTTTTCCATGCATTAGATATTGAAGTTATCTATTTGGAAAAAATTTCAGGGAAAAATAAAATTGTTTTCTTTTTTTTTTCCTTGATGTCAACTTAGCATCAGTTTTTACCAAAATTTTCAACAATTCAAAATCTGCTCTTAGATTTATAAAAAATATTGAAACAATTTTTTAAAATTTTGAAAAATTACAAGAATAAACTTCATCAAGAGTTCTACATTTCATTATTTTACATCATTTTGAAATTCAAAACATAAAGACCAATTTTATGTGGTCGAAGTTGATAATTTTTGTTTGTGTTAGTCTATTCCTTTAAAAAAGAGTGACACTGGTTTGTACTTTTACCCCACACTAGATATATGCAAGATCAATTGTGTGAATTTTATTTGCATAATCTGGCCATTCCCTATGACAATACCTAAAACCCACTTATCTTTGTGGGAGATGTTCAAATCAAGGCATTGGCTTCATTCATCAAGAATGAACATCAAAGAGGATAGCTACAAGGAGATTACCTTGAAAGAGAGAAGTAATTTCCCCTTCATATTAGATTTGAGGCAAAGGATCCCCAAGGGATAGTGGAGGAGTGGATTGACCTTATAGAAAGATGGTGGGTGGAGAGAAATATTTTTGAATGCAGGGATGTTATGATTATAAAGGATTTCAGGAACTCACAACAGGGACAAGAAGACAAGCACTTAACTTCTCACGTGATAGGTGGAAGGAGTTAACACAAGAGCTAGAAAAGAAGGAACCTCATTTTGTCTTCAACTACTTGGAAACAGTTAATAGAGCCCACAAATATATCATAGCCTCCCTTGAACATCATATTACCTAGTTCCATCTAATATTTCATCCTCCTCTTCTCTTGTTTCCAATTCCACATTGGATATGAAGAAGAGAGGAGATAGGGGCATCAAAACATGCTAGATGGGAGCGAATATCAGAGCAAAAGGGATTCTACTTGAAGTAGGGTGAAGGGGTCACTAACAAAATGGACTATAGGGAAATTGCATTACAATACAACTAAAGACCCTAAACTGCTTGAGGACAAGCAAAAGTCAAGTTGGGGGAATGATGAGCCCTAGAAGTGTCCAATTTCCTTGCTTTAGTTTCATACATTTTACCATATTTCTGCTAAGTTTCAAAGACATTTCCAAACCATTTTATATATTTAAGTATTTAAAAGCATTGGAGATGATATAATATGTTGATAAATTACTGTGTGATCTTTGAATGTCTATGGAATTTAGTAGAGTTTTATAATTAATTATAGTTGTTAATAATGAAAATACCTTTGGAAATAAAACTAACCCCTACAATGAAGGATTTGTCAACCCATAGCAAAAATACTTTCAACCCACAAAAGAAGGATTCTGGTCTTCCACAACAAAGGAGGTGATCAACTACAACAAGTGCATTTTTCTGAAGCTGATGTGAGTAATGGTTAGGGGATGTGAACATGATTATTCATGGGTCACTCCATCTTTTCATTGCCTATTATTAATAAATCATGGAAAAAAGAAGAAGCTTTTTTCTAACAATGGATAGTGGCTTGTAATAAAGTCTATCCTATTAGGAATGCTTTTAGTTATATCAATCTTCTTAATTGATGTAGTACTTATCAGATTCTTACACTCTTACTTCCACATGCTTTTATTTTACTGTTAAGCTAAGACCTAGTCTTCTTCCAATGTTTTTGGAAGAGTTGATAGTTGCTCGTAGTTTTTTTCAATTTTGAAATAAGAGGACTCTCATAGGTCATGTCTATATGTATGATCTTATGAGATACCAAGTAGTTAGATTTTGGTATGAAAAAGATTGAATATAAATCTTGTTATCAGATACTTTGTTCTTAATTTTTTTATGTTCAAACAACAATAAAGAAGAATACACCTATTTCATGAATCTTTGAGTTAGGATTTGAAGACATTGTGGATTGTAGTAGTTCAAGCAAGGGACACTTGAGATAGTGCAAAATTCATGTTAGTTTAGATTATTAGTTAATTTATGAATTATAATTTTGATTTTTATTATATTGAGTTTCTAATAGACAATTAAATATTATTGAATCACATTGCAACATAGAGAGTCATTAAGTTACATTCTGCATAAAACAGCCACCCATAGTAGCTATTGCATTCACTTACAACAATTGATACTCATTTAATCTATTTTCTGTGTAGGAATTATTGAGTTAAATTGCCTTTAATTAATATTATTATTTTTATTTTCTATAATCAATCAATTAAGAAGGTTTAGGATTCTTAGTTGCATTTATAGTGCCAACATCATCTCAAAATTATGATTTCTTGGTTGAAAATTTAAATGAAGCACCTCTAGGACAATGAATTGCTTAATTTGAGATTCATAGGTCCGTTAAGTTGTATGTATGTTATCTACATAAGTTGAGTGGACATAGGGGAAGCTCTATAATATGTACCTCATCAGGGTTAGTTGTTGAGACTCATCCTTTGCATTTTATGCATTTGTCATTTAAAGGTTTTAGCTACTCCCTAAGTTGCACTTAATGGGGAGCGTTAAAGAAAAAGTGTTTTTACCTTATAGGTCCCTTTTCACTCTAGTACTTAAGCTTACTTAGGTCATGTGTTTTTTTGTCTCGAGTCAAGGATGAGGGTCCACTTGTCATGATCTTGTTTTATCCCCACCTAGGATTTCTCTAGGGTTTCTTTTTTATTTTTACTTTTTTCCTTTTATAAGAATTCTTTATTATATTATTCATTCATATATTATAAATTTTGCGCATTAATGATGATTCACGTTTTTCGATCAATCAACTATTGTCCTTTATATCTACGCTTTTCTCTCTTTTGCATGCATATGTGCTTGATTGTAGGTGATCGTTAGGAGCTATAGGGTTGATGGATCAAATCCAACAAGAAATTCCTTTTCCTTATTCCATTTGCATTGAACCCTTCATCTACATTATTTTGATGCACTTAAGCCATGGAAGGAATGGAAAAAGGAAAGCATTTCTTGGAGAAGGCCCCATCCTCAGAGACCATCAAGATAATCTTGAACATGAACCCTCTAGAGGAATTTTTAAGGGATAACAGGGAACCATGCTTCTCTTTTACAAGCATAGACAAGCAACAGTCATTATATGCACGAAAAATTTAGAAGCATTCTTACAACCCATGAAGACCCTCCTTGAATCTAGATCTAGTACATTTTGGTCTCATAACTCTTGCTCATCTAGCTAACTTCTAACAAAGGAATATTCCTTCTCAATAGAGAACATATTGGACAAGAGTAAGAAGCCCCACTTCAACCCTTGAAGATCAACTTTCTCAACATCCTCATTGCTTGAGCTTCTTTGGACAACACAATTGCTACTTAAAGCTCTATTGCCATTGATGTCTTTTGTGCTCATTAATTTTGAAGACAAACCAAACACCAAGTTGATCAAAAATTCCTCTTTCACCTTATCCTAGAAAGCATTTGAGCCATTGACATCCTCATCATCTTCATCATTCTCCTCCTACTCACCTTGATCAAGATCCAACAACATAGTCCTACCCATGTTTTCTCTTGCATTTCCCCTTGCATATCCTCATTTTAATACTAAAAATAGTATTAAAATATTAATGTTATAATAATACTATGTATTATATTATTATTATGTTATTAAGGGCGAAGAAAGATTTTTGAAGGGGTTGAAATTATTTTACATAGACAAGTACTAATATAACATTGAAGTCTAACAAATAGCAATGAGATAACTACATGAACCAACAAAACTAAGGATATATACCAACAACAACAACATTAACAACTCCTCACATAAATGGGACCAAAAATTTCTCACATAACACATAACCCAATGAAAAATAGAAAACACTAGTAATAAGAAAAATACAATCATAGTGATTTATGACACTAAACACTAATAGTGACCTTGCACATAACCTCATTAAATCTATTTTTTTTTCTTGAACACTTTCCCCCTTTTAACTACTAATCTTAAATGAATTTTAAGAAAAGAATTCATTATATGACATTTTTTTTTTGCTATATAAAAGGTGAATTAGGCATTGAAGTGCTAAAAAAAGCAACATTAAAGCTTAGATACTAGTAACCTTGGGTTCACCATATCTAATCAATAAGAGTAATATTGGTACCGGTTTTTAAAACAAAATCTTTATCCTTCACCGATTTGAACTCCAAAATGGAAAAGCCCTACGCACAGGGGTGAATATAGATTTTATTTTCCAATACATGTTCCTGCGTCTGCAAGATCCACTCATGTATTCACTTAATTTTGGCCAAAATGTAGAAAATTTACATATCAAAGCATGGTCGAGTAAAAATTCCTAACAATTTGCAATTCCAAAGCCCATTAAAATTTCATAAATATCTGTTAAAATTTTAGGGACAAAGCTTTTACCCAAATTATCCAACTCAGTTTTAAAGCCTCCAGAGTTATCATCATGCCTTTTTGCCACGCCATTAATGGGATCGGTTGGAGAGCAAGCGACGGAGTCCTGGTAAAATCCCTTGCCCGAAACCCCAACCTCCACCGTGGCACCTTAGTTCCAAAATAGGTGAGAAGACTTATCAATATCTCCTCTTAATCTGCTCCAATCCTCATCTCAAAATTGGTAAGGAAAACTTTCTTCTCCGTCAAAATACCAGGGTCAGCCCGATTGAGATGAGAAGGTCAATTTTTGAACTGTGTCGCCACTGGAGAGGCATGAAAAACAGAGATCTTTCTTCCACTCCAAGTTTCTCCATTGAGCCCTTTCATGGTGTTGTCTGCATCCTCTGTGGAGAGGAATCAAATGAATCGTTTTCTACAGCTAGGAATGAGATATTGCGGACAAGCACAGAAGGTTTTTGCCAAAATTTCAGAATCATTGTGAATAACTCTATTTGGAAATGTAACCTCGAGAGATCCAATTGGAATAAACTCGGCCTGTGAATTTGGAAGTCCAAAGTAGACTCGCAATTCCACCTCACCTTCTTGGAGACTTTTACATGCCAAACTCCTAGTTGGAATCTGCCTTAAATTCCTCTCCCGTCCCTTTCTTGTCCTTTCTATGATAAGATAGAAACATTCAAGCATTATTTTTGGTTATGTCCTTATGTTAAATCATTATGGACCAGTAGTCGTGCAGGATTTAGTAGTCCTTATATCATCTTATTATAATAAAAACTAGCAATTGCACCTTAGTGTGCAATGGGTACGCCAAAGAAGTGTGGAAGGTTAAGATAAATTATAATAATTATTAATTATAAATTTTAATCATTTTATGTAGTTAATAGTTTTATTTAAAAATATAATATATAATAATAAATATAATTGGGCTTGGCCTGAAAGTTTACACGAATAGCGGAGGAGGCTTAAGTGTTGGGTTTGCTCCCCGAGGTCTTGGGTTTGAGTCTGAGGTCCAGCCTCACCTGATGTGTGTGGCTTGTAAGTGGCTGTGCGCATCCCCAAAGGATTAGTCTCGCCTCAGATCGCCCCTTCCCAACCCCAACTTGGCAGTTTGTAATCCCAAGGCAAGATGGGTTGGGTACGTTGGGCTAGGTCACGGGGATACCTCTGAGTTAACAAAAAAAAATAAAAAAAAATAGATATCACCATCAAAGCTAGAGGCAATGAATGCACCCGATAGAGGAGGCTGGAGAAAAAGATGGAAGAGGTGTGGAAGGTCAGTGTAATTACCTGTTCAAGTGCTTGAAACATAACCTTGTCACATCACACCATGCAGTACAATGATAGTTTTCTACACCTGGTGAATGTGAAAACAAAAAAATGGATGGCCAGGATAGTTTGGATGGTCCTGCATACCTTCTCCAGCAAACTGAGACATTAATCTGAAGATTTTGTTGGACACACTTCATAGAGGGAACGCCTTCGGCATAAATATATGGAAGATTCGCTACCGGGTTTCTTTGTCTCACACCTTCTCTTAGAGATTGAAATTCTAACTATTTGATCTAATTTGCATATCCAAATGTTGAGCACAACTTCATATTTGAAAGAGAAGAGCATTATCAATGATGATCTTTACCAATAAGAAAAATGTCTCATGTCACATATCCAAGCCAAGATCTTTCCTATCTCTCCACACTAGTCTGGTGACTACCTTGCATGCCTCTACATTTAACGTTGATTTTCCTTGACTATATTTTGGTGGATTGGATTCTTGCTACGAGTCCTTGGACAAGGATCTATGGATATGCACCTCTTATGTGGTGACAATTTCCTTTGTTGATGCCATGCTAGCCATGGAGGTTTCCCCTTAGCTTTTGTTAAGTTGTCTCATTGGTGTAATTTTCCTTCTCTAGGGTGGTACTCTACATCTATGGTGGCTAAATTTTTCCATTTTTTCTGAATTTCCTTCTTTGCAAACCACTTTGGATCAATGTTGCTACAGGGTGGTGGTGCCAACACTATTTTTGCTTCAAGTTTGTGTGTTTTCATTTGGTACCTCCACACTCTACTGGTGATGCTTTGTTTTGTTTGGATTTGAATTAATTTATAATCTAATTTAGAAGTCAACACAAATTTTTGTTGGCTTTCTCATTTTCTTCTTGTAATGTATTTCTTTTTTTGTTGTTTATAGATGTTTTTGTTGTTCTCTATGTAACTTTTGATGATTTTTTTCTTCTCCTTTTTTTTAAAGAGAGGTAAACATTTTTGACCTAGAGCTATGAACCAATGAGGTCACAAATGAGGGACCTCATCCCCAATATAATAGTTAATAATATCACCCCAATGGGGTTTAAACTCTTTGGTGGCAAGAACAACACCATGTATAAACTATCACACTATGACAACACGAGCAACTTTTGATTGCTTTTTTCGATATTATATGTGTGTGTGTCTGAACTTGGTTTATCTTGACCCTTTGTTTTCCCTAATGTGATATTATATTATTACATATAATTCAACATCATCATAATAATAATAGCTTTCAAAATTAATTAGTAATATATAATATAAAGGAGAAAATCTTTCATGAGATCTACTTATCCTTGTAGAACGTCTAATGTTTGCAAGAATCTTTGGTATTTCTTGTTGTTGTTGAGCATCAGGTACCAATGGAATTTTATTTTTTGGAATATGATTTAGCACCACATATTATTATTTTTACCATTCACACTTCTTTTTCTACAACTGTTCCTTATACATAACCTTCTCATTGAATACATCTTTTGCTTCTAATAATTTTTTGATTTTAAAAATCCCATTTAACCTATAACCAAAGTCATTTATTCCATATCCAATGAAGGTACATTTTTTAGATTTGGCTTCTAGCTTAGTTATATTCTCAATATCGACATGTAAAAAAGTTTCACAGGTTCTTACATGTCCATGCATCCTCTAAAATACCATAGCCCAAAGATTTGAAGGCCCTTTGTTAATTAAATAAACAACAATATGTACAACATTTTCCCAGAAATGTAAAGGTAGTCCAACATGCAATCTCATGCTCCTTGCATGCTCCATTAATTTCATGTTCATTCTCTCAGACAGACACATCACTTTCTTGTTCAGACACATCACTTTCTTGTGGAGTTCTTGGAACTATCTTTTGCCTATGAATTTCATTGTATGAACAATAATTTTCAAATTGTTTGCTACAATACTTTCCTCCATTATCAAACCTGTGACACTTTAATTTTTTACACGTCTCATTCTCAACCAATACTTTCCATTTAAAAAATAATCAAATACATCTATTTTCTATTTTAGGAAATACACCCATGTTCTCCTACTTGAATTATCAATAAAAGTGGAATAATAACGAGACCCACCAAGAGAAAATACTTGAGTTGGTCCCAATAAATTTGTATGCACAGGCTCCAATCTCTCACTCTTCTTTTGTTTCCCATCTTTGAGAAATATCACTCTCCTTTGCTTCCCATAAACACAATTTTCACATAAATACATGTTAATTTGTTTCAATCCTAGCAACAACTTCTTAGAGTAGGGAATTTTCATACATTTTTCACTCATATGCTCAAGCTTATGGTGTCACAATGTTGTTTTTGTACTTGCAACAACTGTTCATGTAGCAGTTCTATTAAACCCACAACAATTATTCTTGTAGCAATTGTTGAACCTGTATCAACTAAAGTAGAATAAATAGCATTACATATACACAAATATAAAGTTATTTCCTTAACACCTTTAGCTACTACTAATGCACCTTTAGTAACCTTCAAGAATTTGTCTATAAGAGTGACTATGCAACTTTCATCTCCCAGCTACCTTGTTGAGATTAAATTTCTTCTTAGATTTGAAACATTATTTACCTCCTGTAGCAGTCATCAATTTCTATTTTGTAGGTTTAACTTTATTTTTCCTTTTCCAATAATCTGATAGGATTCATTATCACCCAAATATACCAGTCCAAAATCGCCTTGGATATATTCTATAAAAAATTTCTATGGGGCGTAGCATGAAACAAAGCCTCTGAATCTATTGTCCAAGAATCATCAACATTATCTAGGGAAATAATTAAAACATCATCATATAGTTTGTTTATAATAAATTTGCTTCTTTTTTCTTATCTTGTTTTATGTCTCCTTCTTTGCTCTTTCGATATCAACAATATTTCTTCAAGTGACCTTATTTTCCACAGTACAAACAATATTTCCTTCCTTTGGATTGAGACCTATTCTTTGATCTCCATCTTGACTTCCCACAACTTCTAGGGCTTTTCCCTCTCCTTTGATCTTCCCATGTTCTCTACATTCAAAACATTACTTGATGTTGAAGTCTCACCTATGTTGTTCCTTTGAATCTCCTCACTTAGAGTCACACCAACAACATCATCAAATTTTAATGTATTTGAACTAGAAACAAAGTTACTTACAACCATCACCAAGTTGTTCTAACTTTCTTGAAAAGAATATAAAATCAAGAGAGCTCAAACTTCTTCATCAAAACTTACATTACAAAAGTTAATTGATTGGTAAATACATTAAGTTCATTTAAATGATCTATTATAGAACCTCCTTTGAACCATTTTCACATTAAATAATCGCTTCATTAAGAAAACATTATTTGAATTCAAGGGCTTTTGGTATAATTTTGCCAATGTTTTCATCAAATCACCAGTCATTGTTGCTTTGGATATGTTAAACACCACAGACGGTACTAGGCATAATCAAATCTTCTCAATGCCTTTATGTCTAGAATTTTTCATTCTTCATCTAACATTGCTGATGATTTCTTTGTTTTTCCTTGCAATGGTGTAATGTCCCTTCCTTAGGAATTTTGATTTGATGCAGAGGTTTCCCTATTACGAGGGTTCCCATAGGTTAGTGGTAGGGATAGGGGACCCATTTCGAGGTTGTGGAACCTTGCCGGGAGCTATTCAAGCCTTTCAGAGTCGAGTTCAGTTGATTAAGCCAGGGATAAATTGGAAATAATAAAATTGGCTTTAATGGAATAGTGAAAGGTGAATAGTAACAGCAAATTAGAAAGTGAATAGTGAAAAGTGCACCCCCATCCTAGACTTAAGTTGTTTTAAAAAGGGGGCCAAGTTCACAATGTAAAATTCGACCCTCCATATTATTTTATGAATTTTTAGGCCAAATGGTAACCCCAAAAAGGGTTGACCCCTCTTGGAGAAGATAAAAAGGAATTTTTGTCTATTTTGGATTCATTCTTATGACTTCAATTTGAGAGCAGCAACAAACTTGAGGGTTTAAAGAGTTTGGAGCTTCCAGGAACACAAAATTTTAGGAGAATTTGGAGATTTGGACAAAAACCCATTTCTCTTGGTGACATGATTCAGCATTATCCAGCTTCAATGTGGAGTTGGTAGCATTATTTGGGGTTATAATTGCAGATCAATCCATTTTGAGGATAGAAATTCGCATCAAATTGCAGATCAGTCCTTTTAAAGGACATTTCTACCATCTTTTAGCAATTGCATAGGTAGTCGCACCTTTGTTTGGCATTTGGGCTTCAAACCCTAAGTGTTAAGTGAAGATTTTGAAGATTTGAAGCTGAGAATTTACATTCAACAGTGGCTCAGCTCCTCTCATACTTGGAAACGAATTGGGTGGTCATTTTTAGAGCCAGGTGAGTTCGAAGTTGTTGTTACAGGGTTATATCAGACCTGAGATTTCTTTTGCAACCTTGTAAAAAAGTCATTTCATGGCCTTTGGATGAATGGGTATGTTGCAGTTGGACCTTATCTATGTAATTTTAGTCTTTTAGTTAATAGAATCATTGTATGTTGTGTTATTTTTCCTTTATCAAGATTGTACATGTTCTTTAATTCGCATAAAACTCAGAAAACACAAAACAAAACAAAAAACTAAACTCATTCTATATGCTGGTCAAAAACTTCAAGAAAAACCAAAATTAGAAAATTCAGATTAGATTGAGGAAGAAATCTTTCAGTGGTATCAGAGTAAAAAAATCCTGCTAGCCTATGGGATACTAAGGTTGTTTTCAATAATGGAAGAAAGAGAAAATGAAATTGTTGCGATTAAGATTTCCAAGTGGTATAACAAATATCAAAAGAGGAAAAACCTTCTAACCTTTCAAGAATATCTAGTTCTGACAGGAAAAATTATACCTATGTATGAGGAGGTTATCAAAATATTTGATGAATACTCAAGTGATGTTGAGGAGGTCAGGGCTACCGAATATTTTGATAGGTATTACATAAGAAGAAGAAAAGAAGAAATGAATTTTGAATCTCCATCAGAATCAAAAGAAGGGCAAGTTCAAGAAGGATTCGACACTAAGCATGATGAATCAGAGTATTGTCTTAAAAACAAGTCATAAAATTTGATGAATACTCAAGTGATGTTGAGGAGGTTAGGGCTATCGAATATTTTGATAGGTATTACATAAGAAGAAGAAAAGAAGAAATGAATTTTGAATCTCCATCAGAATCAAAAGAAGGGGAAGTTCAAGAAGGATTCAACACTAAGCATGATGAATCAGAGTATTGTCTTAAAAACAAGCCATAAATTGAAATGAATGAGAAGAGTAAGGAGTTGCAGCCAGTAGGAACATATTTGAATGAAGAAAACTTAGAAGTCACCATTGAAGAAAGGATGGAGAAGAAAGAGGAAACATTTAATTGCAATTTGTAGCCTACAAATGACCATGGAAAAGATAAACTTCAGTCACCATGTCTAGAAGTTTGGACTTCTAGCCAAACATGTGGAAGCCCTAAGGAGGATAAAAACATGTTCACATGTTCACTCTAGTCATAAGAGAATATGAACAAGCAAGAAGCAACAATTATAGCCTCACGTGAGGAACGCATGAGTCTACCTAGCAGCCACAGGGTGGAGGAAGATGCGTCCACAAAGTTTGCAAACTCTAGTTTGGTTGATCAGCTACATGGGGATGTGGATTCCACCTATATTCCATTGCATGAGACAGCTCTGGAACTCATGGGAAAGAAATAATTTTGTAATAATGTGTGGTCATGTAGTGAGATTGATTTCACTTGTCCCATTCATATGCTAGCATTGGAGGATCGCTTGTTGAAGTCATATGAAGCATTTTTCTTTAGAGAACTGATTGTAGGGACTAGAAAATTGTCTAACCATAAGGTTATACAATATGATAATGTTTGGTTTGACATGATGATTTTACCATGGTTGTGGATGGAGGCAAAGAGCACACTAGAAATGCAGATTTGGAATGGTAGGGCAATATATGACTCTCAGTGTTAGAGGTTAGAGCTTGTTAAAGATAACAAAGACACTACAAGAGACCATAATTTTGATTTTTTTAATGCAATCAATAGTCCACTATCAACACATGAGCAGTGCATCGAGGACAGACAGGTATGGGTTGATGAACATATGATCGACATTGGAGACATTGATTGCTTGCAATATGATTTCATAACAACAAGGGGAGAGAAGCATGGGGTTGCAGATTGGACACATGTATTAGTCAATATAGAGGATACCACAAGCATTGATAATCAAGGTACAAAGGTTGAGTATGAGGTTTACAAGGAAAAGAAGCTTGTAACAATTGAGGATTTGACATCAAGGTATGAAAGTGATTCTGAATTCTATAACAACAATGACATAACTCTTCCTCAAGATATGAAAACTTTTGGTCAAGAAGAGAACAATGATTTGCATTCTACATTTGAGGGTATGCATGGTGCAATCATGGGTCATGATGATGTGAATGATACAACCCATTATAAATTAGATTTTGTGCACTTTGGGGCAGCAGATATAGAGCATTGTCAAAGGTTGACTGGAGATTGGTTACATAGAGCTACCCAAGCAAAGATGCTTGTTGTCCAAGCAAGACAATGCCTCCAAAGAGTCAAAGAACGTTGCAATCAACTAGATGATGCAAAGAAACACAGAGAATCTTCCATTAGGTATTTATTTCTTCCAAGGGAAAAAGAGAACAATGAAGATATATTGAAGAGATATAAGCATAAGTCTGATTTTTTGAGTTTGATCAACAATTCTCTTTCATATCATGAGTCAAATTTGAGACCTTGCATTGAGAACATTCAAGTAGGGATGGTTAGGTGTGAAGTTGATCCTTTCCTACCTAGAGTTGATGAGAAATTGGGCGGCATTCATAGTGGACCAACCACTAAAGGTTTGTCTATGATGCAAAAGGAAAACATCTACTCTTCATTCATGGACTTGTCAACTCTTTCATATGATAGGGCAGCGATGTACTTATTGATTGGTGACTCAATCTTCTTAGATTTGACAATGGGCTATGAAGATCGGCATGTAAGGGACTTCATTTGGTGCATGCCTAAACAAAACATTTACTTGGCATCATCTAATGAAGGCACTCTAACTTGTAGAGATATGGGTAAAGTTGTAGCAGCTGTTTGGAGGTCTTAGAGAAGTATTCATCATGCTTTCCTTGCTAAAGATTGGCTCATTGATGAATTCCTAACAACATTGATTGTTGGTAGTACTTGTGGCCTCATGTGGAGTAAATTTCTTAGTTGGGTCAACGATGTCCTGGTTTATAGCAGCAGCATAATGAGGTGTTACATGATGGATGAATGTGACGACACAAAGATTTGGGATCCTAGTAGTGACATATGTGGAGCATCTCTTCTTTGGAACTATGATAAGTTCCTTCATTTTGGGAATACAAGTGTCTATATCAAAGTGGCACAGCGAAATTCCATTGGTGTTGAGATGGAAGGACTTCCAATTTGCTCATGGGATTCAGGTGGAGTACAATATTTGGTGGATGGGAAGTTTGTGGTGAGAATTGACCACAATAGTCTAAAATACTTCTTGGAACAAAAAGAATTTAATGAGCACCAACAAAAGTGGGTCAACAAGATTTAGGCATATGATTTTGACATTCAGTTTGTCAAGGGGAAGAAAAATGTTGTTGTTGATGCACTTTCAAGGAGGCCTTTAGTTGCTGACCTTTGTTCCATGAGTGAGATTTCAGCTAATTGGAAGTCTCAAATTTTAGTTGAGTATTCCAAAAATCAATTCGCATGTGAGGTTGTGGATGGATAGGTCCAAGATGACAAGTACATTGTGATTGATGATGTGATATACTACAAGGATATAATCTATTTAGTTCCTGGATCGAAGCTGAAGGAAAAGATTCTATGTGCCATCCATGATACAACACTAGCAGGACATCCTGGGTACTTCAAGACATATAGATAGGTGTGTGAGAGATTCTCATGGAAGGGTCTCAAGGATGATGTCCTAGGCTATGTTCGTGAGTGTGTGACTTGTCAGTGGAACAAGTCAGAGCATACTTTCCTAGCTGGACTTCTACATCCGTTGCTTATTCCATTGTAGAAGTGGGAAGGTATATCGATAGATTTCATTACTAGTCTTCTAAGAGTCCAGGGGAAGGACTGTATATATGTGGTTGTTGATAGATTCACGAAGTATGCACACTTTTCTATTGCATCTAATTTCACAGCTTCACAGGTGGCAAAGTTATTCTTCTGTGAGGTATTCCATCTCCATGGACTCTCAGGACCATTGTCTGTGATCGAGATAGTAGATTCATGAGTATATTTTGACAAGAGATATTTTGACTTATAGGTATAGAGTTGACCCCCCACACCAGTTTCCACCCTCAAACTAATGGACATACAGAGATTGTCAACAAGTGGGTGGAGGGATATTTGCGTAATTATGTTTCGGGTCAACAAAGAGCATGGGTGCATTGGTTATATTTAAGAGAGAGTATTGCTATAATACTACGCATCATATGTCTATTGGCATGATTCCCTTTTGAGCTTTATATAGGTATGATGCTTTATCATTTGTGGATTTGGTGCTAGGTGATAGCAGAGCGTCTAGAGCTTGAGAGTGGCTTCAAGATAGTCAGGATATCCTTAAGGCACTTAAGGATAACATTCAACATGCACATAATCAGTAGAAGCTTTATGCTAATCGACACAGGATTGAGAGGACCTTTGAGGTTGGTGATATGGTTTTTTTGCATCTACAACCCTACAGGCAAAGTACACTCAAGAGAACTGGGGCTGAAAAGCTCAAGCCTAGATTTTATGGACCATAGAGTTCTCTGGAGGATTGGGGAGGTTGCTTACGAGCTTGAGTCACCCTCAAAGAGCAAGATACATAATGTTTTTCATGTGTCTTGTTTGAAGAAGGCTTTGGGGCAGCATGTTACTTCATCACCAGATTTTCCTCCCTTGGATGAGGAGGGCCGGTTAATAATGATTCCTACAAAGATTCTTGATATGAGGGAGAGGAGGTTAAGGAACAAAGTTAATAGAGAATATTTGGTATGATGGAAGGACTTACTGTTGGAGGATGTCGCGTGGGAAGGAGAGATAATACATCAACATCCAGCTTTGCAGTTGCTTGGGGGCAAGCAATCCCGGGAAGGGAGGACTGTAATGTCCCTTCCTTAGGTGTTCTGATCTGATGTAGAGGTTGACCTATTACGAGGGTTCTCGTAGGTTAGCAGTAGGGATAGGGGACCCATTTTGAGGCTGCAGAACCTTGTGGGGAGTTGTTCGAGCCTTTTAGAGTCGAGTTCAATTGATTAAGCTAGGGATAAATTGGAAATAATAAAGTTGGATTTAATGGAATAGTGAAAGGTGAATAGTAACAAAAAATTAGAAAGTGAATAGTGAAAAGTGCACCCCCATCCTAGACTTAAGTTTTTTTAAAAAGGGGGCCAAGTTCACAATGTAAGATTAGACCCTCAATGTTATTTTATGAATTTTTAGGCCAAATAGTAACCCCAAAAAGGGTTGACCCCTCTTGGAGATGATAAAAAGGATTTTTTGTCTATTTTGGATTCATTCTTATGACTTCAATTTGAGAGTAGCAACAAACTTGAGGGTTTGAAGAGCTTGGAGCTTCCAGGAATGCAAACTTTTGGGAGAATTTGGAGATTTGGACGAAACCCATTTCTCCTAGTGACATGATTCAACATTATCCAACTTCAGTGTGGAGTTGGCAACATTATTTGGGGTTTGTATAAGAGTGAATTTGCACCCTAGGTGCAATTCCCCTTTTTTCCTTATTATACTTTAGAAAACCTAAGTCGGAGGCTTAATTCACTTAAGCTCGCTGATGGTAGTCCACTTGGCATTGTTTTGTGTGTTGGTGGAGGCATTTCTGTCGAGGATGCCCGCATGGCACGCAGACGTCCACGCGGCACACTTACGTCACTGGCAGATTCCTGCAGCTGAGCCAGCAGAGGCGTTACTCTTCCCATTGGCAGCGAAGTTGTTATGCCTCCTTCGGCCACCCAACCTGAAATATGGCAATTTCTTTCCCCATTCCTTCATAATCAAATCTTTGAACTTGCATTAGGAGGTTGGATGAAGATTGAAAGAACTCTACATCACTTCAAGCTCATTTTGCACTCACATTCTAGCATTCCAAGCATTCCATAGCAACAATATCACACTCCATCACGTTGATAGAGCAAGTTTGGGACCACGCCATTGCAATAGACGCTTGAGTTCCTCTCATTTCTCCCCCAAACAACCTTGAGTGCTCTTGGTGGAGGTGGTAAGATTCCCTCTCCTCTCCTCTATCATTTGGTTGAGTAGCATAGTATTGTTTGTAGTGCTAGTTTTTTTATCACTTCTTTATCTCTTTTCCATTAGTTGTTCGTGGAGGTGGGAATACCTAAACGAGGGTCTGACTAAGGTAGGCCCCTATATAGTCACCCCCCAACATTCTCTCTTGTTGTGTGTAGGTGTGCAAGCTCTTGGAGGATCAGCTGGCAAATAAGTTCATTGGTGAGATTCTCCTCATCTTTATCACTTTTGCTTATTTGCTTTATAACATTAGAGATTACTTAATCTATTTAGTTACATCATTCTGGCCTTTTAGTTAAATAGCTAGGTTGATAAGTCGTTTTGGTGTGTTTAACCTTGTCTTAGTTGTTTTTTGGCCATACGGACTACAACACGTTTCTAAGACGCCAACGCGCCATGCTGTCGTTCAAAGTCCGCACTGACTTGCTCAGGCAGAGAGCTCCTTGAGGCACAAAGTTGGACCTAAAGACTGACTTGCCTAGCCCCACTTTGAAACTCAGGTTGTAGAGTGATCATAGGACCCTAAAAATCCTCATCATTCTTATCCTCATATCCTAAACATACACTTAGCTGAGGTAAGTTAGGGCAGCCTCTCGCGTCTCGACCCTTCATGGCCTGGGGTCTTGCATTCGATGGTCCCCCTCTCTTACGTTTTTGGTGAACCCAACGTGAACCATTTTGGTTTTGTTTTTGCGATACTGACAATTCCTTTCCTCATACTCTAGGAGTGTTGTAGGTGTGAGTGTTGTGAGGTTTCTGCCTTGCAAACCAACCTATGACCCTTAGGTGGCGTAGTTGGAAGGATCCAAAGGTATTGCATGAAAAAACCTTAATTGGGTCACCATCTTATCCATTAACCTTTAGGGATTTTGTGAAAGCACTATCTAGTGTGCGTAATGGCTTCAATCCTGCATCAAACCATCTCCTCGAAGCAACCTGGAGGGAAAAGTGTTGGTATAACCTTTACTTCACAAGACCTGCCGATGGGCTTTAATAAGGAACCATCTCCCCTCTATATTCCTACACGGATCAATGGAAACATCATAGCCGGTGTTCTCGTTAATCCGACATCACAGGTGAACATAATAACGGAGGAGATCATGCTTATAAACTTTTTACATAAGGATGGATACGATGCTCCTAAAAGTTTCATTCGCACACACGATGGCCTTTCCATACCCCCTTTAGGTAGCATTGCCCTGTTAGTCTTGGTCGGACCTAAGAACGCGAAGCTCTTGTTTGATATCATTCTTGGGTATGAACTCTTTCATGTAAAGTTGGGTATCCCCTAGTTAGTAGCGATGAACGCGGTACCGTCCGTTGTGCATAAATGTCTAAAATTTATGGGCACGGAGGTTCCGTACATGTGATCCACGACACCGGCTATCGACTGCCAATCGCACGTGGAAGCTACTCCCTGGATCACCCGTGGCCTACGCCTGTGGGTCTCCTTCCACCTAGGATAGACCTTTTACACAAGACATATCAGAATTATAAGAAAGGACATCTGAGGCCAAAAGTGAGGTACCCTCCCTCACCTTATGCTATTTCACATAGGGCCTGCTTGAAGGCTGACAACAATGTTGTTAAGGCTCGAAAGAGGAAAGAAGAAAAGCGGTCTCGTGATCCTCCTTCTTCCTCTTCCGCTACCCAGCCTAACGCTTCTTCTCACTCAGCTATGGTAACCTTGAGTTCTACTCCTTGTTTGCAGGAGAACCCTTCAGTGCCCGCTTGGCGAAATCCCAAGCATCCCGTGTTCGAGCTTCCTATTTTGCCGATGGAGCCTAGACCCATTCAGTATGAAAGGAAGAAGATCCCTTGAAGAGATCCCTCCTTGTCTTGATCACCGCAGCCTCCTACTACTCCTGCTCCTAAGGAAGTAAGCGGAAAGAGGCCCACTATGAGCCTCTCAAGTTGACTCCTCCCGTCACTCCTCAGCCTTCTCCCCCTGCTCCTGCACATGAACCCATTCCTCCACCCGACATGGCTATAGTGGATGTCCCTATGATGGAGCAAGAACCTCCCATCCCTTCACAAGCTATGACTTCTAACTCTAAGAGCCATAGGAAGTACCTTGCACGAGAACGCAAGCACCGCCGAAAGGCTCTCCTGGCCGAGCAGGCCGCTTCACAATAGAAGAAGAAACGACTGCCCTCACTTTAGAGCCCTCTAAAACATCATCTTCCTCTTCTCCTATTGTGTCTCTTCTGCTTGATCCATTCCCAGCTTCCGTTGCGAGCATGAAAGCACCTAATCCTAATCGGGTACAAGTGTTTATTGCTCCCTCGGCAGAGCTGCCTTTGCTGATGTCCATTCTGGATATTCAACCCTTCCCAAATCTTGTGGATATAGTTAACACTTCGTTTGTATCCACTATGATTCTATCCTCTTCCTCCTCTGCACCTCTAGGTTCATCTAAGAGGAGTTCATCCCCTCCTACGAAGAAGAAGGAAGGGGCTAGTCCTTCTCACGATAAAGTACGTAGGAAGAGCCCACCTTCACAAGGTGGCTCTGTGATGACCTGTTATGTCCTTGTGATAGAACTAGTCTCGGCCTCTCCTGAGTTTGTCACTGCTCCCGAATCATTCGGCGAGCTTAGCGATGGATCTCAGGCATAACCCATCCAGTCTGCCAAAGTAAGAAATAGCACTCCCATGGGGTGCATGTTCAACTCTGTGCATGATGTTCCGACCTTGTAGGCGATCTTCACAAAATCATTGACGTTGACTCCACAAGAGCTCGGTGGAGAGGATCTTGAGGGTCCCTCTTCCTTGGCCCTTATTGCAGGAGGGTCAAATGCCCCTCCTCTTAACATTTTTCCTTTGCAAGCTCGTCCTCCTTCCCCTTACGAAGATTGTTATTGGGAAGCAAATGACCTCTTGGTCGAGTAGTGTTAGAGGAGGTCCCCTTTTCTTGATCTTGTGTGTGTGTGTGTCTTGTGATGTGTTCCCCCATACCTATGATATATGTTCCTGGATGACCCTTGTCACCCATGTTGGTGCTTGGATATAGGCGTGGTTTTTGTGTCGTAAAACTTATTCTATTTGTACCATCATTCTTCCATGTTTGTGCTTGATTTTCAGTAAATTGGGGATGATGCAAAGCGTTGGGGACATTTAGGCTTCCCTTCCATGTTGACCCAATTTTTTATTTTTACTTTATTTTTCATACATTCTTCTTGATCTAGTTGGGGATTGATGATCTTTCACCTTGCATTATAGTTACCTACTATTATATGAGCTCAGACAAATCTGACCCCACTAAATCAGATCCCCCTATGCCCTTTGTTTGTGCTTTTTGCTTTTCCTTTATCTTTTCTCTTTCCTTTGCTAGAGTTGTCCCTCCTATGTGTGATGACATTCTTTAACACTTCGACTCTTAGAAAATGAATTCTCCTCCAATGAATCTTTTCTCAAAAGTCCTCACAACACCCTTTCCTTGGAAGAGTGTTTTCAACATAGAATCCTAATGGAATGTGTTTCCTTCATCACAGGTTCGTAAAGAAAGGACTTGAAGACCTTCCTCTGAAGCGGAAACTACTGTGACTTCCCCTCGCTGGGGGCATGACCTTCCCTTCGAATTCCTTGATGAAGTGAACATATTTCGAAGAGAACTCAATAAATTTCATATAACCTGTATGAAATTTTTCTTTTCTACTTTAGTGAGGCTGATTTTTTCAAAATCGATCCTACTAAAGTGGGGGAAAAATGTAATATTGCAGAATTGTACCTAGAGGCAATCCCATATTTCCACATTCTTGCATAGCATTTATGACACTTCAAAACATTAATGGAAAAACCCCCTTAGTCAGAATGTCACAATTCTGACTTCGGGAGGAGAAGTGGCCGAGCAGTAGAAGCCTGACAAAAGCATTTTCCAAGAATATAGGCGATGGACGACTACGCAGTGCATAGACATCCATGCGGCACGCTAGCGTCCTATCCATTTCTTGAATCTAAAACATGGAATCTAGAAGGCTAACCCCTGTGACACGTATCCCAGTGGTTACATTATGAAAGTAACAGCTCTTTGCCACCCTTGCAAGCATAAGAACCTCTTTTTGCCTCTCGTTTGGAGGTTGGAAGATTGGAAGACATCACTCAAGTTATTTTTTTTCTTTAGCCACAAATTTGAGGCTTCTTTGATAGCAGCGCATTCATGGGTGAAGCCATGCCAAACTGAGGTGCCTCCAGTAGCAGCAACTCCCAAGCAAGCACTCAACGATGCGTCCTCATGCTCCGAAGAGGGATTTTTCCCATGGGTAACTCTCTCTCTCTCTTTCTCTTTTCCTTACTTTCTTTCCACAAGCATTTGTTTACTTTATCGTGGTGTGGGTTCTACTCCTCGAGCGGGTCTTGCTTTCACCACATGCTTATCATGGTGAGGGTTCTACTCCTCAAGCGAGTATTGCTTTCACCACACACTTTCCTTTCCTTTCCAACTTGGTTGTCCATGGAGGTGGGAACACCAAAGCGGGGTCTAACTGAGGCAGGCCCCTATACAACCACCCAACAAACATTCTCCTTGATCTCTTGTGTGTAGGTTGTGGAAAAGGAACTTGGAGTGAAGATCTACGCATTCGAGAAAGAGGTAAGCTCTCTCCAAGGATTGTGATATTTCCTTCAATTCCTAGTTAAGTTAGCAATTTTGTTTGTATCATTCTTAAGTCTGAGAGTGGAATCACTCTCTGTCTGTTGAGTTCTTGAGTTCTTTGTCACTCGAGACGCCAGGACAACTTTTAGATGACAGCACACCACGCTGGCGTCCTAGCTCTGTGCTTACGTCTTCTAGCTGAGAGCTCCCTCTTTTGGGAAAGAATACTTTTGATTCGCCTCTCTCAGAATCTCTGACTCTTTCTTTGGAAACATAACTATATTTTTGGTGCTTTATCATTTTGTTGTCTTGAGGTGTATAAAGGAAGTTCGTTCCTTGGTGATCTCTTGAGAAAGGAGAGACCCGTGCACAGAAAATCCCTCTTATATCACATTTTGGTGGGTTGATGTTTTCAAAATTCAGCACACTAAAGTGGGGGAAAAATGTAATATTGCAAAATTGCACCTAGAGGAAATCCCATATTTCCACATTCTTGCCTAGTATTTATGACACTTCAAAACATTAATGGAAAAACTCCCTTAGTCAAAATGTCACGATTATGACTTTAGGAGGAAAAGTGGTTGAGCAGCAGAAGCTTTATAAAACATTTTCTGAGATATAGGCGTTGGACGACTGCGTGGCACACAGACATCCGCATGGCATGCAGACGTCTGTGCAATGCGCTAGCATGCTGTCTTTTTCTCGAATCTAAAATGTGGAGTCTGGAAGGCTAACCCTTGTGACACGTATCCCAATGTTTACATTCTAAAAGTAATGGCTCTTTGCCACCCTTGCAAGCATAAGAACCTCTTTTTTCCTCTCATTTGGAGGTTGGAAGATTGGAAGACATCACTCAAGTTATTGTTTTGCTTTAGCCACAACTTTGAGGCTTCTTCTTTGATAGCAGCGTATTCATAGGCGAAGCTATTCCGGATTGAGGTCCCTCTAGCAGCAGTAACTCCCAAGCAAGCACTTAGCGGTGCGTCCTCGTGCTCCGGAGAGGGCTTTTTCCCGTGGGTAACTCTCTCTCTCTCTCTCTCTTTTCCTTACTTTCTTTCCACAAGAATTTTTTTACTTTATCGTGGTGTGGGTTCTACTCCTCGAGCGAGTCTTGCTTTCACCACATGCTTATCGTGGTGCGGGTTCTACTCCTTGAGCAAGTATTGCTTTCACCGCACGCTTTTCTTTCCTTTCCAACTTGGTTGTCCATGGAGGTGGGAACACCAAAGTAGGGTCTGACTGAGGCAGGCCCCTATACAACCACCCAACAAACATTCTCCTTAATCTCTTGTGTGTAGGTTGTGAAAAAGGAACTTGGAGTGAAGATCTACGCATTTGAGAAAGAGGTAAGCTTTCTCCAAGGATTGTGATATTTCCTTCAATTCCTAGTTAAGTTAGCAATTTTTTTTGTATCATTCCTAAGTCTGAGAGTTGAATCACTCTCTTTCCGTCGAGTTCTTGAGTTCTCTGTCGCTCGGGATGCCGACGTGACTTTTAGACGACAGCGTGTCGCGCTAGCATCCTAGTTCTATGCTTACGTCTTCTGGTCGAGAGCTCCCTCTTCTGGGATATAATACTTCTAATTTGCCTCTCTCAAAATCTCAGACTCTTTCTTTGGAAACATAACTATATTTTTGGTGCTTTATCATTTTGTTGTCTTGAGGTGTATAAAGGCAGTTCGTTCCCTGGTGATCTTTCGAGAAAGGAGAGACCCATGCACAATGAATCCCTCTTATATTACATTTTGGTGGGCTGATTTTTTCAAAATTGAGCCCACTAAATTGTGGGAAAAATGTAATATTGCAAAATTGCACCTAGAGGAAATCCCATATTTCCACATTTTTGCCTAGCATTTATGACACTCCAAAACATTAATGGAAAAACCCCCTTAGTCATAATGTTGCGATTTTGACTTCAAGAGGACAAGTGGCCGAGCAGCAGAAGCCTAAAAAAAGCATTTTTTGAGAATATAGGCATTGGACGATTGCGCGGCATGCAAATGTCCACACAGAATGCTAGCGTCCTGTCCATTTCTTAAATCTAAAAAGTGGAATCTGGAAGGCTAACCCCTATGAAACGTATCCCAACGGTTACATTCTGAAAGTAACGGCTCTTTACTGCCCTTACAAGCATAAGAACCTCTTTTTGCCTCTCATTTGGAGGTTGGAAGATTGAAAGACATCACTCAAGTTATTATTTTTCTTTAGCCACAACTTTGAGGCTTCTTCTTTGATAGCAACGCATCATAGGCGAAGCCATGCCAGACTGAGGTCCCTCTAGCAGCAGCAACTCCCAAGCAAGCACTCAGCGGTGTGTCCTCATGCTCCGGAGAGGGCTTTTTCTTGTGGGTAACTCTCTCTCTCTTTTCCTTATTTTCTTTCCATAATCATTTGTTTACTTTATCATGGTGCAAGTTCTACTCCTCGAGCGGGTCTTTCTTTCACCACACGCTTATCGTGGTGTGGGTTCTACTCCTCGAGCGAGCATTGCTTTCACCACACGCTTTGCTTTCCTTTCCAAATTGGTTGTCCGTGGAGGTGGGAACACCAAAGCAAGTTCTGACTGAGGCAGGCCCCTATACAGCCACCCAACAAACATTCTCCTTAATCTCTTGTGTGTAGGTTGCGAAAAAGGAACTTGGAGTGAAGATTCACGCATTCGAGAAAGAGGTAAGCTCTCTCCAAGGATTGTGATATTTCCTTCAATTTCTGGTTAAGTTAGCAATTTTTTTGTATCATTCCTAATTCTGAGAGTAGAATCACTCTCTATCCATTGAGTTCTTGAGTTCTCTATCACTCAAGACGCTAGCGTGGCTTTTAGACGACAGCATGCTACACTGGCATCCTAGTTCTGCGCTTACGTCTTTTGGCTGAGAGCTCCCTCTTCTGGGACATAATACTTCTGATTCGCCTCTCTCAGGATTTCTGACTCTTTCTTTGGAAACATAACTATAGCTTTGGTGATTTATCATTTTGTTGTCTTGAGGTGTATAAGGGTAGTTCGTTCACTGGTGATCTCTCGAAAAAGGAGAGACCCGTGTGCAGAAAATCCCTCTTATATTGCAGGGTTATAATTGTTGATCAGTCCATTTTGAGGACATAAATTTGCATTAGATTGTAGATCAGTCCTTTTAGAGGACATTTCTACCATCTTTCAGTAGTTGCACAGGCAGCCACACCTTTGTTTGGCATTTGGGCTTCAAACCCTAAGTGTTAAGTGAAGATTTTGAAGATTTGAAGCTGAGAATTTACATACAGCAGTGGCTCAACTCCTCTCATACTTGGAAATGAATTGGGTAGTCATTTTTAGAGCCGGGTGAGTTCGAAGTTGTTGTTACAGGGTTATATCAGACCTGAGATTTCTTTTGCATCCTTGTAAAAAAGTCATTTCATGGCCTTAAGATGAATAGGTATGTTGCAGTTGGACCTTATCTATGTAATTTCAGTCTTTTAGTTAATAGACCAAGACCAAGTTTGTTGAGGTTACTATATATAAAAATTAGATATTTTTTCTCAATGCCACATGCTTTACATTTCTCTAAGTTCATTAACCATTGTGATGTACTCTTGACGGTTATCAAACAATATTTTTATCAAGACTCATGTTCATTAAGTGTCAGTCTAATAGCATCAAACTTCATTAATTTCATTTTTTTCTCAATACCAAGTTCTCTAAGGTCATTACATGCTTTACATTTCTCTAAGGTCATTGAACTTTTTGATGTAATCTTGATGGTTATCAAACAATCTTTTTATCAAGACTCGTGTTCATTCAATGTCAATCTAATATCCTCAAACTTCATTAATTTTACCATGCATAAAAATCTTGTAGAAGGATGTTAATGAATGAATAGTGTACGTGTGATTCTCATAGTTAACCTCTAAGTGTGAAAGTTAGAAACAAAAATCTACACAGTCAAGACCAAGTTTGTTGTGGGTACTATATATAAAAATTAGATTTTTTTCTCAATTCCACATGCTTTACATTTCTCTAAGATCATTAACCTTTGTGATGTAATCTTGATGGTTATCAAACAATCTTTTTATCAAGACTCGTGTTCATTCAATGTCAATCTAATAGCCTCAAACTTCATTAATTTTACCATGCAATTTTTTTCTCAAGCTTCATGTTAATTTTTATAAGATTCAATCTAGAACGTAAGAAATAAGAAAAATGAAACTATGAGGACATCCACATGATTTTGCATGTTCATGTATCCATTTTATCCTTTATTTGTCATCTTTGGGTTCAATTACCTTTTCTTCAACATATGGAGTATGCCCCTATTGCATTAAGACATTCCATGCATTTTGATGTCATGTCAAGTAGTTGCATGGAGTTAGCCATGGAAACTTAAACTGACCTATTTTAAGAAAAAGTGGAGCACAAGTAAAAGGAGATGCACAAGAATAAAACACACCAAGAGAGCCCCCCATAGAAATTCACTCAATCAAAAAATACCCCAACCAAATATGATTTGGAACTTCATAATTAGTGTGATTACAATTACCACTAACAATAAATATGTTGGTGTAAATAAAGTCTTGTACCTACTTAATTCATTACTAGGTGACTTAGGGGACTTATTTACATGTTAAGTTTACTTAGGTCTTAGGATTGAATCTTACTAGAAAGTACTAGTTGTCATTAGTTGTTATCTTATCTTTTGACTTGTAACACGTGTGAACCTAAGTAAGTGTGATAAGTTGTCTCATGTTAGATGATTAAGACACTTTTCATAATCTTATGACATATTGTATTTCACCTTCGCTATATAACCAAGGGGTTTCTACTGCATTGTACACATATCAATTGAATCATATTTGCATAATTGATAAGAATACAGTTTATTCTTGTCATATGCATATTCTCTCTTTGTGATTTCCATTTGGCCTCAAGATCTTGGAAGCCATAGCCAATTTTCTAACATGGTATTAGAGCAGGTTGGGTGCCATTAGATAGTTTTTTTTGAAGAGAGATGGTAAATCTTGAAAAGTTGAGTATGCTATTCTCTTGCATCATATGATGATTTGGAGAATCATAAAAGCTTGAAATAAATACTAGATTTGGTGCATTCTTCTTTGTGGCACTTTATTGCAGGTTCAAATAAGAGCTTGTTGGTGCAAATCTAAGCTCACCATTGCATCCAGAGTGTTCGAGAAAGTTTATTTTTCCTTTTGTTTCGTCCAAATCAGATTTATGAGGCCAAATCTATGAGGTTTTGAAGCTAAAGAGTGGTTGTCATATCCATAAGGTAGCTACAATTTTGGAGCATTTTGGGTCAAATCTAACCCCGCCATTGCGTCCAGAAGGGCCAAAAACCCTAAGATCGACTGTTGATTCGTCAAAATCGAAAAAAATTTCCTAAAGCCATCATGGAAAAAATTGCCCCCCTCAATCGTACGAACGCCATCATTACAGTGCGGTACGAATTTTTTTAAATTAAAAAAAAAAATTGGTTGAAATTTTTTTTGAAAAATTAAAAAAAATACCCAATTAATTTTTCATATATATATATATATATATATATATATATATATATATATATTGTTGAATAGTGGGTACAATTTAATGTGGGGAGGTGTAGCCGACTTGGTCCCCAACTTTCTTAAAAAATTTAAATTTTTATTAATTTTTTTAAAAAATAAAAATCTTCAATAAAACAAAATCTGCCAGTGAATAAAATATTCAAGAAAAACTTGAGCAAATTTTTGCAGCTCCAAATGTGGTGAGATTTTGGAGGGTGAGCCAAATGTGACAATTTTCTAAAAATAGCAGCAGTTTTGGTGATTTGCTTTTTTTAGCTAGGGTTCTAGATTTGGTGAAGGTCCAAAATCAATTATCAGATTTCTATATTTGGTGGGTTGCTAAATCTGGTGTAATTCTTGCTAAATTTGGCGGAAAAGTGTTTTTAAAATTGTCCCCCTCACTAATTGAATTTTTTGTTTTGTAGTTCAACTTTGAAGCTTCATAACTTGGGCATGTGACCTCATTTTTCAGTACATTTTTTTTTTTATTTGGGCTAATTTTTTGTGCTCTTCGTAGTGGTGCAATCATATTTTGGTTTTGGTGTCTAGATTTTTCATAAATTGCAAATTATCACAGGTGTTGTTGTTTCATCCTCATTTTGGAAACTTCGGGAGCTCATATCTTGCTCCTACAGTAACATTTTTTGGTATTTTTTTAATTTGAAAATGCATATTTTTTTGTGTACTTTCCAATGGTGTAATCAGTTTGATCTCATCTACTGTAAACAAATTACTTTGAATTTGTGGCCTATTTTTGGTATTTGCATGTACCAAGATCAAGACCACTTCGCTTTTTTTGGCAAGTGGAAATTGTAAACGCACAAAATATAAAGTTCGACAAATCAGATATTTCTTGGGGGGTTTCATGATTGAGTAATTTGGGGGGGTAATCTTGTAGTTGATTCATTTGTGTTGATCATTTGAAGAGGTATCATAGGCTTTTCTATTCATCCTTCTATGGTAATGTTGAATAAGAATAATTATGAGTCTTGGAAGAAAGGTATCCTAACTCATCTCAGGTGGCTTAAGCTTTTTCCATACCTTTATGGACTCATACATGAACAAGACACACCTTGGAAGCAATTAGTTTGGGGTAATAATAATGATCACATTGTAGAATTAATTGGTACATATATTATTGTTGATATTCCTATGGAGATCTTAGATATCGAGTGCCCACACACACTTTGGACCAAGATTTGGGAGATTTTTGGAGACCATCATATCTCTCCATTCCCAGATGATCCTACTGCAAATTGTTTAATCCCCTTTAATGATGCTAATAGTATACCCTATGATGATGATACTTTAGAGGAGCTTGAGTATAATAAATTTCTTGAATGTGCAAATGACAAAGAGACTTCTCTTCTTGCTTCTCCTCCTCCTATTGTGATCATGTCTTCATCTACTATTGTACTTGAGGATACTTGTGATTCAACAATTTTGGCTCCTAGTGATTTAGTGCAGTAAGACATACATAGTCTTTCAGATTTGGTTACTTGTGATGGCTTCTTGACAGGTATTTCAGACTTGTTTGTGGAATCTCATATTGCAGATTTGGGAGACATCATCGATAGCATTCATCTTCTCTTTGATGAAGATGCTCTTTCTTTAGTTGTTGTGAGGGAACACCTTGACCCTCTTGTCCAATATTTACATGATCATTCTTTGCAGTTTGACGTGACTATGGATACTTTTGGATAGCATTTGGAGGAGGCTTATTTGTCTTCAAACGAGATATCTTCATCTTTGGATCGCATTCTACATTCATCTCCACTAGATTATGGATTGTACTCTTTAGCAGTGTGGCCTAGAATACCTGTTTGGAGCGTGTCAACTTTCAACATCGACATGGAGACGCTTGAGCATGCTTAAAAGACATTATACATCATCCATCTTCCTTCATCTTCCTTTTAGGAATGGGAAAAACTGTTGCATACATTCTTGGTTTTGTTTCTTCCTAAGGGGAGGAACGTTGTTCTATGCTATTGGATCATCTTCAACATTCAATGTTGAGCTTCTACCATCATTGCAGGAGACTTAACATTGAAGGGGGGTTTCCTTGTCTCTCTTCTACTTCTCTCTTATGGGGGGTCTTTTTCCTCACATGGAGTTTTGGCCTTCTCATGCATCATTGAGAGCATTTCCTTTTTTGTATTTCATCTCTCTTTTGGGGAGGAGTTTTGTCCCACTGGGTTTTCTCCTTTTCTCCATTTGTGAGCTAGATTTTGTTTGCATTGTACATGGGTACCTAACATGGCCTAGTAGTCGGGACCAATCCTTGCATCTTTGTGTCATTTACATAATAATCTTCTACTCCCTAAGTTGCACTTAAGGGGGGTGTTGGTGTAAATAAAGTCTTGTACCTAGTTAATTCATTACTAGGTGACTTAAGGGACTTATTTACATGTTAAGTTTACTTAGGTCTTAGGAAGGAATATTTCTAGAAGGTGCTAGTTGTCATTAGTTGTTATCTTATCTTTTGACTTATAACACATGTGAACCTAGGTAAGTGTGATAAGTTGTCTCATGTCATATGATTAAGACACTTGTCATAATCTTATGACATCTTGTATCTCACCTTGGCTATATAACCAATGGGTTTCTACTATATTGTACACATATCAATTGAATCATATTTGCTTAATTGATAACAATACAATTTATTCTTGTCATATGCATATTCTCTCTTTGTGATTTCCATCTGGCCTCAAGATCTTGGCAGCCATAGCCAATTCTAACAAAATACAAGGTGCTCTTTATTACAATGCTATACAAATTACAAAAAATAGGCCTTATTCTTGAAGTACATTTTTATTATAATGAGCACAATTTGATAGCACCAGTACAATGTACATAAAATATTATGTAGTGCTTTTAAAAAAAAATCACTTAAAAAGGATTATGTATGAGTCCAAAAAGAGCCTTAGAAGTTCCCAAAATGATAATTATGTACCCGAACACCTATAACAAATACAAATTCTAGAAAATGTATGCATCAAAATCAAAAAATGGTTGCATCAACACCTAGAACACAAAAAAATGGCTAGCTATAAGTTGTGCTTAGCACAAGTATGCATAGGGATTGAGCCCTACACTCTTGGAAAGGGTACGAGGTTCCTAACAAGTCATTGGATACCCTTGGTACGACAAACAAAAATAATAATTTATTTATTTTAAATTAAAACCTTTACAAATAAAAATTATGATTTCAATTTTTTTTATAATTTTGAAACATAATATATAATGGAGTACAACAAGTAGGAGGTCATACAACCAAAGAAGAAATTTATTTTTACCTCACCTAAAAGCTTTCTCTAAAATTGGTGATTTGACAATCATCTTAGTTTTTTGGGTCTTCAAAGTGTGATGGTGGAGTTGGATTTGACCCTAAATTCTATAAAATATTGGGTTCCTACTGGATCTATAAAAAATCTCAACTTCAAACCCTTGTAGATCTAGCCTTTGGTGTTCAACTAAGATGAAATAAAAAGTTGGTATGACTTTCTTGGTTTATCTAAATTCAATGGTGAGCTCAAAATATCTCCAATATAAAAAGGAACCCCCTTAGAAACTAAATTTTTTTCACACCTTTCTAATTATCTAGATCATTCAAGGATGTAAGAGAAGAGCATATTCAATGTTTTAAGAAAAATATAGCTCTACACTCCCATGTTTCCTAAAAATTGCTAACCGACAACTCACAACAACTATAATACTATATAATACTCAGATATGAAGCCACCCATAATACAAATGATTGAATAAAAGTAAGAATAAAAATTTAGAATTGAAACAATAAAGTGTATTATATTTAATAGGAAATGCAAAGAAAATAAAATTATTTTGTTACAAAAGAACTATAGGTGAGTATATATATATATGATATACCACCCAAGAGACTAAAAGTAAAACCAATGTGGGATTTTTTGTAAGAAGTCCCTAACTAAACTTAACTTAGTGTGAAAAGGACCTAAGTGGAGAACTAGCTAGGAAACGAATTAGTTAAATAATATACCATGTTCACACAAATGAATACTATAAAATAGCTATTATGACCCATCATATGTGCTTAGTGATTCCTAATCCATAAATTCAAGCCAACTATGGTGCACTTTGATATGTAGCATATGGATTTTAATTGAGATGTCTCAATCTTCCTCTACATGCATTATCCACCTCTATAGTATTCTCAAGCATATGCACTAAAGGAATAAAATAAACAATATCAAATGTGAAACATAAAAAATTATATCACATAAAACATGAGAAACATAAGTATACTTGGGAGAAACCCTCAATTGGGTAGAAAAATCTTGGAAGATTGAGTTATGCTTCTATGCCACTAACCCTCAATATTACATGTGTTTATGTCACCTCATGGGTTTTTCAAAAGCTCTACACCTCATAACAAGCTTCATCACATCTATAAATTAACCTGAAGATGATAATGACCTACATCTCCTCTTATAAATATAAAAAAATAGAAGATAATACCTCTCACACAAAATCTATTTCTCATATCTAAAATAGTCATATTTCTCATTTTATATAATGCCCCTAATCCTAAGTATGAGGATGTCTAAGTCACTTTCCAATCTTGGGTGGGACTTAAATTTTCCCATACTATCATATCTTTCTTATATTCATTACCTCCCCATCGATGTTAAATATCGCAAATTCCTAATTCTTGGCCTCTTTCTCCCTTGTTATTCATGGGCCCATGAACTTTCACTTCCTTAAGCACCAAGTTTCACCAATATCTAATACTTGATCCCTCCAACCATTACATCCTTTTGGCTAGCATTTCCTTTAACCCCCACACTTAGGCCTATACTTTCATGGAACCCCTCTATTGGAATGGACTTCACTCACCACCACAACCAACTAGGGATATCATTGATGCACTCAAATTTAAATGTGATAAAATGGAGAAAAAAGTGGGCTCATGATAGGCTTTCAACCTCTATATATGAAGCAAAATTCATCAATTTGGTGCATCATTGGGCATTTTTACAAAAAGCCCAAAATTGCAAAGTCAAGCACTTTTGTTCACTTGTACGATTTGAGGATCGGAGATTAGTGATTCTTGAGGGAAACCTCACACAAAGATTTCATTTTTACTTCAAGTTGTAGACTTTTCAATATTCAAGAAGAGTCAATATTTGGATAGTTCAACATTTTTAATATCTTCTAAATATATATTTTTTATCATTATAATCTTTGTCATTAGAAAACATATGAAGATTTGGATAGAACTCATCTAATACCAAATCATTAAAGACAATGTCATCAGAACTTATCTAATACAAGAGTGTAGCTTCACCCACTTATCTAATACAAGAGGGTAGCTTCACCCACTTATCTAAGTCTCGTTCAGCCATGAGCATGCAACCCATTTTGCCTATAGCTTCCTCTTTGTGGCAACTGCATGAGCTCGAGCAACAAGTAAAACCAAGTGCATGTTGCCGAACTGGTACTTTTTATTTTAGATTTATTTAGTGACTAAAAGTAATTATTTTATTAATAGAATTATTGAGTTACCGAACCATTTTTAACTTTCTCCTAATAATAGAAAGAAAAGCTTTTATTAATAATCGTGATGTAGAGGGAAAAACTATACTACAAACAGGAAGAATATAAATTTGCGTAGAAGGCAGTCACAGAATAATTGTGTAGTTTGAGAGAGGCGCAAAAATGAAGTTTACAGGATTTATATTGTTCTTCTTGTGGGTCTCCTTCCAAATTCAATTGGGAGACTGTAAATGTTCAATTTACAGTTTTGGAGACTCCTTGGCAGACACAGGGAATTTGTTAATCTCCGCACCGGGTCAAGTAATCGGCCGCTTTCCATATGGTGAAACATTGGGTTATCCAACTGGTCGTTGCTCAGATGGACGACTAATAATTGATTTTATTGGTATGCAACTTGACCATTTTTTTTTCTCAAATTTACCAGTTTGTATTTCTAAATTAAGTTTGCTAATGCTAAATTCATTGGTGCTTTATAGCTGAGGCTCTTGGTCAACCATGGTTAAATCCTTTCCTACGAAATTCTGCAAATTTTAGTGGGGGTGTGAACTTTGCAGTAGCAGGAGCTACAGCTCTGAACCCAGCTTTCTTCCAAGCAAGAGGAATTGGAGCACTTTCCACACAGTTCTCCTTGGATACCCAAGTACACTGGTTCCTGCAACACAAGAAAGCTTATTGTTCACGTATTAAAGGTATGTTGTGTTGTTTCTTTTAATTGGTAAGTTGATGGCTGCTTTTCTTGTGAGATTATGTTTTTATTGTATTTGGGTTAATTTTATTGGTTATAGGAAAATTCACCATCAGCAATTCACCATGGAAAATTCATCGTCAACAATTCACCCCGGAAAATTCACTGTCACTAGCAATTCACCGTCATGGAAAATTAACCCCTAAAAATACATGTAATTAATTTTTTGCGCAGTGAATTGTCATGACGGTGAATTTTCCTGCGGTGAATTGTTGACGATGAATTTTCCCTCCGTGAATTGCTGGCGATGAATTTGCCGTATGCCAATTTTATCTTGTGAAATCAGGGATTTGCTTTGTTTCTAATTTTACAAATTTCATTTTAGATTTGATATAATTAAAAAAAAAAAAATTAGCACTTGCACAGAAAGAAGGGTCAATTGTATTTTATCTTCATGTGATAAAGCTGTGTTGTATTGCTTCTTTTTATTCTGTTTAATCTGTTTTTCTTGTGAAAATTATGTTTTCATGTTGATCGATTTCATTTTGTAGGGTCAGATATTCAATTTCACAAATCTAATTTTAAAGCAAAGATTCCATGCCATTCATATATTTTTTTAAAATTAAACAAATACTTTAATTTAATTTTAATATATATATTTTTTATAGATCATTTGTTTAATCACTTTTATTCACAATCATAGAACTTTACTATTAAGGGATTTAAATTCTTAAATTGTTTTACTGTTCAAATGCAGAATGTGATAAACATTTTGCAAATGCAATGTTTGTAATGGGAGAGATTGGTGGAAACGATTATAACTATCCTTTTTCACAAGGAAGATCTATAGCTGAAGTACAAACCTTCATTGTTCCAGTAATAAATAAAATTCAGGAAGCACTTAGAGTAAGCATAAAATTTGTTTTTCAGTATCATTTAAATATAAAATTTTATTTCTATTTTCAATTGATGTGATGTAATTTTATGTTATTATTTGCAGACATTGATCACTATAGGGGGTGCAAAGAAGATTTTAATTCAAAATAATCTGCCTATTGGTTGTTCACCTTCCTATCTCTCTTCAATAGATGATGAGTTGGATGATATGGGATGTTTGAAGAACTATAATGAATTCTCACAGAGAAGCAACATGGTCTTGAAACAAATGGTAGAGGCACTACAAACAGAACATCCAAACACTTCAATAGTCTTCGCAGATTATTATAATGCAGCCCTTACAGTTTTGAAGGATCCATTGTCCAATGGTAAGGAAGATAGGATTTCTTTTTCAACTATTTTCATGTTCTTCTGAACATTGCACATAACTTTGAATTTTTATATGTTATGTTCAATAATTGAACTGAGAATTTGAATTGTGCAGGGTTACAATCACAGGTTCTCCAAACTTGTTGTGGATATGGTGGACCCTACAATTTTAGCCCACAACACATGTGTGGTTTGGGAGTAGGATCATGCTCTAATCCTCAAAGATATTTCAATTGGGATGGAGTTCATTTAACAGAGGCTGCATACAGAAAAATTGCTTCCAAATTTATAGATGGGGAATTCACAAGCCCCACATTTAATTCTGTTTTTAAGAATTGTTAGGTATTTTTTCAGTATACTATCTTCAAAGTTGTTGTAGGAAATTTTTAATAGCTTCAGGATGTTGAACTGTTTATAAGAATTGTTAGGTGTTTTTTCAGTATACTATCTTCAAAGTTGTTGTAGGAAGGTTATTCAGATCTTTTAAAATCATTTTAAATTCAGTGTTTGATTTTGTATGAAAATTTAGTAAATTTATTTTAAATCATGGTTAATAACGGATTAACTATTTTGTTAGTCTTCTAAGTTGAATGTAGGAGCATATTTTACCTTCCTAAATGGAGAGGGAGAGTATCATCCGAGAGAAGAGTATAGACATGGGTAAACAAAGAGGTAAATTCCATTGTTAAGTTGATCACACACTCACATAGGGTTTATGTCAAAGTCCGAGTAAGTTGTCAAATTCTTCCATATGTTGTCAACGAGTCAATGTTTGTGTGATCCGATCATATAGTAAGGTATTAATATTAATCTTATTTGATCTGATTTAGTCTTTCAAAATAGTCAAAAGAAGATATTATTATGTCTTATATATATATATATATATATATGCACACACACACGAGAATATGCATACGAGAATAAATATGAAAATATATACATATATATAAATATATATGATATGATATATTGTTAGTAATAATGTCAATGGCCTAATAAGGAAGTCGTGGTTGTTATATGGTAGTTAACATGCCATTTAATGCTTGTTATGGGAAGTGAATGGAATCTAACAAAAATAAAACCTCACATAAGCCATTATCATTGGCATTATTTGTATACCATAAACAAATATTGATTTCCTTTATATATAGGAGAATAAATATGAATATATATACATATATACAAAATATATATGATATAATATATTGTTAGTAATAATGTGAATGGCTTGATAAGGAAGTCGTGGTTGTTATATGATAGTTAACATGTCATTTAATGCTTGCTATGAGAAGTGAATGGAATCTAACTGAAATAAAACCTCACATAAGCCATTATCATTGGCATTATTCTTGGATACCATAAACAATAACTGATTTCCTTTATCACATGGGCTAGTTAAGGGGATTTTGTGGCCATTTAAGCAAGGGAATTCAAACTACCATCATTGATGGAATGAAATGTGAAAGAAAGGTGAGTCACAAGTTATAAAGGAAGATTTTTTAGTTGTTAAGAGGTTGCATGGAAATAGAGAGGGAGTCACATAAGGGAAAGGAGGAGATTATAGTCAGAAGGAAAGGTATATTTTTATTATTGAACAATAGCACAAATCAATGACCTACTTCTGAATTAGTTCCCTAAGAAAATGTATGTGGATCTCAGTGTTTTTGGTCTACTAATGATGGACCGAATTCTTCAAGATCTAGATGGAATTTTGGTTGTCATAGAAAACAAAATATGGCTTCCAGAAAGTGATGCCAAGTTTAGTGAGGATAGACTAGAGGAAAAGCAAGAAGTTGGGTCCACATATAGGGGAAGTTTCGGTCATGGAAAAAATCGTGACAAAAACGGTTACCTATTTCATAAAAAATGGCTACCCATTTAGGCTTGAGCTCTCGAACCTAAATTTTTAAAATGGGTATCTCTTTCTAATTACATAATATTTTAAAATAGGTACATGCATTTTAGAGTGGGTACAAGTTTCATAAAATTTTAAATTTATAATCCATGCTTTTTCTTTTGTTTTAGGGTTGGAAACCCACCCTTTAGCGTTGGACCTACAAGTACAATGTCATGAAAACATCAAGAAAAAAACTAACTTTGGTAATATGGTTGATGGATTTTTTTTAAAAAGAAATTATGAAATTAAAGCCCATTATAGTTGAAGATGCCTAGTTTTCAACTATGTAATTATTTTTTTTATGATTGGATTTTTTTCTATTTTTTAATTAATTTATGAGGAAACTAGTCCATAAACTTGAAATGTTAAATTTTTTATACTTTTTTAATAATTTCTATTATTTTATGTTTATTGTAAAAAAATTGTATGACATAATATACACATAATTCTTTACACAATGATAAAAATTAAATAAATGATTAGTTTAGCTCAAACATGGTGGTTGTACATGAGGGGTCTTCAAAAATAGTAATTAGGGCTAATAAAAAATTAATAAAAAAAAAAAAATTAAAAATCCCCATCAATCTTCAATATAATACAAATATTTCTCCAAAAGTAATTAGAAAATAATTTTATTTAGTTCAAATTATGGTGGTCATACATGTGCATGATATGGTCCTAAAAAAATGACTTTTAGAAAAGTGATTTTACACATGCCTATTAAAAATAAATTACATGTCATCTAGGTATTAGATTAAATTACATTTTTGAAATAGTCTAAATACTCAAAACAATATATTTCATATTACTTGAATTTTAAATTATTCTATGTGTAAGTGCTTCAAATTTTTAGTCCAATTATGATAAATTTTAAAAATTGAGAAAAACATTTCCATTTTTTGAATATTTTGTGGACCCAACTTCTTGTACCTACCCACTCAAGGTTAACAACCTTAGTGGTAGCATTGGCATATCCATAATACTTAGCCCCAATCAAAGAGAGCATTTGCATGTTTCTTCTTGCTCTACCATCAAATGGGTTTGGAACCAAAGTGAAAATTATGGCTATACATGGGCTTCCAATCATTAAGATCACCAAACTAATAAAAGTTTGTGTAACTAATCAACTCTAAACATATACCTACTACATAATGAATCATATAGTTGTGAGTACCTAATATGTAGTGCAAAATGCATTTGGCCACCTTTCAATGAAGCTAATTGGATCTATCCTGAAGCATGAAACCATGCCAACTACAAATATAATATCAAGGTTTGTGTGATTCAAGTAGATGAGGCTACCAACAAGTTAACAATATAAAGTCGCATCAACAAGTGGTGTGGAACACTTCACCTCAAGTTTGAATCAAGAAAAAGAGGAAGTATAGTCTTACAATTAGCTATGTGAAAATGGTGTCATGTCCCCCGAAATTTGTAACACCAAGATATCAAAATACAAATACGAAAAATTATTAAAATACAAATATATAATTTACATAAAATGATGATATTATAATATTAATAATAACTTAACCTGAGAAGCATATTTCTGGATTAGATTGTGTGTTTTGATCAACATCACACCGGATTCATCATCGATAGAGAGCTCTATCCTGATGATGGATCACGGAGTGTGATCCGAAACGTTGATCTAAAAAAGCTTACACAATCTAATCCAGAAATATGCTTCTCAGATTATTATGGATTGTGGAAATTTAATAGCATTGAATAACTTAACCGTTATTATCTACATCATGATTATCATAGACACTCATTATAATCACAAAATACATATTTTAGAATAACCCATACTATAATAATAAAGCTGATAATAGAAAAAATATGTAAAAAATTATAAATATCATTCTAAGAAACCATAGTAGAAAACAAATACTAAATGAAATAAAAAGAATACCAAATATAATATACAAAATACTAAACAAATACAAAATATAATATACAAAGTAAAAAGGATGAATGACTCCCAAATAAACGATAGTTAGGAAAAAGCAATCAAACATTAAACTGATTCCCAAAAGGCAGCACCAAAAGGCACGATTCAAGTCAAGACCTTGACCGGCTATAAAAAGAGGACAATATAATCCAAAAGATATGGATGGGGAGAAAAAATTAAGGTAAGAAGGGATCGTCGCTGTAGAAGAAAGGGAGCATTCTACAGATCGATGGACGGATGAGTGGAATTAAAGGAAGAATATAAGAGTATATTCTGTACTAAAGGAAATACCGGATGAGTAATAAGAGGCATATTCAGATTTATACAGATTGTGGTATGCTCTAATATAGTGATAGAATGTAATTATATATTTTAGCTATTGGTGAATATTATTCTATCATAGTTATTATATTTTGTTATTTGTAATTCTTATTATTTCTGTGGTAGGCCTTATTGTCACTGCAATTATAGATACATGTATTCATGCAATAGAATTATTGTAAGTCAAGTAAGAATAGTAATATACATATAGATTCTTGTATAGAATATATACATAATGGTATATAAATATTTATTAGAAATAGAGATATAAAGGGATAACATATGAGAAGAAGAGGAGGATATATGGGGAATCAGAAATGTAAATAAAAGAATAAACAGAGGCTACAATACATTTGGGTAAAAGTCAGATTTTATGGGTTGTGGTCTGCTAAAGGTTAAAGGGAACCGATAGGCATAGCTATTAGTATTATTATGATATGCTTAGAATTAATAGAATAGATCAATAGATATATCTATTGTTATTTATAATCAGAATCTAAAGATTAAGATGCATTTGTTATTATTTGCTTCTAGTTAATATATTCAAAATTTATTGAGTAGGGTAAATAGATGTGTTATTATTGTTTGTTTCCCCTATAATATATATGTATATTGATGGAGAGAAGAAGACACAAAGAGGTTATGATGATAGGGAACACGTCTTGAAGTAATCAAATACAAAGTGACAATCTGAGGTAAGTATCTTCAGCTGTCTGAATAAGGTTGATAGTTATGTATTCAAGAAATACGATTGGCTACATACAATGGTGGATTATGGTATAATGACTAACCCATATCTTATTAGATTAAATATCAATGGTTGTTTATAAATATTCTAATATGTGATGAATTTTGAATTCAATAGGATAAGTGAATGATGTTATGACTTTGCTACTACGAGAATAGACTTTGGGCCAAAAATCTCTTTCGTAACACTCGATGAGGATAGGGAGTGTGTGGAAGGGAAAGGCGGGTAAATCCACCCAATGTGGACGGAGTCCAAGATGGGTAACCAATCCTTGAGGGTGTCCAACTTGAGATGGTGCATGCGCCCTTGGCACAATAAATCTACCATCTCACGAGGTTAGGAAGAGGAATGAGGCAAAGATTTATTCTGATCAAGAGTAACAAGTCATGTCAGATTAGGTTAGTTATGCACTAGTTGATAATAATGCATTTCATTTGTCTTATTCTTGAAATGTGCAATCTGAAATGATCTAATTTAATCGTGAACAAGGAATTTTGTGTGTGCATTTTTATGTCTCTAATAAGGGGACATTACAAATGGGCTAGGTAAGATAGATCCCAAAAGAGTTCTGAGTGATCTCAATATTGATAAAGTGGTGCAAGAGACCTAAGTCATTCATGGAAAATTTTCCATGAAAATCAGCCTTGACTCCAACAATGATGGATGTGGTGGTCCCTATCAAAATTAAATCATCAACATAAAGAACCAAAAAAATAAGAGAATCATTCTATCTCAAGATGTAGGCATTCAAATTTTAGTGGCATCTAGAGAACCCAACTAATAAAAGAAATGAGTTCATTATGGTATACCAATCCCTTGGGGCCTCCCTAAATCCATAAAGACACTTCCTCATCCTATAAATCAATGAAGAATCATATATTAATCCATGTGGTTGTTCTATGTAAATATCCTCCTATATATTCTTGTGAATAAATGCACTATTCAAATCCATTTGATGTACAACAAACAATGAGTTGCAAAACTAGCAAGAGTTGGGTGAATGGAGTTCATCTTGACATGTTTTAGTGTACTCAAATTGAGAACCCACAAGAAACCTTTGGCCACAATTTATGCTTTGAATTTGTCAAGTGATTCATCTACTACAAATTTGGTTTGATAGATCCACTAAGACGAAACCTATTTTCTTCCCTTAGGAAGTGGAACAATCTTTGATGTGTTGTTCTAAATCAAAGATTTTTACTCTTCCTCTATGGTTGAATCCCACTCAAGAATTCTTGAGGCTTCATGAAATCAATATGGATCTAAAGTTGTGGCAATGTAAGAAAGAAGAATATTTGAGTGTTGTGACTAAGTCCTCCTAGTGTTTGAAGGATCCCGAACAAGACTACTAATAAACTTGGAATTATTTGCCAATTTCAACAAGGCATAATAAATCCCTACAAGTAAAATAAATTGGAGGAAAATCCTTTGAGTCAATATCATCTTCATCTATTATTAAGGAAGGAATAATGCAAGAGGATGACCTAGGAGAGCTTTCCTTGAAATGCATACTATGTTCAATGAAGAAATCATGTGTCTAAAGACCCAAAATCCCATATCATTTGACACCATTAGGGTATTCAAAAAAATGTAAGGCTAACTCTAAGGTTTTAAGGCCTAATAATTCTCAAAAGGAATGTATTCCTATGTAGGTGAGTCAAATAATTTAAAATATTGCACAATAGGTTTTCAACCACATTAGGATTCAAAGGGAGTCATGCATTTTCAATGCCTTATGAGAACTCTATTCTAGATGTGAGGAGTGGATGCAAGAAGTTGGGTCCACACTTAGGGGAAGCATCTTGAGAAAAAATAAATCTTGAAAAGAACGGTTACTTGTTTCAAAAAATGGATACTTGTGTAGGATTGGGACCCAAACCTAAATGTGTAAAATGGATACCCATTTTATTTTTAAAATTGGGTACTCATTTAAAAAAAATGGGTACCCATTCTAAAACGGGTTTCCCATTTCTAATTACATCATATTCCAACTCCTTTTTAGAAATTTGGGTGTGCATTTTAGAGAAAGTACACATTTAACAAAATTTGAAATTTGAAACCCATGACTTTTCTTTTTTTAGCCTTGAAACTATAGAATGCTCATCTCGGGCACAACAATTTTTTTTGTTTTTTTTATAAACAATGTACAACTACCAACTTAACCAATCAAACATATTCCATGTAAATTAGAAGTGTTAATTTCAATAGCTTTGCATCCACCATGGTGGAAACAAAAATCAACACCACTACTTATATGCTTACACTCAAACCTGTGGTAATTTCCCAAGGACAAGGTCTTTCCTAGACCTACAACCTAAGCCTCAAGGGTTCGTGATGACCCTACCTATGTATCCCGTTGTGGGAATCAGAGGCTTCATAGTTCACCCCACAATGTTGGAGAGAGTTCATTCTCTCCTCTTGCATGAGATTTTTGATCTCGGTTTTAACCCTTAACTATTATTTAAGTACATGTATTAAATTATAAACTTAACCAATTATAATATAATGATAATAACTTTTCCATCAAGTGTTGGGTCCATACCAAACATTACCAAGAATTAGTGTACAAACATTCACAATATTCACAAGGGGCATACCATACCATAATCCCAAAGATCATACACAATGTAAGTCACAAGCATACCTCCATATACACAAGCTAACTAGCTCATACACATCACTAGTATAACAGTGATTGGATCATACACAAATCATAAGTATAATGGTGAATAGCTCATGTGTACATCACAAGTACAACAATGATTTTCTCATACACATATCACATTTACATTGGTGGCTGGCTCTAGTATATATCACCAATACATAGTGGTGGGCTCCAATATACATCACATACATAGCGGTAAGCTCCAACATACATCACATACACATAGTGACGAGCTCTAACATACATCACATCCAAAATGGTTGACTAATACATCACATTAGCTAACACACACATGTCCATAATGCATCCCAGATAGAAAAAATATTGGTGCATTGCACACTACACTATGGGTCCTATCCTTTCCATTGGTCTTCTACACCATTGGACAAATGGGAAGAGGATTTGGTGCATCCCATACTACATTGAAGGTTCGTCCTCAACCCACAAGGCTAAATATACAGTCTAACAACTAGGAAGGGGATTTGGTGCATTCCATACTACATCACGGGTCTGTCCACCATCCCAAGGGTTTCCCCAAGTAGTGAACCTACCAAGCCTAGTGGATTCTGAATTCAATCACCTATAGGCCATCGATGACAAGTCTATCCACCCAAAAAGAAGTAGTTCCTGACATATACCACCTTGTGACCTTAGTGGTATTGTCAGCTATCTTCTTCTCAATCCCGGGTAACACTTGGCATCAGTCACTTATGTGCTTATCAACTTGACAGCTAGTGGACCCTCTCAATACATGATTAGCCCCAGATTACTATTACCCACACGGATGGGTCCCTACCCATGCAACTGCTATGACTGTACCATAACCAGGGTAGCCTGCTACCTTCACCTTTGTGAACCAGGTGAATGCTGACTAATCCCTAGCAGTAGCCCAAAAATCAATCATTGGCATGATCTAATGATTGCCTATTACTACTCAAATATCCTAGAGGTTCACTCTTGGACAGGTCATGCATAACATGAATCATAATCACAATCAACATAATCATGGGCCTATATATAAAGACCTCTAGATATGGAGTTGAATTACACAGACGTATAAGAGATACATGGAACCAAAATGAGATGGCCATTATAAAGTAGTTAAATCCCTTACTTCACTATGTTTAATAGAATCCTATTATGTATTAAATATAAGTTATTAAATTCCCCTAACTTGATCATACCCATTCAATACCCATTTTAGCCTCAAACTAAAGCTTATGGAGGAAAGGTCAAACCATGTAGGAACAATCCTAATATTTGAGATTTATCCCCCTAAACCCTCCCCCTAAGGACTTAAGGTCACAGAGGCATCCTTTACCCAAGTACCACCTACATTTTCACTTCTAAATGGATCAAAGTCACACATAGTTCTCCTCACAAGGTGTCTCAAAGGGCCTACAAACAGGTTCCCATGACCAATTTTTCATGCAGTAGGCAGGAAGACATTTAACTAAGCTCATAATATAGTAATCCTATGCTTAGTAACTTCCAACTAGGCCATCCATAACACACTTGACCTCCCACAGATATCGATCCTATGTCAATTTGAACATCCTAGAACCCTTTCAATTGACTATCGAGGATATTATGAAACATTTAGTATATTGATGATAATACCATATAGTTTATAATATAAGGTTCTAGTTAGGATTAGAATGTGATAATATACAACATGATTTGATAATCTTAGATCTAACAAGTCTATTTGTTCTTGACATCTTGAACCATTATATTATAGTAATGTGGAACCTCTTAAATGAATCCGTATATGGGGGAAATTCCGATAGAATAAATATCACATGTCATTGTCCTATAACCATTGCTAATAATCATGGTAATGGACTATTAATGTAGTCCTTAGCATTATCTTCTTAACCGTAGTGCCTTATTTAACTGTAAGGAAGCATTCCTCTCTAGGATTCCCAGCCTTGACATAGAGTTTTCCTAAGAAGCTAGGGACTAACTTAACCAAGAAAAATCATGTAGATGAAATAAATCACAATGGTATATGATTTTACCCAATGAATCAATTCAACATGCTAAGGTAATATATTACTACGAACAAGGTTCTCTAGTTATCTCCACATAGGGTGTTCCCGATTATCAACTTCTATATATACTCAAGTGAACATTAACATATCGTTATCTTAAATGATACACTATAGACTATAATAGTGTCTTACAAGTATCATTATAATCCAAACCATACTCATGCATTTGTGCATAAAAACTTAGTAAAATCACATTCACTCGTAATAAAGCATAGGGAAACAATGGTTGGAATATTGTTACAAGACTCCCTCTGTAACATGTAACCAGGTCGCAGAAACAAAAACCAATCCACTCTAAAACATAGAAGCATAAATAGAATCAGATCACTTGTGAAAGAGGATGGCTCTATTGTAACCAATAAAAAAGATATTGCTCAGGAAGTTGTTAACTTTTTCTCTTCCTACCACATGGCCCCTGGGAATGCTCCTTAGGTAAATGATGACTTTCTTGAAGTGATCCCTAATGTAATTTTTGATGCTGACTTAAAGATGATGACTAATGTTTTATCTATGGATGAAGTCAAAAAAAAAATTATTTCTTTTGGTGTGTTTAAAGCTCCTAGCCCTGATGGGTTCCCTCTTTCCTTTTTCCAAACCTCCTAGGACATAGTTAAAATTGATCTTTTTAATGTTGCTAGGGATTTCTTTAGGTCGAGCAGGCTGCTAAATCAAATGAATGCTACTTTCATAGCTCTTATCCCCAAATCTATTAATGCCTCTGCCATGAAAGATTATAGACCTATTAGTCTTTGCAACACGATCTATAAAATTTTCTCTAAAATTTTAGTGTTAAGACTTAAGCCGGTCCTTGGTAAAATGATTGCCTCAAACCAAAAAGGTTTTGTTCAAGGTAGAAATATTCTTGATGCTATTATTTTCACCCATGAAATTATCCATTCAATGGATCACTCTAAAATCCTGGGATGGCCTTCAAAATTGACATTTCTATGGCCTATGATAGGAATTCCTGGCCTTTCCTATTTTTTGTTCTCAAGAAGTTTGGGATAGAAGGAAGATTCCTAAAAATGTTCTTTGTCTATGTTACCTCCCCTAAGTGTTTTGTTCTGGTCAATGGAATTCCTCAAGGTTTCTTCTCCTGTGGTTGTGGGCTAAGGCAAGGTTACCCCCTCTCTCCCTACCTTTTTATTATTGTTGTTGAGGTTCTTGGTAGGAACATTCAAAAATTGGTGGACTCAAAAGTTCTAAAAGGTGTTAAAGTTGCCTCTTCTCTTATGCCTGAGTCCCACCAACATTTTGTTGATGATACTCTTATGTTTGGGGAATCCTCGATGGGGGAAGCAGGTCATTGGAAACAAGTTCTCAGCAACTATGTTGTTGTTTCTGGTCAGTGTATAAACTATGAAAAAAGAAAAAATTACTTCTTCAATACTGACCAGCAGATTAAGGATAGAGTCATAAAAATCCTGGGATGTAAGGAAGCTAATTTACCTGATGCTTATCTAGGCATCCCTCTGATCTCTAAAAAGATAGAAAATAATTATTGGAATCAACTGATTGAAAGGCTCCAAAATAAACTTGTTAGTTGGAAGGGGAAGCATCTTAGCCTGGCGGGAAAAATTCAACTCCTTAAAGCCTCCCTTCAGAATATCCTTGTTTATTATCTATCCCTTTTCAAAATACCTACCTCTATAGGGGATAAGACTGAGCAAATTCAGAGAAAATTCCTATGGTTAGGAATTGAAGAAAAAAATAGATTGTCCCTAGTCAGTTGGGAAAAAGTGTGTATGTCCAAAAGAAGTGGAGGTCTAGGACTAAGAATAATATCCATGCTAAACAAATCCCTAACAGCTAAAATTGGTTGGAATCTGTTGGAAGGCTCTAAAGACTGGATTATAATTTTTCAAGCAAAATACTTGAGGAACAGGAATTCTGATTGTTTTCTTTCAACTTCTGATCTACCTAGTGGTTCAACTTTATGGAATCATCTTGTGAGATTGAGGAATGTGTTGAAGATGGGGGTCAGAAAGAGAATTGGGAATGGAAATAATACATATTTCTAGAAGGACCCTTGGATAGAGAATTCTACTTTGTCCTCCTTAGAAGTTTTTAACCCTCTTAAACTTAGCCTTAATAGGATTTGTGGTAAAAAGGTTTATGATTATATTAACTGGGATATGGAGGAACCTAAATGGAAGGAGTTCAATTTTCTCCTCGGAAGGAACAATATGAGAGGCCAAAGATAGGTCAATTGGGATCCAATCCTAACAAGACTGCATAACCTAATTAGGGAGGCTAAGTGTTTTGATAGAGAAGGGGGTGATGAATGGATTTGGAAAGGCAACTCTTCTAGTTGTTTCTTAGTCAAGAAGACCTATGAAGAAATGGTGAGGCTCCAAGTTGTTGTCCCAAACCATTTATGGGAGAAGGTGTGGTTAAAGAACCTTGTTCCCAAAATTAACTATTTTTGGTGGATGACGGCCCACGGGAAAATTCTCACTATTGACAATCTAGTAAGGAGGGGTTTCCAATTGGTTAATAGGTGTTCTCTTTGTAAATAGGAAGAGTCAATAATTCATATCTTCTTTCATTTCCAATTCACGAGGGAAGTGTGGTCTTGTTTCTTATTTTTGTTGTCCTCAAACTGGGTTTTCCCTAATTCCATGAGGTGTTTTAATGAAAGTTGGTTAAATTGCCCCTTCTCACATAATGTAATTGTTGACCTCTGGAATCAAGTTCCTCCATTTGTCACCTGAGGTTTATGGAAGGAAAGGAATAATAGAATATTCAGAGAAGCTAAGAGAAGTAGCTGGGAGGTTAGTTTGATTATAAAATCCCAAATTAAGGAAAACATTAAGGTTGGAAGATACAGCTTCTCCAAAACCTAGCCTAACGGCAAAGAAATGAGGATCAAACATAATTGGGGAATAAGGAAGGATCTAACCAAACTCAACCGTTCAAAGATGCTTAACAGAATGGATACTGTGTGGAGCCCTCTACAGGAAAATTGGATAAAATGTAATTTTGATGGGTGCTCAAAAGGCAACCCGGGACAAGCTGGAGTAGGGGGTTTGGTTAGAAACCACAAAGGTGACTACATTGTGGGATTTGGAGTGAACATGGGAATCTGCTCCAACAATAAAGCCGAAGCTATGGATGCTCTTGGGGGTCTCAATACTTTGAAGTAGGTGGGGTACAAAAATGTCATTTTAGAAGGGGACTCAAAGCTAATTGTGGATATTTTAAATGAAGAAGTTGTGCCACCATGGCAATTAAAAAATATAATAGACAGATGCAATGTCATTAAGAAGTATTTCAATAACTGTAAGGTGCCACATGTATATAGGGAAAGAAATAAAGTTGTGGATTGTGTTGCCAATGTGGCACTGAGTTGTAGGGGATGGACATGTTGGACAAGTGGAAAAATTTTGATGTCTCTAAGAGACTTGATCCTAAGCGAAAAAATTGAGAATGAATATCACATGTAGAAATGATAGGTTGGTTTTAGGTGGCATAAATGAGTACTAAGTGGTGTCTTTTCGCCTTCCATGTAATGATAGCATTTGGAGTATGGGTTTGTATAGGATGATATCAGATGGAGGTAAACTTAATAATTCCCCTTTAAAGAAGGTGACCAAAAATCACATGAAATTAATGAATTTGCTAAGGGTGGTCATTTCTATGCATTCTTAAATGTATTGTGTCAGCAATCCCCGTATCTCTATGATGGGGAAATGTATGATTTTTAATAGGAATTTAATTCCTTGTAAGTTTAATGATGAGACTTACGCTCTAGGAAATGTGCAGTTGGTTTTCTCAATAAGAAACTTCTTGATTCAAAACTATGCATTTGCTCTGTGTGTTATCTAGCGAAAGAGTGTTTGTGGTATCCTGGGAAAGAAGTAGAGTGTGGGTTTGATTATGAAGAAAAGTCTGTCTCACCAAAAGAATTTTCAGAGGAGTAAAATGGGAGGTCCAAGGAAGAGAATAGAGCCTCCAAATTGTCAAGCCCTAAAACAAAATGTGGATTTATGGAGAATGTTTAAGAATGTCAAAATGGTTCCATTCTTCGAATCCCTAAAAGGATATAATGAAAACCTTACAACCAAATTTATGAACTCCTAGAAGAAGGGCTTTGTCACCATTGGTGCGGTGAAATTTGAGGTAACCACTTCATTCATTGTTGAAGCTACGGGTTTGTAGAATAATGGACTTAAAGTGACGAAGAAAAGTGGGGTGGATTACCAGAGATTTGTTGACAAGCTCTTGCATGATGGGGAAAATCTCAAGAGATTCCAAAACAGGTATGCTAGACTAGAACTTCCTCCTCCTTTTGCCTTAGTCTATTTGTAATGAGATACTTTACTCTTGAGGGTAGGTATATGTCGGTAAATGTGTACCATTTCCCTCTACTAAACCATATCTGTCATGGCAAGAGAATCAATTTTCCCTTCTATCTATTGTCTTCCCTGCAACTTAATATCCTCTTCACCAAGGCCTTATGCTTACCCTGTATAAGTATGCCCTGGCTTTGAATCCTCATGGCAACCCCATTGCTGGCCGAAATGTGAAACCTGGCCATTTTGAAGAAAATAATGAAGAAAAGCCTAATGAGGAAAACCTCACTGTTGTTGAAATCCTGGTGGAGGAACCTATCCCTCGCCAGCCCCCTGCAATTGTTGCTAGACGTCTACTTATTTTTGCTAAAAGTAATTCCCCTGTGGCTAATGTATCAAAACCCTCAACTCTGAGGTCACAGAAGAGTGAGGAAAATATAATTTATGAGATAGAGCTCCTTAAAGCCACGCCTGAGAAAAGGAAACATTTGCCTTTGTTGTTGGAGCTCCCAAAGGCTAAGAAACCAAAAAGAGACATAAATCCCAAGGATGTTATCAATATCACAGAGGAAGGGAATCAAAGTGAGGAGGAAAAGGAAATTTTACATGGGAAAGGGAGTGGTGGTAGTGGGGGGAGAGGTCAGCATGCCTGGAAAAAGTTGCTTCGAAAGATAAAAAAGGAAAATAGAAAATATCTGTGAGTGAGGAGGAGGACCTGGGGTATGAAGAATTTGAAGCCCAAGAGGAAGATGACTCTAAGGACATGGACTTTTAAGACTTTGCATATGAGATGGGGGAAGATGGTTCGGAGGAGGATAAGGAAGAGGAGGAGGAGGAGCAAATTGAGCCTTCCGAGGAGAAGTTTGAGGTTGAAAATGTTCAGGATGTTGGTGAATTGGGATAGGATGTTGGGAATCAGGGTGGGGAGAAAAATACAAAGGAGCCAAATACTAATTTTTTAAAGATTAGGCTAACCTTTTTGTAGGTACAGTTCAAGGATATGGAGAAGGTGTTAGTTACTCTCATGAGGGTAACTAACAGATTGATGAGAAGGGAAATTCCTAGTGTGGCTTCTGGGGAAACAAAGATTACCAGGAAATTAAAGAAACATGGGAAACTTGATACCCTAAAGATGTTGGATGACATAGAGGGACCTGATTGGCGTGAATATATTGCTCTCATGGGAGAGTATGGGGACTTGTTGAAGAAAGCCAGTTAATGGCTTGTTGTTGCCTCTCTATTGGTTTTTGATGAATTTTTTGTCTTGTTATTTTATCATCTCAGGTTGTTGTTAGTTGATCTCTATGTTATGGTGGAATACCACTTGGGACCCTGTCGATTTAATTAATGGCTTACGTAGAACTAAGTATACTGGTAATAGCTTATTGTTTTTTATTAGTACTATTTGGACAATGGTTACTATTTTAAATGTTGGCCTGCATGCTAATACTGATGTTGTTTTTTGGTTTGATGGTGGTGTTGTTTCCCACCTCTCTCTAGTTCTTTTTTGCTTGTTGTTGTAACCATGGGATCAGGGCCCTTCCCTGCTTATCTAATCAAAAACATGTAATAACATATTTCCTACACAAGCAACTTATATTTTTATACTTAGGACTTCTCATTTTTTTTATGTCTAACATAATCAAATTCCAAGACCCAATATTTCATACCAATATTCGATGCTTTTAGTACTAGACACAAAGGTTCCAAACATTATTACCAAGTTCCTTATATAGTGATAATATATTTATCAATATGTATCAAACTATGATTGCACACAAAATCTTAACTATGCATCATTAGATTATTCAATAACATGAATATAACAATCTTTAGTTCTTAGAAGTGGAAATAGGAGATAAATACATGTCTTTAACATTAATGCGGTAATATAATTATGTATTTGCTTATTTTCCTCAAATCTTAAGGAAGCTCTACTTTTCCAAGAAGGTAGAGTTTATTCCTCTTTCTATTAAGTAATGGTTATGACAAGCTTACAATAATGCAAATACATATCATTACATTGTCAATGTCTCAATTTGAACATCATTGGGGTTTCCTAAGATGTTATGCCTTAGGATGTCTTTAGTTCAATAATGTAACCAAGTATCTTAATGAATATTCAACGCATCTTGGTTTCTATTTATTTATTTATTTCTCTATCAACTTTGAATGACCTCTAAATATATTCAATCATCATATGAAAATAAACCCAACACATTTTGATAATATGATAGTCATAAAGACCATACAAGTTCTCCAAAAATTAGAGGCTAGCATACTCCTAAAACAAACCCATCCTATATCTATTTAGATATTTTACTATAAATTATACAACAAGATGTTTCAATATTTTATAAATTTGAAACTATGATAATATGTATGCCTTGATACAAGATAGTGACCTTATTATCACTTAAAATAAACATGCCATAAACCATTATATACACATGCCTTCCTAAATAAGATGAAATAAATCACCTAATTCAAGCAAAGTATTCCATACAAATGTACACGAAGAAGGGGAGAAATTATCTAATATTTTCATAAAAACAAACCCAATTTAATTAGATACGTTTTTCTCGGTTGTAAGAGTGAATATTTTGGAATTAAACACTATTCTTGGAAAGTAAGGGTGAAGGAGGGCACTCATATATTGGAGATATTTCTAATGTAGGCACCAAAACCTACTATGCCACCTCCCTTTGTGAATCAGTCATATGTCTTCTTCAAATATATAGTGCCATGCTTGGTAATAATGTTGGAAAAGGTAGAAAGTTTATCCCTTACCCAATTCACCAACATCTCATAAAGATCCTTAACCTCGTATGACTTCTCTTGCAGTCTCTCTACATTTAATAAAAACCCTCCATCATTAATCTCTAAATGAGGTTCCTAGACTATTCAAAAGCTTGGATGCAGGTAGGGTGGACTCTAGCAACGGTGGTGAAATTTAGCTATTCACTTGCCCATTACATTTTATTGAAAGTTTCTACTACCTTTTCAACAAACCCCTTTTGTGCATAAGCAACCCTCTCTACTCATGTGCCATTCTATGCCTTCCCTATGGCATTCTCCTATTTCCTCCTTTGGTGTGCACATATTTGAAGGTTTTACTCTCCAACCCATGTTTATGCCATTTTCTTTCCTTACTCCCCTCAACACCCAACTCTCCATTCACCCATAATCACGGTGATGCACTTTCCTAAATTTATTCTTCATCTTAGCTTGCAAACCTCCATACTTCACACCCCAATTGCATTTTCTCACATTTTCCTAAAGACTCTTTGACAAATCCATTTTTTTCATATTCTGCAACCATTACATTACATGGGTCCATGTTTCTTGGAAGTTTTACAAGCCTTCTCCCTCACCTCTACAACTTTCTTCCCTTTCATTCACGTTTGACTCCTTTCCATGCCCTTCCTCTCCCTCCTAAAATAAAGCTTGAATTTGTATAATGAGGGTCGTGGGGGTTTAATGATGGATCTTGCTTGCCATTTCCAATGCCCTACAATATTTAATTCCTACATAAGGGATCCATGCCTCTTTGACTGTGTAGTCCCTGCACAACATACCTGCACCATTCCCATTTAATTTGAATTGTCTCCTATCATGAGAGGGGTAGGTGGCTCCATAAATAACATCCTTTTGTTTGTTGAGGTGTCCGTGAAAAATATCATGACCACATTTTTTTTCATTCTTTTATTTATTTTGTTGACCATGCCTACGTGAAAGGGGTCCTTCTAACCGGGATGTGATAGAAACCCACCCACTAGCCTTGGACCTGCAAGCACAATGCCATGAAACATGAGAAAATTTGACTTTAGCAATATGACTAACAAGTTTTTTTCATAAATATTTGATGAAATTAAAATCCATCATAGATGATGATGTCTAGTTTTCGAAAATATAAAAAAAAAATTAATAAAATATAGGACTTTTTTTCTATTTATTAATTAATTTCTAAGGAAATCGGTCCATAAACTTGAAATGTTAAGTATTAGTATTTTTTTAATAAAATTTAATTTCTTAAGTTTTAAAAAAAAAAGTATATGTGTCATCAATCTAGGCATTACACAATGAAAAAAAATATGTTATGATTATTTTAGCTCAAATTATGCTTCTCATACACAAGGTGTTTTCAAAAATAACATTTAGGGCCAATAAAAAATTAATTAAAAGAATAGTTGGAAAAAAAAATAAAAAAATATCCTCATCAATAATCAGTATAATACAGATATTTCCCTAAAAAGGAATTAGAAAAATACTTTTATTTAGGTCAAATTATGCTTGTTGCACACATGCATGTTATGGTAAAAAAATAAAGTGACTTTAAAAAGTGGTTTTGTACATTGAGCCTATAAAAAAATAATGTGTATCATCTAGGTATTAGAATATATTATATATTTGAAAACTAGACTCAAAATCCTATATTTCATATTATTGGATTTTTTAAATATTATATGCATGCAAGTACTTCAATTTTTTAGTCAAACTATGAAAAAACATGATTTTCAAGAAAAACACATCTACTAATTGGTCAAAAAGTGGACCCAACTTTTTGCACTTACCCTGAGAAACATAGTTGTTTTTTATTAGGTAAGCAAGGATTTTGAAAGGGCCCTAATCCCTTTAACATAAAGAAAGATTCAGGTTTAAGGACAACAAGACAAGGAACAACCACTAGACAAGAGAGCCCAAAAGGCACAGCCAAAAAGACAACCTAAAAATAGAGAAAAACACAAGGGATACCACCCCACAGAAACTAAGTCAAGGTGGTTTAAAGAATTATTCCAATTATTTTTGTTGAATCGTAATATAAGGATTCCTCTCCACCAATCTTTTCAAATTTTTGTTACAAGGAGAGGAAACAAAACCACCACTAGAATCAGGCAAGCCCAAAGAATCAACAGAGGAATCCAACTTAGAGGGATCATCAACAACATCATTCTAAATATCTTGACATATAGTGGAGTCTTCCAAAACATTTGTCACCTTTTCCTTTTTCTTCCAAACAGTGTGTTGTTTCTTCTTCTTCAAGCAAGTAAAGGAGGCATGGCCCACTTTACCACAAGATAAAGTAATCTATTGCACCCACTTAACAAATTTAGAAGATAAAGTAATCTTAGTGGGAAGAATACAATTATTCTCCACTAACACACAAAATCTAGCAGCCAGTAGATGCTCCATTGATTTGGTGACCTTATTCGTAGTACAATATTGACCAAAGGAATTAGCAATACACATGAAAATATTTTAATTCTAAAAACTCCAAAGGCAGCCCTGGAAAATAAACCCAAATAGGAAACTTAAAAGTGTCTATCTATCATTAAGTTGAAACCAGGGAATCACATTTGGAGAAAAAGGCCATTGAAGCCAAGAAACTAGGGGCCCTCATGAAGGACCCTAGAACAATCTTCAACACAGGGACAAGAAAATAGAAAGAAACTATTACACAACACAGTAACCTCAACTCTTATCTTCCAAACCCGAAGAGCTCATCTTCTAACAACGTGGATATTAGGAAGATTACCACAGAATCTTCTAACCAATGAGGTCTTAAGCCAGTCCAAAGACTCATTTGTAACTTTACGGTCAATCTCTAACTACTAGTTAGACAAGTCACATACCTCCTTAGCGTGAAACTCCTCCAAAGTGGGGGTAGTAATAAGTGATGAAGCAAAAGCAGTCTTGCACAATCTCTCAACCAAACAAGCCAACCCATTAGTGGGAGGGTTAGAAACTGAAGGGGTCAAGGGGAACCAACATGAGCTTCAGAAAGAGGAGAAATAACATCCCCCTATTCAACTGCAGGGAGAATAAATCTCTTTTTAAGGCCCATTGTAGGTTTGGGAGTAGGAACAACCACCATAGGTGAAGGGGTAGAAGCCCCAAGAGATACAACCTCACTAACAAGAGAAGCAACTAACCGCCCCTGAGCTCTTGTACCATCACAAACCAAACCTTTGTTATTTTAAAAACTACAAGAAACCTCCCCACTCAAATAAGGGGAAATAGGATTAGCATGAGTGGAATCATCCTTCACTCCATAAATTCTCTGCAGTAAACAATCCTAAAGAATATGTTCATTTTGAGTAAGGAAACCCTTGCGTATCCCAAAAAAATGAGAATGAGACTCCTCCACATTCTTTCCAACCTCCTCACACCCACACAAATTCCTATGAGATTCTAAGAGAATATCATGTAGGAACTCATCTTCCTCATCAGGAAGATCATACTCAGACCCAGTATCTAAGCCATATCTGTTACAGGAAAAATGGGCAAAAATTTCTTCAAGGGTGCACAAATCCTCATCTGAAACATCAACATTTTCCATCTCCCAGCCCTCATGAGCTTGGAAACCCACCTCATCAACTTCCACATCAAAGCCATCAAAGCTTACATCCAAGCCCTCATTACCAAAAATAGAGTCATCCATATCCTCAGAAGCAACATCCTCCATAGCAACAAGAACATCAGCAATGGATTCACCATTTGCAAAATATCCTCTGCTACAAAAAAACCCACTAGAGGAGACAACCAGGGTTTGGAAGAGCACATCACCTCCCATAAAGGCCTCTGCTCCAGCACCAATGTTGACCTCTTCATCCTCCACGATTCCATCAGTATCTCCATCCTCTTCTTCATCTGCAGCACAAGCCACATAAGTGTTCTAACGCCGCTTCAGACCAAACTTCCTCATTGTACCCTTGCCCTTGCTCTTCCTCACTGCACTTACTCTACTCGCTTGAGAAACATAGTTGTTAGCTTCAACCCAATATTTACATACAAGGAAGTGTGTGTGGGTCATGAAATTTTTTATCTCTTTAAGGAATTTATTTTTTCTCTCTCCTACACTATTCAACTAAGGTGTGTAGGTGATAGTGTGCTAAAGACCAATCCTTCAAGAGTAAAAAATTTCCCAAAGAGTTGGTTCTCATATTCTCTACCATTATCAATTTACAGAATATTGATGCACTTTATAGATTATTTCTTGGTACAATCTTGGAACTCCTAAATTATATCAAAGTCTTCACCTTTTTTATTGAAGAAAGAAGACCCATGTGTATTTGGAATAGTTTTCAATGAAGGTGAGCAAGTAGTGAGAATTACTAAAATATAAGGATGGGAAGGGGTCCATCAATTCACTATGAACTACCTCAAGGACTTATAAATCCCTTGAAACCTTCCCTTTATCAAAATTGTCCTTGAGATTCTTCCATAAGGCACATCTGAACAAATACCATCAAAAAATGTATATGAAGAATACTTGTGACCATGTATTACATGCTAAGTTTCTAAAGGTAGCAGTAGTTGATATGGATGAACTACTCATGCCATATTTTAATCACACAAAATCCAAATGGGTGAGAAATAATATAGTGGGAGCATCATGTACAATGTGAGAGAAAGAATAAAGTCTAGATTGATGATTGGTCTTTCCCACTACAATGTAAGGTCATCATCTTCAATATCCTTAACGAAACATAATATGGAGTGAATTTTACCTTCCTACTATTTAGGAGATGAGTGATATGATAGATAAAGAAGGTTGGATAATATGTTATGTACATAGAATGTCTCAAATGCACCAATGCCAACATTGAATAATCCCTTCCCAATGGCATCCATTAGAGAATCATCCCCAATGAGAATATGAGACGAATAATAAGGCTTTAACAAAGAAAATTGTTCTACATCAAAACCTATATGGTGCAAAGTGCCCAAGTCTTGAACGAATCCACCATTTGGAAGTATTTTATTGAAGCAACATGAGAAATTACTTTCCCTTTACTTGATTTGGAAGAAAGAGTGGAAGATTGTGCAGTAGAGGAGGGAAGATTAATGTTGTTCTTTTTTACAAGATTCTTCAACTCATCAATTTGATTCCCATGATATGAATGTTCCTCATGATCAATCTTCTTATAATAGTGGAAATTTGGCATTTCCTTCTTCTATGAGTTCCCCTTAGTTAAAGATAACTTGAAGTATTATTTTGAAAAAATGAGAATTGTTTGTATCCTTTATGTGGCTACTTCTTGAACCTATTATATTTCTTTTCATATTTAATTAACTCTTTTTATTGATTAGTCATAAAATATTAAGACTATGATGGATTTATGAGACCCATAGAAAGTAGCTTCCTCTTTTTAGGCATCAACATCTTGGAGAAGGATGTGAATGAAGGTATAGTGTATGTGATTTCCATAGTTAACTTGTGAGAATAAAGCTAGAAACAAAAAGCTATACAATCAAGACCAAGTTTGTTGAGGGTACTATATAAAGTTTAATATGTTTTTTCTTAATGCCACATGCTTTACATTTCTCTAAGGTCATTAACCTTTGTGATGTAATCTTAAAGGTTATCAAATCATTTTTTATCAAGACTAATCAATTCAATTTCAAATTAATAGCCTCAAACTTAATTAATTTTACCATGCAAATATTTTTTTTTCTCAAGCTTCATGTGATTTTTTACAATATTCAAGTTAAAACATAATATTAATGGAAATGGAAATACGAAGACATCCACATGATTTTGTATGTTCAAGAATCCATTGTATCTTGTCTTTATTATCTTTTGGTTAAATTACCTTTTCTTCAACATATAGAGTATGCCCCTATTACATTAAGGCATTCCATGCATTTTGATGTCGCGTTGAGTATTTGTATGGAGTTAGCCATGGAAAAGCATAAAACACAACAAGAGAGCCCCCCATCAAAATTCACTCAATCAAAAGATGCCCCAACCAAATATGATTTTTCACTTTATAATTACTTTGATTACAATTTCCACTGACAATAAATGCAAGGTTCTCTTTAGTACAATGCTTTACAACTTTCCAAAAATAGGACTTATGCTTGAAGTGCATTTTTATTATAATGAGTATAATTTGGTAGCACAACTATAAATTACATAAATTATTATGCAGTTTTTTAAAAATTGTACCTAAAAAAGATTATGTATGAGTCCAAACAGAGCCTTAGAAGTTCCCAAAAATTATAATTATATAGTGGCACCTATGAAAAAATAAAAATTCTAAAAAATTTATGCATTAAAATCAAAAAATGGTTGAACCAACACCTAAAGCACAAAACAATTGCACAAATAAAAATCTTAAAAAATAAAGGTTGAATTCTCAAGCTATTAGACTTCAAACTTGAATTCTCAAGTTATCAAGCTTCAAACTTGAATTGCAATTTCAAAAACTACAATTGACAAGGGGTTTTGAATAGCCAAATGATTGCAACATGGAATTAGTACCAAATTTTCTAAAACTAACAACAAGTTTAGGGGTATGCCAAATGTAGGTATCCATCAATCAAGTTTATGAATTTTCCAAATTTAGAAGTCAATTAAATTTGGCTAAGACTATGCTAAACTAGAACCTTCACCGGGTTTACAATTTTTTCAAAAAATCCATGAAAAATGCCATATCTACTAAATAATCCATGTAGGCTAATGTAAAGAGGTGACTACACATATTTCAAGACATATATGGCCAAAATTACAAGATTTAGCTTTTTTTCTTTTTCTTTTTTATTAAACAATTCAAAATTTTGTGGTTTTGGGGACAATCCCCTTAATTGGGGTCTATGGACCCCAAGGGTCCATACCCCTTATAAGTGTGGCTATCTATATTTTTTTCTTAGGACAAGAAGGCATAGGGATTGAATTTTGCACTCCTAAAAAGGGTATGAGGTGCTTGACAAGTGGTCAGGTACCCTTGGTACCACAAACAAAAATAATAATTTTAAAATTTTAAATTAAAACTTGTACAAATAAAAATTGTGATTTAAATTTTTTTATAACTTTGAAACATAATATATATATTGATGAACATGGAGTACAAGACACAAGAGGTTGTGTAGCCCAAGAAGAAACTTCGATTTTCCTCACCTAGAATCTTTCTCTAAGATTGGTGATTTTACAATCATCTTAGTTTTTGGGGTCTTCAAAGTGTGAAGGTAGAGTTGGATTTGATCCTAAATGCTCTAAAATGTTGGGTTCCTATTGGATACATCATAGAATTGCCACTTCAAACCCTTGCAGATCTAGCCTTTGGTGTCCAACAAAGATGAAATGAAAAGTTGATATGACTTTCTTAGTTTTGCTAAACTCAGTGGTGAGCTCATAATATCTCCAAGAATCTCCATAGTACTTGCAATTGGCAAGTTAGAAAAAATGAACCCCCTTAGAAGGTAATTTTTTTTAAGAACACCTTTCTAATTCTCTGGATCATTCAAGGATACAAGTGAAGAACATATTCAATATTTTAAGAAAAAGATGGCTCTGCACTCCCATATTTCTTAAAAAATTCTAACCTATAACTCACAACAACTATGATACTATAATAATACTTGAATATGAAGCCGCCCAAAATACAAATAATTGAAGAAAAGTAAGAACAAAAATATAGAATTGAAACAACAAAGTGTATTATATTCAATAGGAAATTTAAAGAAAATCAAAATAATTAATTACAAATGAACTATAAGTGAGTGTATATATATACACACATATATGTATGTATATATATATATATAATATATATATATATATATATGTATGCATGTGTGTGTGTGTGTGTGCGGACGCATATACCACCCAAGAGACTAAAAATACAACCAATGTGGGTTTTGTGTATAAATTTCCTAAGTGAACTTAACCTAGTGTGAAAAGGACCTAAATGGAGAACTAGCTAGGAAATGAAAGTTAGATAATATACCATGTTCACACTAATAAATACTATATAATAGCTATTATGATCCATCATATGTGCTTGGCAATTCTTGATCCATAAATTCAAGCCATCTATGATGCATTTTGATGTGTAGCATATGGATTTTAAATGAGATGCCTCAATCTTCCTCTACATATATTTAACCACCTCTATAGTATTCTCAAGCATATGTACTTAATGAATAAAATAAACAATATCAAATGTGAAAAATAAAAAATAAAAAATTATATCACACAAAACATGAGCAACATAATAACCCTCAATTGGGTAGAAAACTCTTTAAAGAGTGAGATATGCTCCCATGCCACTAAACCTCAATCTTACATGTATTTATGTCACCTCATGGGTTTTACAAAATCTCTACATCTCATAAAAGCTTCATTACATCTATAAATTAACATGAAGATGATAATGACCTACATATCCTCTTACAAATATAAAAATAGAAGATATTAATTCTCACACAAAATATTTTTCTCGTGTCTAAAATAGTCACATTTATCATTTCATATAATGTCCAACCTTGGGTGGGACTTCAAATTTTGTCATACTATCATATATTTCTTACATTCATTCTTCTCCATCAATATTAAATATCCTAAAACCCTAATCGTAAGCCTCTTTATCCCTTTCTATTTTTGGACCCATGAACTTTCACTTCCTTAAGCACTAATTATCAATAATCTCTAATACTTGACCCCTCCAACCATTACATCCTTTTGGCTAGCATTTCCTCAAACCCCCACACTCATGCATGCACTTTCATTGAGCCCTTCTATTGGAATGAAGGACTTTGCTCACCACCACAACCAACTAGGGATTTAATTAATGGGCTCAAATTTAAATGTGATAAAATGGAGAAAAAAATTAGGCTCGTGATAGGGTTTCAACCTCTATATAAGGAAGAAAAAATCGTCAATTAGGGGCATTTTTGGGCATCTCTTCAACAAACTCAAAATTATAGAGTCAAGAATTATGTTCACTTATAATATTTGAGGATTAAAAACCTTAGGCTTTGGAGACTAGTGGATGAAACCTCATTGGTTTCTTAGAGTTCAAAATATGACAGCTCCTTAGATTCTTGAGGAAACCTCACACAAAGGTTTCAACTTCACTTCAAGTTGAAGAATTTTCAATAGTCAAGAAGATATCAATATTTGGGCATTTCAACATTTTGAGTATCTTTTAAATATATTTGTGAACATTCTAATATTTTTTATTAGAAGACATATGAAGTAGTGAATGTTTATAATCATATGATTAGAATTTTGAAGGAAATAATTTGTTGTGGTTAGTTAATATGAGCATTCCATATGAATGTGCATTTTGGATATTCTAGATTGAATCATTTTCATTAAAATGCATTACTATATTTTAGATAAGAGTGTTTTTACATAAATATTTAGTTAAGGGTCATTACAATGGTATTAGATCCATGATCTTTCTAGATTATAAGGTAGCTCAATTTGTAAATGTGCCCGAATGCAAGGGAAATTAGATCTATCAAGGAAAGGATCAAAGGAAATTATAGGTACTTTGAACCAAAAGAAGATATGGAAGGAGGAAGAGAGTTAATAGTTGAAGAAAAAGAAGAATTATTTCAAAAGAGCACGATTAAATTGCACCAAGGCTACAATTGTATGTTGCATGCATCTATAAAATATTTGAAAGGATCTAATCCTAGTAAGGAATCTCAAGAAGAAGGGAGTACATATAAAAATAACATATCGAGGGTTAATTCCATGCCAAAGCCATTGCAACACATATTTTTGTAGAACGAGGAAGTAGAAAAATAAGTGACTAAAGACTCCATATAGATGGAATTGATAAAGTTTTTGAAGAATATCAAGGTAAATATGAAATCTTAAAAATACAGTACCTTTTGTTAGATACCTAGACATCATTGATAGGATAATGTTTAAGAGAAGAACCCTAGATTGCAATAAAAATATTGGAAAAGTAATTTTGTAGCAAAAATTATGTAAGTTGAATTTTCCCACCCTTAATGGCATCAACAAACTTTCTAATAGGGATTGACTACAATAATTACTTTTAACCTTAGTCCTATAGTAAAAAAGGATGCCATTTAGATTATTACATTACATTTAGAAGGTGTTTCTTATGCTTGGTGGCATCATGGTCTTTTCACACAAGGGCATAGTTCAATACAAATGTTTGATTAGTTTAGTCAAAGTATTAGATAGAACACATTAATAAAAAGGATGAGAATGAGTATTTTAGAGAACTTGCCAATATTAAACAACATTTTGTAGAATTAAACAACACTTTGTAGAATTATATGTTGCTAAATTTTAGGAAATTACATTAATGTTACCCAACATTTTAGAATAAAGAACCATATTTATATTTACTAAAGTATCTTAGAAACCCTCAAAGTTATTATTAAGACTTTTGCACCCATTTCTCTACAAAAAGCAATTAAAAAATATTATCACAAGCCATCTACACTTAAGGGAAAAATATGTCCCCATCAAGACACCCACTTTTGTGCAACATAAAGGATTTTTTTAAAAAGAGATATTATTCACATCCACTAAAGATCACAAATCCACCACCTACAATAAGGAGGATGGATGAGCACAACAAAAATGAAATTAAAATGAAGAATATAATATTTTTCTAGAAGGATCAATGGGAACCTATGCATAGATGCGTTGGTAAAGGTCAAGTCTACTACATTGAAATAATATCTATAATGATTATTTATATTCTAAATAACCTAAGCTACAGCTATTTGTAAAGGATTGTAAAGCTAAAAATACGGAGTATGAAGATATCAATGGAGATACACGTGTAAGTATTTTAGAAGAACCCATATATTATCCTTTTAGGGGTTGAAGAGTGTTATATGGAAAACATATTTCAGTTCTTATTGATAGTGGGCTCACCCATAATTTTGTTAATAAATGCTTGTAGGTTAAGAGAAGACTAAATTTTGAGGATTTTGAAGGCTTCAATGTTATTGTTGCTAGTGGATTCACCATTCCATTCACCAAATAATTTGACAACTCAATATAGCCATGGGATACCATAAGGTATGTGATGATTTTTACTGTGTGGGTCTAGAAGAGATTATAATGGTTTTAGGTGTGCAATGTTTGCACTCCCTTAAAAAAAATTTTATAAAAGTATTAATTCATGGAGATTAAGTTTAAATTTTATGGAAAAGATGTATTTCTTAGAGTAATTATTGATAGAAACAATGAGTGTTTAAACTAAAATAATAGAGAGCCTTCCACAAGGGACAATGTTGTAATGTGGAGCTCGATTGGACTCAAAGGCTTAATTTTTTCCCCACCTTTTTTCAGTTCCCTCGAAGCAAAAATTGACCATTTTTCTTACAGGAATTTCACTACCAAAGTGTATTTGAATTATAGTTAAAAGAATAGTTGAAAATATTTAAAAACACCTACAAATGAAGAGTTTATTGTTGCGTGTGGAATTCCAATAGCCACAACTGGAATGTGAGCAACTACATGTGTGGGAATGTGAACGATCGCATGGGTTTCAATTTTGATTTTGTAGGGCATGGAAAATATGAGCAGAAGGTCACAGGTTTATGGCTAGAAAAATGCAAGTTAAGTTGTGGGTACACACAACAAAACACGTGGTAAAAACAATAGTGGATATCGTTGGCTAAAATGATTGTTGCATGCTATTGTAATTCATTTTTTGGATATTAAATAATAAAAGTGACTCTGGTTTGTGGAAGTAGCCCATCGTTTGGGTGAACCATGTTAAATTTTGCGTTGTCTCTTTGCTAAAATTTGTTTCAATGGATTAATGTGAGCAACTACACATGTGGGAATGTGAACGGTCGCATGGGTTTCAGTTTTGATTTTGTAGGGCATGGAAAATGTGAACAAAAGGTCGTGGGTTTATGGCTAGAAAAATGCAGGTTAAGTTGTGGGTACACGCAGCAAAACACGTGGTAAAAACAATAGTGGATATCGTTGGTTAAAACGATTGTTGCATGCTATTGTAATTCATTTTTTGGATATTAAATAATAAAAGTGACTCTGGTTTGTGGAAGTAGCCCATCGTTTGGGTGAACCATGTTAAATTTTGTGTTGTCTCTTCGCTAAAATTTATTTTAGTGGATTTAATTTTGTTGTGCATTAACTATAATCCACGTTTAATTGATATGTTCTTGCCTGAAATCCCTAACAAACATGTTATTTAGTTATACCCTCAAATTTATCCATGGGTAAGCAAGGCACTTATGATGTTTATATTCAAAATATTTTGAATAAGCATCATATATTTTGGTGATTTTTCACCAAGACTAGAACTCAACAAAGGATTTAAACATATCATAGAAATAGAACCAAGATGTAATCCTATCATAATCACTCCTTACTACCACCCAAGGATGCATAAAGAGGTGATAGAAAAAGTTGTAAAAGAACTTTGGGAAATGGATCATACCAAACATAATTATAACCTATTTACTTCATCTATGGTTCTTGTGAAGAAAAAGGATGACATCATATGGATGTGTATTGATTATATAGCTTTAAACAAGAAGAGCATCAACAATAGGTATCATATTCCCAATATTGATAAGATAACTAATGAATTATATAGAATTATATATTTTTCAAAGATTAATTTGATATTAGGGTACCATTAGATCCATGTAAGGGTTTATAATATGCATAACACAACATTCATTTGTCATTTTGGGTACTATGAATTCTTAGTCATGTCTTTTGCGTTGACAATGCACCAACTAATTTTCATTCATTCTTGAACCATGTTTTCAACAATCAATTGAAAAAAATTGTTTTGGTTGTTTATTACATTCTAATTCATAGCAAGAATTGGAAAGATTATTTGAATCATCTAATTATAATCCTTGGAATATTAGAGCGACACATTCTCTTTGCAAAGGAATCAAATTTTTAGTTGGGGTGATTGAGATCTTGTACTTGGGCCATGTCATTAGCATTGAATTTATTCCTTTCTAGATCAATAGAAGATCCAAGCAATCTTGGATTAGCTTCCCCCCACCATATTGACTCGAATAAGAGGATTATTTGGCCTTTATGGCTATTACAAGAGATTTTTTAAGGGATTCTCGTAGCTAGTAGCGCCTTTAACTAGCATGATAAAGACATGAGTTTTTGCATGGATGAAAAACTCAAGAATTTTTTTATAAGATTAAGAAGGTAATGATTTCATTCCTATTCTCACTATCATGTATCTATCACAACCATTTATTGTAGAATTTCATGCTTCAGGAGAGAGAATTAGAAACTTCTTAGTACATAATAATTTTTCCATAACATTTAAAATTCAAAATTAAAGGACTCGAAGAGAGGATTTTTTATCAATGACAATGGGATGTTAGATTCATGCATGCTTTGGCCAATTTTTGTCAATATTTAGTTTGTGGGAAACTTGTAGTAAAGATATATCATAACATATTGAGTTTCTTCCTAAGCCAACATGACTTGAATGAAAAGCAACATAAATGGGTGAGTAAGCTCTAACATTATCATTTTTACATAGAGTACATGAAATAAAAAATAATTTATCCATTGATCTTCTCTTGCTAGAAAGCCTACTCTATGCTATAACTTTTCTATATTGGAAGGTTGATATTATGGAATAATATGTTAAAAATGAATTATTATTTTTTATCTCCTTGATATGAGTGTAAGAGAAGATTGATATGTAGTAGTAGATGGTCTCATTTTTAGAAAATAGATTTTTCATAATTTTTTAATCTAGAGTGAAGGAGAAGAGCCTGAGACCTCTTGATGATACACTGCTAGCAGGATACCTAGAACTATACAAGACCTACAAGAAAATTAGGGAAAGGTTCTCATGGAAGGACCTCAAGAAGGATTTCCTCAAATACATTTTAAGTACACTAGGTTCACATGTTTTTTCATTCCTTCATAACTTAAAGTACATAAGGTGGTAAATCTATTCTTCATAGAAGTTTTTATGCTACATGGATTGCCTAAAAATATTGTTAGTGATAGAGAGTAGATTCCTAAAATATTTTTGATAGAAATTATTCTATTTATCTAGGTCAAAGTTGTCTCCTAGCACACAAATACATATAGAAATAAAAATAGTGAAAAATGGGTTGAATACTATTAGAGAAACTATATTTTAGATTATCAATTAGTTTGGTTTAAGTGATTTTATTTAGAAGAGTTCTACTACAACACTAACTACCATGTGTCCATTAGTATGTCTCCATTCATGGAATTATATGGTTATTATGCATAAACCTTTGTTGATATAGTGTTTACTAATAGAAAAGTGTCAACAACTATAGAGACTTGGTGAAGTATATCAAAACATAATAATCTCACTCAAAGATCACCTCCACCAAGATCATAATCAACAAAAATAATATTTTTATTAGTTCATTTAAAGTTGGATATATATTTTTTATAAGATTAAATCCTTTTAGGAAAAGCTCCATAAAAATTAGTGGAGTTGGAAAGCTCAAACCATTTTTCTACAGGCCTTATAAGATCTTGTGAAGAGTTGGTGAAGTTGTGTATGTTGGAATTACTAGAATATAGTAGGATTCATAATGTGTTTCATGTGTTTCACCTCAAGAGGGACCTTGGATAATATATCACATTTTTAGTGGATTTTCCACCTTAGATGATTAGGGAAAACCCATATATGAACTTGATGCTATTATTGGGAAGGACCAAAGACCTTGGAGCATCCAAATTTTCATTTCTTGAGAGCATGAAATTTTTGGAAATGAGAACTTATAATTTACCTTATCTTAAGTATGAGGATGTATAAGCCAATTTATATCCATAGGTTGTATTTCATAATTTTTCATACTATTATACCTTTCTTTCATTCCTTACTTCCCTATTAGTATCAAATATACCAAAAACTTGACCCCTAACCTCCTTCTCCCTTTCTATTTATGGATCCATAAAATTTCACTTCCTTAAGTACTCAATATATCACCATTCCCTAATCCTCACTCCCTCTAACCATTGCTTCCTTTAAGAAATAATTTCCGTAGACCCCTACTCTCATGCATGTATTTTCATGTAATTTGATTGTTTTAAATAGCCTTGGCTTCTACAGTTGATGCATCAAAGGGTTATCCTTTCAAAGATGACATCCTGCATATACTCAAATCCCCTTTTAAAAATAATATCTAAAGAATAAAAAAATTGGCACACCTAAGAAAAAAACCTTTAAATCTTTCTCTTATTAGGAAAGAAAGTGTTATGATATGTGATAGACAGCTATATGGAGTGCAACCATAGGTCCTAAGGATTGAGGCCTCCCCGCTGCCTTTAATGGAAGATAAAGAATAAGGGGAAATTTCTAGTGAATACCATAGATGTCAATTCTCAAATATGACTTCCCCTTCTTGTTCTAAATCATTGAAGAGTGCAATAACATTAAAAATAAATTCACCCAACATCCCTATGTAAGATACCCTTTCAATCTCTAGGTGAAGATTCAAATAAACCAACTGCTAGTCGATGTTCTTTTGACTAGTAAGGATGGTTAACCCCCAAAAAGAAAGGAAAAAAAGCAAAAAGCAAATGTTAGTGTTAAGGCTAAGGATGGCAAGCCTTCCCAACTACTGACAAGACAAAGAGAAGAAATAAACTAAGTTGTTATTGGCAGGAAAATAATTTTGGAGACATCCTCCAAAAAGAATTATAAATAAAAATTCTATCATGGAATGTGAGAGGGATTAATAGCCCTTAGAAGCAATTCTCTTTGAAATTTTTTCTTTTGTAAAATAAGATAGGCATCCTTTTACTTCAAGAAGTTAAAATGAATAAGATAATTTGTAAGTCATTGCTAAATATGTATGGACCATTGTTGAATACTTTATATGTGAGGCTTTTGAGGCCTTGGGAGGTCTAGTCACTATGTGGAACTTGATAAATTTTGTAGATACTTTAATTAATCAATCTATAAATATCCTAGAAGTTAAATTCTCTTTCACTAATTTATCTTGAAATGTAATAAATATTTATGCCCCTAATGTGAAAAATGTTGGAAATAGGATGCCATTTAATTGAAAATCCTAAACATTAATTATTTCATGTATCTCCTAAGTTCTTGGAATGTGTTCAACAACACTAAGATTAGGATGAGATTAATTATTTGGTTGAAATAAATCATGAAATTGACATTTGTAGTTATTCCTAAATAATAGGAGCATGCGGGTGCACACATGGTAAGGTGACACTCACCTTAAGTTCAGTTAACTTTTTGGAGTAAGAGATAACACTTCTGAATGCATGTAAAGATCCTAGGAGTTAGGATTTGATGTTTGTATGCACGAAGTTCAGTTTAGTTCAATTCAATTTAGTTCAAAATTAGTTTAGTTTAGTTTAGTTCAGTTCAATTCGGTTTAGTTTAGTTTAGTTTAGTTTAGTTCTGTTCAATTATGGTTCAGTTATCTTCAGTTGCATTCAAGTGCATGTTGCATGCATGTTGGTTATTTTGATTTGCATGTAGTTAGCTTCAGTTAACTTGGAATGCATGGCTAATAACATTGAGTTGTATGACAGGTAACATGGACTACCTCCAGTTAATAGGGGATGACCATTCTTGCATGAATGGTGTTGAGTAAATGTTTCAATTAACAAGAAATCACTTGGAGCCAACTTGGGCGCCCAAGATGCTTTCTTGGATTTACCTCTTTTGCATGTTGAGATATTTATGAAGGCTCAGTTAAGTAGGATTACTTATGGGCACCAACTTTGAGGAAGAGCTTTGGAATTATCAACATAATGAAGGTTAAGTTGTAGCTTCAGTTTGGGATGCCCAAATGGATTAAGCACATGTTTTAGCATTGTTCTTCATGAGATAACCCTATTTGCATGAGATAGGCTTACCTTTTAGGGATAGGGCTTGTGCATTGTAATTGTAACTCATGTTGAGTTTACAAAGCTGATTAAAGCCTATTTATCTCAAGCAAGTTGAATAGAGTGTAGAGAGTTTTTATTGCAGGTTGTGAAGAAGATTGGTGAAGGAAGAAGAAGCATTCTCAAGCAAGAATTGGAGCTATTGTAATTCAGATATTGAATAATAAAATAATTCTTGGTGGAGTTTTTTCCCGAAAGGGTTTCTCCATGGTACATCTTGTGTAATCTTTCTAATATCCTGTCTAGTTCTTCTATCAACTTCTCTCTTAATTCTACAATAGTAAAATGAATTAATCAAGATAATCACCCACAAAGAATATATGTAACAAAGAAATAGCTTATTAAGATCAAGAATATTAAATTTTTACAGAGTATTAAGCTAAGAAAACATCTCATTTTTCAACATTTGGTATCAGAGCCGAGGTTGGGTAGAGTATTGGGATGCCTTTCTCTTAAAAGATTGGAGGTTTTTTGGCTTAGTGGGAGCTTTTATTATTTGTGTTATTTGTTGATTTTGGAATTAAGTTTTGTTACAATGAATTCAAGGTTAGAGATTGAAAGATTCAATGGTTCTAACTATGAAAAGTGGAAATTAAAAATGGAAGATCTTCTTGAAGAAAGAGATCAGTGGTTAGCGGTTAATAATGAGACAAAGAAACCTACAACTATTTCAGATGAAGATTGGGCTAAGTTAGATAAGAAGGCAAGAGGATAAATTAGGTTATGTCTTGTTGATGTTGTTCTCTTAAATGTTTCTGATGAAACCACTACATATAAATTATGGAAGAGAATAGAGGATATTTATCAAACTAAGAGTCTCACCAATAAGTTGTATCTGAAAAGGCAGTTGTATTCATTGAAAATGAAAGATGGTGAATCTGTTGCACAACATTTAAATGCTTTCAATTTAATTCTCAGTCAGTTAGCATCTGTAGATGTAAAGCTAGAGGATGAGGATAAGTGCATTTTATTACTTTGTTCTTTACCAAATTCTTGGGAAAATCTAATTGTTGCAATTAGTGGTAATGGTGTAGATCCAAAGATGGACAACATTATTCCTACTCTCCTATCAGAGGAGATGAGGAGGAAGTCTAAGGAGGAAATCCAAGATGCCTTGTTTGTAAAAGGTAGGCCTAAGAAAAGGAGCCTAAAGGAAACAAGGAAGGGAAGGGTAAGTCAAGGATAGAGTAAGGTAAAGTGTTGGAATTGTGGGAAACCGGACATGTGAAGAAGGATTGTAAGAACAAGAAAGAGAGTTCGATTCTTCTACAGAGGAGTCCTTGGATGATAGTAATGATGCATTGGTTATTTCAGCTAATATTGTTTGTGATAACTCTTTGCTTCATGTTTCAAAGTAATATTCATAGAGAGGATGGTAGTCACGATGCCATGTGTGACTTGGTATCACGGTTCAGTGGGATTTGTTGGTAGTGACTTGGATGCATCATTGGTAAGGTTATCTCCATGTGATTAGAGATATGGTTTCTTGGTTTAGAGTATATTTGTTATTGATGTCATGGTTTACTCTTGATATGCATTTAGAGTTTGGCATATTACATGGTTCTCTTGAGACTAGGATGTATAAGTATGTTATGGTGCATGTGATCTCCTAAGAGGAGATGGTTAGATCATGGATGTCATGTTTATGTTCAAGGTTGGAGCTTTGACATTGATCTTGTGTAATTCTCTTAAGTATTGGGTACATTAATCATTTGCTTGATTACTTCATGAAAGTGTTGTGTTGCATTTGGAGTTTGGCATGGATTGGTTGGTTACAGGTCCTCATGGATACTTGGAGAAATAGGTGAGGCTGGAGTTCTCTTATGGTAAGAGTCATTTGTTGGAATGGTTACTTGTAAGAAAAGTTTTTTAACAGAAAAGACCGAGGAGCCTACACCTTGATTGAATGTGAATTCAACACACTCGGTGGTTTAGCATGCCTCCAAAGAGGTGGTTTGGATACAGAGACTTGGGAAAGGTATTGGTTTGGTTGATAATGGGAAGTTATTAATTGAGAAAGTTAACACTTTAATTAATGTTACAAATTATCTTATGAAACCATACAGATAAGTTCTCTTGGTTTTAATCATTTGCTTGAAGCTTCATGATTATGAATGTTGCATTTGAAGTTAGCATGGTTTGATTAGTTGGTGCAAGAAGGCCATTGGCCTTGAGTCTTGTAATTATTTTATTATTCCTTGTTTAAAATAATTGCAATGTATAATGTCAAGTGGGAGAATGTTGGAAATAGGATGCCATTTAATTGCAAATCCTAAACATTAATTATTTCATGTATCTCCTAAGTTCTTGGAATGTGTTCAACAACACTAAGATTAGGATGAGATTAATTATTTGGATGAAATAAATCATGAAATTAACATTTGTAGTTATTCCTAAATAATAGGAGCATGTGGGTGCACACATGGTAAGGTGACACTCACCTTAAGTTCAGTTAACTTTTCAGAGTAAGAGATAACACTTTTGAATGCATGTAAAGATCCTAGGAGTTAGGATTTTATGTTTGCATGTATGAAGTTCAGTTTAGTTCAGTTTAGTTCAGATGAGTTCAGTTCAGTTCAGCATTAGTTTAGTTTAGTTTAGTTTAGTTCAGTTTAGTTTAGTTCAATTATGGTTCAGTTATCTTCAGTTGCATGCAAGTACATGTTGCATGCATGTTGGTTATTTTGATTTGCATGTAGTTAGCTTCAGTTAACTTGGAATGCATGGCTAATAACATTGAGTTGTATGATAGATAATAGGGAATACCTCCACTTAACAGGGGATGACCATTCTTGCATGAATGGTGTTGAGTAAATGTTTCAGTTAACAAGAAATAACTTGGAGCCAACTTGGGCACCCAAGATGCTTTCTTGGATTTACCTCTTTTGCGTGTCAAGATATTTATGAAGGCTCGGTTAAGTAGGATTACTTATGGGCACCAACTTTGAGGAAGAGCTTTGGAATTATCAACAGAATGAAGGTTGAGTTGTAGCTTCAGTTTGGGACACCCAAATGGATGAAGTACATGTTTTAGCATTGTTCTTCATGAGATAACCCTATTTGCATGAGATAGGCATACCTTTTAGGGATAGGGCTTGTGCATTGTAATTGTAACTCATGTTGAGTTTACAAAGCTGATTAAAGCCTATTTATCTCAAGCAAGTTGAATAGAGTGTAGAGAGTTTTTATTGCAGGTTGTGAAGAAGATTGGTGAAGGAAGAAGAAGCATTCTCAAGCAAGAATTGGAGCTATTGTAATTCAGAGATTGAATAATAAAATAATTCTTGGTGGAGTTTTTTCCCGAAAGGGTTTCTCCATGGTACATCTTGTGTAATCTTTCTAATATCTTGTCTAATTCTTCTATCAACTTCTCTCTTCATTCTACAACAGTAAAATGAATTAATCAAGATAATCACCCACAAAGAATATATGTAACAAAGACATAGCCTACTGAGATCAGCAATATTAATTTTTTACAGAGTATTAAGCTAAGAAAACACCTCATTTTTCAACAAAAAATTATAGAAAATCTCTCTAGATAGACATAGCAGCTCAAGTCCTAGATAATAGGGAGGCTCGATGGATGTTGGCTAGGTATTTCAATTCCTCCATTTTTCCTAATAAAAAAATTGAGGGCTTATATATTACATAGACAACATTGTTGATCTATCTGACCTATTGAGTTCAACTAGGCTCATGTACATAGATATTCAAGATCAATTATTCACATGGACTAATAGGAGAACTAGAGAACACCTTATCTAAGTGAAACTGTACCTTTTCTTGGTCTCTCCTAACTAATACTTTATAAACAACTTCAACCTTTTTTCTTTACCTAGAACTATTTTATACCATAACTCACTTCTGCTAGACTGGAAAGATAGTACGCTTAATTTCTCATTCCCATTCAGATATGAGATCATGTGGGCTTCACATTCTAACTTATGAGATTATATCTTTAAGTGGTGGGGTATCCCTATTCAAGGTTATGCTATGTACAAGGTAAATCAAAAACTTGAGAATATTAAAAAAAAAGTGAAAGGATGGAATAGGTTGATCTTTTGTGATGTTTTAGATCATAAGAAAATTCTATCTACAAAACTTAAGGATATTTAGACAAAAAGGCCAATGGAGATGTAGATTAGGAAACATGATAGGTTGAGAATGTTTTATTCCTTGACTAGGTTGATACTTTAAAAAAGAGGAAATCTTCTAGAAACATAAATCCATAGCCTAGTGGCTGAAAGAGTGGGATAGGAACTCTATTTTTTTCCATTTATCTACTTTAAAGTATAGGAAGATGAACTTTATCTCCAGATTTGTTGATGAAAATGGATTTGTGGGTACTTTTGATAAACAAGTTAGAAATATAGCTTTTTATTACTTTCAAACTACTATGATGGAACTAGATACTAACTATTATATTGAGTTAGAAGTGTTGGATGTTGCTGATATGTGGTTGTCATTGATGTTAACACTATTGGAATTAATGTCTTAAAGGTTGTATATGTCGAGGATATTGAGAAAATTGTAATAAGATGAGTTGCAGGTTGTCAGTGATGTAGTGAAGTTTAGTCTGTTGGTTATCTCAATATGTTGATGATCAGAGGTTGTGGATTAAAGGGTTTGTTGTCGAGTATATCTAGTTTATCCATGTTAAGTTTCAAAGATCCACATGAAGATTTGATCAAGTTATGAGCAATTGTGTTCTGATAGTCATTTTGTTGCTTCAGTTGGTGTTCCTAAATGAAGATAAGGTGATTCTAGTAATTTCAATTGTTATGGATGTTTCTCTAGTGATTCATGATGTTTGTGGATGTTTCTAGATCATACTCTATCTGTATTGCACGTCTGCATTGATCGTTGTGCTCGCGATTGGTGATTTTCTTTTGCATGTTCATGTTTTTCATGTTCATGGCCGACAAGGTGATGGTAGTGTGTTGTGGATCTTTGTGGAATAATTTTTGAAGGTGTTTCATGTTCGAGGATTTTGTTTTGGGTCTTCACTATGTTGTGGCCAACCTTGGTTGATTCGCATTGAAAATTATTTATTGGTTTGGGCCGATAGTTTGTATTCATTTTATTATTTTGTTGAAGCCGACATGTAGCGATGTAATCTCTTGTTGTGGATATATATAAGTGGTTGTTTATTCCATTTGAAGGCAGGAATGTGTATGAGATGTGTGAATACTGTCCTAATCATTAAAAGGAAAAAGCAAAGTGTGAAGAAGAATGAGCAGAGTGTGAAGAAGTGTTCATGTGCTTAACCAGAACTATAATCAGGCATTAGTAGATGTTATTTTCTCTATTCAAAATCCCTCAGATGTAATCTGAATGTTTCTATAAGATATTGTGTCTTCCTTTGGGAAGTAATCCTTGTTGTATTTGAGTAGTGAGCTCTAGGCAGTGTGTCTGAATGCATGTGCATTCCCCATTTATATTTCTTTATACTTTTAACAAGGTATAATCTTGTAGATTGACCTCCATTGTGGCCTTTCTCCTAACAAGGTTTCCACATAAAAAATCTTGGTGTTATGTGTGTTTCTGATGTGCTGATGGTTAATACTTTCATGTTTATTTATCAGATCTGAGAATAAGTTGAATAAGTTTAAATTTTTGTGACAACTGATTCACCCCCCCTCTCAGTTGTCTTCCCTTGTGTTGCCAACAATTAGTATCAGAGTAGGTTCCTTGGAAGAAGTTTAATAGCTTGAGGTGATTCAGGATGGCGAAATATAAGAAGGATAGTCTGAGATTTGATGGAAAAAATTATTCTTTGTGGAAGACTCGAATGGAGTGTCATTTGAGATGCATTGGTGAACCCTACTAGAACATTACAAGGAATAGGTATGTTATCCCATAGAATGGTCCTTCTACTATTGTGATATTAAGGATGTTGAGTACAATATCAGGGCTAAGGAAGCATTGTTGAGTGCTCTAACTAATTCTAAGATGAAAAATGTTACGGATCTGAAGACTACTTATGAGATTTGGAAAAAGTTGGAAACTTTGTATGAAAGTGATGCTAATGTGAAGATTGCTAAGTTGCATAGTATGAAAGGGAAATATGAAATGTTGAGAATGGGTGATGATGAGAACATTACTTATTTTATGCAAAGAGTGAATGAACTTGTGTGCGGTATTAGATGTGTTGGTGGACAATTGGAAGAATCAGAGATTGTTGCTAAAATGCTCAGATCCTTGCCTACTACATACAAAGTCAAAGCTACTGCTATTGAGGAACTCCAAATTGTGACAAATGTAACCAGAGACATGTTGATTGGTAAGCTTACTGCTTTTGAGTTGAGTGAATTTGGTGATGTTCTTCCTAAGACATAATTTGCATTCAAGGCTACTACCTCCAGAAGGGATAAACAGAGATATGATCTAGGAGAAATTTCTTCTAGAAAGTTATTCAAGTATGAGGAAGAAATGAGAGAGATTGAAGAAGAAGAAAGAAAATGGACGAACTTGAAGCACTTATTATCAAGAGAGAATCCAAAGGAAAAGGTAAGTACAAAGGTAAGTTGCTTATTAAATGTTTTTCTTGCAATATGTGGGTCATTTTGCATCAAGGTGTCCGGAAAGAGTTCCTAAGTCAAGACCTAACAAGCCTAGATTTCAAAGAAAATGTTATTATGCTGCTAATGAAGGCATGACAGATGATGAATCTAATAAAGGGAATGTAAGTGAGGATGGATGGGTATTTATTGCTATCAAGGAAAATAATCTTGTGTCTACTAAATCTGCTAGTTGTACAAATGTGGAGAAATCCCTAGTTGCTCGAGTTGAAGAGAAAGATGAATGGGTGATTGATAGTGGATGCTCTCATCCCATGATAGGTGATAAAAGTAAGTTTGTGAGCTTGGAAAAGTATGATGGTGTTGTTGTAAGATTTGGTGATGATAAAGCTGGTGTAATATGTGGTAGAGGATGCATTTCTCTTTATGCTAAGCATAATACTGATGATGTCCTATATGTGGAAGGTCTTAAGCATAATCTTTTAAGTGTTGGAAAAATGGTTGACAAAGGATACAATCTTCAATTCAAGGATGGAAAGTGAAAAATATTGGGAAGTTCCATAAATGTGATTGTATCTGGTACAAAAAAAAGGTAATATCTTTCACCTAAGTGCTACTAGTAAAAGTTGTATGATTGCTCAATTTGATGAAATTTGGTTGTGGCATAGAAGAATGTGTCATGTAAACTTTGATAATATTATCAAGATAAGTTCTACTTAAGTTGTGAGAGATATTCCTAAGTTGGTAAAACCTACTAATACCATATGCAAGGAATGTCGATTAGGGAAGCAAACTAGAGTTTCATTTTAGAGCAAACAACATTGTTCAAATGAAGTGTTGGAGCTTGTGCATACTTACTTGTGTGGTCCTTCTAGAGTCAAAAGTTTACAAGGATACAGGTATTTCATGTTGCTTATTGATGACTATTCTAGAATGATGTGGGTTACTTTCTTAAGGGAGAAATATGAAGCTCTAGAGAAGTTCAAGATCTTTAAGGCTATGGTTGAGACAGAGACGGGTCTAAATATTAAATGTATGAGATCAGATAGAGGTGGTGAATTCACTTCTAGTGAGTTTAATTCTTTTTGTGAAGAACATGGGATAAAGAGACAATTATCTGCACCGAAGACCCCTCATCAAAATGGAGTTGTGGAAACGAAGAATAGGACAATTGAAGAAGCTACTAGAACTATGATGTTGGAAGGAAATGATCCTCATATCTACTGGAGAGAAGCTATGAGTATTGTTGTTTACACTCTCAACTGGGTACAAGTCAAAGGTGATACTGGTAAGACTCCTTATGAGCTATGGTATGGTCATAAGCCTATTGTTAGATACTTCAAAATCTTTGGGAGTAAATGCTATATCAAAAAAGATGAAGATATAGGAAATTTTGATGCTAAGGTGATGAATGAATCTTTCTTGGTTATTCTACTAAAATCAAGGCCTACTGGTGCTAAAATAACAGATTGAGGAAGGTAGTTGAAAGTGAAAATGTCAAGGTTGATGAAGACATATCTAGACCATCCAGAACCTGTGGATATGATTGAGATGATCAAAATGACAGTTCAAACAAAGGAAAGAAAGTTTAGACTTCAAATCAAGTTCAGATCATTCTGGTGAATCAAGAAAATCAAGAGTAAGGAACTAGTGAAAGTGCAGAAGAGAGATCACAAGAGCCTAAAGTTCAAGAACATCCTAAGACTCCAAGGTATGTAAGACTAAATCATTCAAAAGATCAGATCATAGGCGATAAAAACAAAGGTGTTCAAACTAGGAGAAAAATTGCAGAAGAATACTATTTGATTTCAAAAATTGAGCCTAATAGTGTGAGTGAAGCATGCAAAGATGAACATTGGGTGGAAGAAATGAAAGAATAACTATTATAGATTGAGAAAAATGATACATGGATTCTTGTTCCTAGACCCAAGGACAAAAATGTAATTGGAACTAAATGGGTCTTTAGAAACAAACTGAATGAGCAAGGTGAAGTTGTTAGAAACAAAGCAAGACTGGTGTGTAAAGGATATTCTTAGATGGAAGGAATTGAATTTGAAGAAACCTTTGCCCCTGTTGCTAGGATTGAAGCGTGAGACTATTTCTTGCTTATGTTGCTTTAAAAAACTACAAGGTTTATCAGATGGATGTCAAGTCAACATTTCTAAATGGTGAACTGGAAGAAGAAGTGTATGTTGAGCAACCTAATGGATTTCAATTGACTGATCAGGGAGATATGGTTTGTCAGTTGAAGAAAGCACTATATGGACTCAAGCAAGCCCCAAGAGCATAGTATGCAAGATTGGACAAGTATTTGTTGAAGCTTGGATTTAATAAAGGTACTATTGATAGTAATCTATATTTCAAGATTGATCATGATAAAGATTTTATTGTTGAAGTCTTTGTTGATGATATCATTTTTAGAGAGGATGATGGTTTGTGCATAAATTTTGTTGATGAGATGTAGAGTGAGTTTGAGATGTCTATGATTGGAGAGATGAAATTATTTTTGGGATTGCAAATTACTCAATTAGATAAAGGGATCTTCATATCTCAGCCCAAGCATGTGAAAGAATTGCTAAAGAAGTTTGGTATGGAAGATTCCAAGCCAGTTGGTACACCTATGGTGATTGGATGTAAGTTGACACAAGATGATGATTCTCTAAAAAGCAAATCAGACTAGATACAGATCGATGATTGGTGGATTGCTTTATTTGACTCAAACTAGACCTGATGATCGTGAATGTTGTATGCATTGTTTGCAATATTTCAAGTTGATTCTAAGGAATCTCATGTAACTGTTGTGAAGGGATTTTCAAGATACTTGAAGGGGACAGTTGATTTTGGCCTGTGGTATCCTAAAGATGATCTTATTTGAGTGCTTTTACTGATGCTGATTGGGCAGGTGATGTGAATGATAGAAAAAGTACTAGTGGTGGTGCATTTTTCTTAGGAAAGAAGTTGATTTCATGGTTAAGTAAGAAGCAGAATGTCATTTCTTTATCTACTGTAGAGCAAAATACATTGTTGCTACTAACAATTGTACTCAAGTATTGTGGATGAAGTAGATGTTGAAAGATATCAGAGTTGTTTATGATGAACCTATTGCTATATTTGTGATAATTCAAGTGCAATTAACATTTCTAAGAATCTAGCGCTACATTAAAAAACCAGCATATATCTATCAAGTTTCACTTTTTGAGAGAGAAGGTGAGTGAAAAGGAAGTTAGATTGGAGTATGTGCCTACTAAGGAATAGATTGTAGATATCTTTACCAAGCCTTTACCTAAGGATAATTTTGAGTATCTCAAAGGGAAGTTAGGGGTGATTACCCCTCCTAATCATAACTAAGATGCATTGACTTGCATCAGTCTATGCATTTCACAGTCATATCTTGATTTAGATTGATGTTGTGGTGCTGCTACTCAGGGGGAGTAGTCAGATGTTTAGATATGTGGTTCAGAGCTTGTGTGTATCTTTGTCATTGATGTAAAAGGGGGAGAATAGTCATGTGAAAAACCTTGTGGGGAGAAGAGTCATGTGAAAGAGTTGAGGAGAAAAGAGTCAAAATCTAAGGGGAGTAAGTGCTAAGAGATAGTTGCATTTATGGTGTTTTTCACATCATGTGTTGCCATCAATGCCAAAGGGGGAGATTGTTTGATGTTGCTGATATGTGGTTGTCATTAATGTCAACACTATTGGCATTAATGTCTTACAGGTTGTATATGTTGAGGATATTGAGAAAATTATAATAAAATGAGTTGCAGGTTGTCAGTGATGCAGTGAAGTTTAGTTTGTTGGTTAGCACATATGTTGATGATCAGAGGTTGTGGATTAAAGGGTTTTTTTTTAGTATATCTAGTTTATCCATGTTAAGTTTTAGAGATCTGTATGAATATTTGATTAAGTTATGAGCAGTTGTGTTCTAACAGTCATTATGTTGCTTTAGTTAGTGTTCTTGAATGAAGATAATGTGATTCTAGTAATTTTAGTTGTTGTGGATGTTTCTCTGGTGATTCATGATGTTTTTGGATGTTTCTAGATCATTCTCTATTTGTGTTTCACATCTGCATTGATCGTTGTGCTCGCAATTGGTGATTTTCTTTTGCGTGTTCATGTTTTTCATGTTCATGGCTGACAAGGTGATGGTAGCGTGTTGTGGATCTTCGTCGAATAATTTTTGAAGGTGTTTCATGTTTGAAGATTTTGTTTTGGTTCTTCACTATGTTGTGGCTAACCTTGGTTGATTCACATTGAAAATTATTTATTGTTTTGGGCTGACAGTTTGTATTCATTTAATTATTTTGTTGAAGCTGACATGTAGTGATGTAATCTCTTGTTGCAAATATATATAAGTGATTTTTTATTCCATTTGAAGGTAGGCATGTGTATGAGACGTGTGAATAATCTCCTAATCATTTGAAGGAAAAAGCAGTGTGAAGAAGTGTTCATGTGCTTAACTAGAATTGTAATCAGGCATTAGCAGATGCTATTTTCTTAGTTCAAAATCCTGTGGATGTAATCTGAATGTTTTTGTAAGAAAGTGTGTCTTCCTTTGGGCAGTAAACCTTGTTGTATTTGAGCAATGAGCTCTAGGCAGTGTTCTTGAATGCATGTGCATTCCCCATTTATACTTCTTTATACTTTTAACAGGGTATAATCTTGTGGACTGACCTCCATCGTGGTTTTTCCCCTAACAGGGTTTCCATGTAAAAAATCTTGGTGTTATGTGTGTTTCTGATGTGTTGATGGCTAATGCTTTCATGTTTATTTATAAGATCTGAAAATAAGTTGAATAAGTTTAAATTTCTGTGACAATTGATTCACACCCCTCTCAGTTGTCTTCCTTGTGTTGCCAATGAGAAGATCATTTGTTGGAAAAAATCCCTACAACTTTATCTAAGGAAGAAAAATCTTTTATATCAAGGCCTATTTATATGGAGGAAGTCAAGAATGCTACTTTCTCAATGGGGGTTGGGAAGGAACTTGGCCCTAATGGATTCACCCTGTATTATTTCAAGAGTTTTGGGATATTATTTGGGTGGATGTTTTCTTGAGAACTAAAGACTTCTTTAGATCAAGGAAACTACTAAAAAAGCTAAATAATATTTTAATTTCTCTTGTCCCTAAAAATATTGACCCTTTAGAAATGGTTGACATTAGGTCTATAATCCTTTGTAATAGTGTTTATAAGATCTCCAAAATTCTTGCGAAGAGGTTAAAACCTATTTTAGGAAAAATTATCAGTGGTTGCTAGAAAGGTTTTGTGAATGGTCACCAAATCCTTGATGTTATTGTTTCCACTCATGAAATAATGCATTCAATGGATAAGAGTAAGACCTATGGTATGGTGGTGGTGAACAGGCTGCAGGAACTAATAAAGCAGATGCAAATAGGATTTAGAAGAGGAAGGTTGTTGCAAAGAAAATTTCCAATTCTATTCATAGGATGAAGTCTCATGTCCCTGCTGGTAAAGGTAAGGATGCTTCTGATGATAAGGTTCATGAGAGTTCTCTTGAAGAGGACGTTGTTGTGGAAAATTGCATTGAAAATTTTGATAGGGAGGATCTTTCTGATGTGTTGGGATTGGCCCGTGACAGTGTCAATGTGCTTTTTAAATTGTTTAAATGGTTCTTTCATGAGATCAATAGGACCAATGTTTGTATTAGAAGTATTGCTAGCAACGTTGAGGACCCTTCGATCCAAAGCCAAATTGATAATTTAATGGCTGGTCTCAATATTGTTGCTAATATTGTGGCAGAGGAAATCGTCAATCTGAAACAAAGTATAGAGGGAAGAATGTTATCCCTTGAGGGGAAAATTGATAAAATGGAATGTTGTTATGAAGAGTGGAGAAGCCCCTAAAGTCTTGACTATGTCAGACTCTGCGATGGCTTTCTCCCCTAAAAAGAGAAAGGAAATTTTGTCTGCTGATGTAATGGCTACTGAAGGTAAGTTGATGGTGGAGGATTATCCTATTGTTAAGGGTGTTGCTAAAGGTTTTGTTTTGAGTTGTGAGGTAAAAACTGGTAGGCCTGGGGTTAAGACTAGAAATAGATTGAAAAATCAGGTTGGGGCCTTAGGTATTGAGGTTTCTAATACTGGGGTTAAGGGACAAAAGCTTGCTACTAGTGAGATGGAAGCTGTTGAAATTTTGAACAATATGTAGTTGTGTTTGCCAGTTTCTGGCTATTTTTTGGATGGTGGTTTGTTGATAATGGGCTGATGGTTGTTTAATGCTATTCCCTTTTTGTTCTAGCTGTTCTTTTTTGTAAAGGGTTCTAGACCCCTTCAAAACCCGTCTTTTACCTCTAATCAAAACACCTATGGTATGGTTTTTAAATTAGAAATCTCTAAAGCTTATGATAAAGTGTCATATAATTTATTATTCAATGTGTTAAAAAAATTAGCTTCAATGAAAATATCATCAAATTTATAAAGGAACATGTGTAAATGATTTATTATTCGATACGTGTCAATGGAGTTGCTAGAAGAGTCTTCAATGTTTGAAGGGGGTTAGACAAGGAGACCCTCTATCCCCATGTCTCTTTATAATAGTAGCTAAATTCATGGGAAGGAATATTCTAAAACTTCTTGATAATGGAGCTCTCAAGGGAATCAAACATGTCACCTTCATTAACCCTTTGGATATTCAACAATTTATGGATGACACTATTCCTTTTGAAAAAGCCTATGTAGTAAAATCTAGGAAGTGGAACTTATATTTAAACAATTATGTTGTTATTTTTGGCCAATGCATCAACTATCAAAAAAATAAGATTAAATTTTCTAATACAAGCTTGGAGATACAAAGAAAAGTTACAACTATTTTGGTTTGTTCTATTGCTACTCTTCTTGGTGTTTATTTTGGGATCCCTCTTACTATTAAAGAATTCACTCCCTCCTTTTGGAACACGATGTTGAAAAAAGGATTCAAAAAAACTTGTTGGTTGGAAGGGTAACTTTTGAGTCATGCTAAAAAACTTCAACTTCTCATTTCTACTTTACAAGGTATTCCTATCTACTTCCTCTCCTTGTTTAAGATCCCTAAGTATATTTTTAATAAATTTAAAAAAAAATAAAAAAATTCCTATGGTCTAGAACAAAAGAAAATAAAAAAATGCCCTCATAAGCTAGGATATTGTCTGTCTTCCTAAGGCTTATGGGTGTCTAGGAATTAGAAAGATATATCTCACCAAAAAGTCCCTAATAACTAAGTTTGGTTGGGATATCCTTTTGAATAATAAGGATTGGTGTGAAATAATGAAATTCAAATACTTAAACAAAACTTAGTTAGTCAAGAATCTCTCAAGTTTTGAGTATCCTTGAGGTTCACTAATATGGAACAATATTCTCAAATCAAGGAAACTTCTTTAGTCAGGCTTAAGTTGGAAATTGGGAAATACTTACAAAATTAGACTTTGGGAGGACACTTGGGTGCTATACCAACCTTTGAATCATGTTGTGTTCAAAGACCTATAGTGCTTCACATTTTTCTATTTGGAAGGTGAGTTTTTGACTATTTCTTTGGAAATGTTGGGACTCAACAATAGAGGAAAATTAAAAATTGTTGCAATGATAATCAAGAGCTAATCCATAAAGATAATATCCTTCAAAAGGTAATGAAATTAACAAGAATCCCTTTATTTCATAAAGAGGATGGATTTTATTGGGCTAAGGATAGAAGAGGGAGGTTTACTGTTGAATCTTCTTATGGTTTATTGTTAGCCAATGGCCACCGTAGTAGATTTTGGAATAACATTTGAAACTATCATCTTACACCCAAAGTTAATTTATTTTGGTGGACTCTTGTGCACAAAATAATTCTAACTCAAGATAATTTAAGAATAAGAGGTTTCCAAATCCCAAATATGTGTATATTATACAAAAAGGAGGAGAAATTTTTATTAGACTTGGTTCTTCACTATACTTTCTTTAAGGAATCCAAGGTCTAGCTCTTTAGAATTTGGGCTTCAATTGGACCATGAACAAAAACCTAAAGGGTTTAATTGATAATTAGATCTATCCTTATACCCACCCCCTTCATTAGGAAACTATGGAGATAGGTTCCACTCCATATTTGTTGGAGTATTTGGAAAGAAAGGAATAATAGAATATTTCAAAACTTTGAAAACAATGCTAGGGAGGTGTTCGGGTCTTTCTCCAGGCTACTAGTGGAAAATATTTCTCTTAGAATTTGGAAATTATGAGTTTACCTTCATCTTCTATGGAGTCTTGTTTGGTAACAGATGGGGACTACACTTGGACCCCTCTGGATTTGACAACTCTCAAGTTATAGCCTGCTAAAATACTAAATGGAAACCTCCTCCTTTGGATTGGGGAAAACTTAATTTTGATGGAGATGCTAAAGGAAACCCTAGTATGGAAAGTGGTGGTGTTATTCTCAGATATCACAATAGAGGGGTTATTATAGGATTATTAGGGGGATTGGGGGAGCAATCTTGTAACATGGCTAAAGAAATGGCTATGTTGTGGGGGGTCAAATAAATAAGTACTTTAGACTGTGATGATCGGTCTTCAGTTCAAAAGGCTTTCCCAACATATAGTGTCTCCACATCTGTAATGCATGAGAAACCGCTAACTCCAAATTATGTCAAGCATAATTTTGTTCATAAGGCTTAAGCTTCCTTGATTCATAGGAAATGACTCACCCATCCTATATCAATACTCCACCCAAACCTTCTCTTGACGTATCAATGATAACAATAAAGTTACCATATGGATCTGGTACCTTCAATATTTGTCTAGTGGTTAACTCATCCTTGAGTAGATTAAATGCCACTTGACATTTTTCTTTCCACTCAAAATTATTCCCTTTTCTTTGTAAGGAGGTAATAGGAAAAGTTATCCTAGAAAATTTTACAACAAACTTTCGATAGTAACCAATCAAACCCATAAAACTTCTAACTTCAAGCACATTCTTAGGCATTGGCCACTCAAGTACTGCTTTTATCTTAGCTGGATCAACTACAATCCCATTAGCTGAAATCACACGACCTAAGTATTGCACCTCTTTTTGAAAGAAAGTACATTTAGAGAGTTTCCCAAACAAATTATACTCTCTTAACTATTGGAGAACAATCTCTAGACGCTTGAAATGCTCCTCATCATTCTTGGAATAGATAAGAATATCATCTAAAAAGGCCAATACAATTTTTTCCAAGCAATCTCTGAATACATTATTCATTAGGTTCATGAATGTTGCAAGTACATTCATCAATCCAAAAGGTAGGACCATGAACTCATAATGACCATACCTTGTCCTAAATTTTTTTTTAGATATATCTTTGTCCTTGATCCTTAATTGATGATAACCCGAACATAGATCAATATTTGAAAATATTGTTGCTCCTCTCATCTGATCAAAGAGATAATCAATATGTGGCAACATATACTTATTCTTTATTGTTGCTTTGTTAAGCAAACGATAATAAATGCCCAAGTGTAGTGTGCCATCCTTCTTCTTCACGAAGATTACAAGTGCTCCCCATGGTGAAATACTGGGTCTTATCAATCCCTTGGACAACAATTCTTCTAATTGTGCTTTTAACTCCATTAATTTTGTTTTGGTCATCCTATAAGGTACTTTTGATATAGGTTCCGACCCTAGAACTATTCCAATGGAGAAATCAAACACTCTCATAGGAGGAAATCCAGGTAATTCCTCTGGAAATACATCCACAAATTTCCATAAAATAGGATATTTCTCATATCCATTTTTCCAAAATTCCACCAACTCACCTTCTTCAATATCTTGGGGTTTTTTAGATCCAAATATACAACATAATCTTGAGTAATGAACTCATTACATTCCTCAAGTTTATCCATATTTATGGTGAAAATTTAACAACCTTTCTTCTTCACCCTATGAATTTGCACAACGGATATCTATCACAACATAACTTCTCTCAGTGTTCCTTATAAGAACACCCAGTTACCTAGATCGTCTAAACATTCTACTATTTTAGCATGAAAATCTACTTTGGCCCTATGTTTCCACAACCAATTCATCCCTAAAATGACATCATAAGATCCTAGGAGTGTTACATATAGATTCACATCTGAGGAGAAACTTGAAAGCTCAACCCTTGCTTTGAATAAACATTGCTCCACCTTAGCTCTTGTTTGGTTGGAATATTCAACCATCCATGACTTTTCCATATAGCCAAATTTTCTAGATATACTACTAGCTACTCTAGGTGAAATAAAATTTTCAGTGGCACTAGTATCAATAATAATGGAAATAGGTGTACCAAACAAAGTACTTGATATTTCCACTGGAGTGATTTGGTACTCAACTTGTTAGTTGTCCAATGCAACGTGAATCCTCTACTGGAATGCTTCTCATTGAGAAGGTAACAAATTCTCTTATGGTTGTGTCCCTGGTGGTTTTTGGGAGACTGGATAGCAAAGTGATCTCCACCACAAGTAGAACGCCCTCTCAATGGTCTGATCCTTGTCATAGGTCTTCCTGAAGTGCTTTCATTCCTTCCAGTATTACTGTTATTGTTGTTGTTTCCCCTATGGTCCCTTCTCAGATTATTCCACTTATTTTAGGATCCTTTGTCCCCTTTCCTTTGGTATTCCTTCCCTTCACTAGGCTTCCTTGAAGATTGACTGGCTCGTGACCAATTGAAATTTTTACGATTCTTCTCACGGTAGTTCGAGATAGACTTAAGTCTTTGTTCCTACTTAGTTGCCTTCTTGTACACCAAATACATGGTAATTGGACCATGTACGTCTACCTCACTACCTATCTAAGTATTTAGGCCCATGATAAACTTCCTAATATGAAATTGTTCATCCTTTTGGCACATAGGTATGTACCTCAGGAGTCGAGTGAATTTCTCCCAGTATTCATTAATTAATGAATCCCCTTGCCTCAAGTTCTAGAAGTAGGTAAGATTTTTATCAAAAAAGAGTAGATGCAACCATCATTTCCAAAAATCTCCACAAATTCACTCCATGTGAGCCTTATGGAAATTAACCCAAGCTGCATCTTCTTATTCATCCACCAATTGGACACTTTTCCAAATAATTGGAAAGCTCACCAAATGACTTTAGTGACCTTGGAGTAATTTATGATCTCAAAATACTTCTCCATGATTCGGTGAGCCATGCCTCAACCACATCCCCACTAGTACTTCCTTCAAAATTCAGAGGCATGATCTTTCTCATGTCCCATGATAACTCACTAGCAAGTCATTTTCACTTGCTTCCTTCTGACCTGGACTGAGATTCATCTTCTCCATGTTCACTAGACTGAGTATGTTCATGGGAATTTTCCCCTTCATCATTATTAGGAACTTCTTTTTCATTATTAAGAACTTCATGTTCCACCCCCACCCTTTCTTTTCACCTTACCTCTCAAGCTCGAGGTTTACTATTCTTGCTTTGGTTTCATCCATCATGGCTAAAAGATGCTCCAACTTAGCCCAAAAATTTTCAACTCCTTGGCCAACTTCTTAGCTTTCCCCATAGTTAGTTCTAGTCCTTACCATTTTCAACAAGAAAGTTTATACCTAGAGGTTTCATTTCTAATTAGATTATAGGAATGTTTACATATCTCTTAAAACATTTCCAAAGAACAAACATTCATTAAAGAAATTTCACAAAGAGTGTATACATAATTTTTTTCCAAAACATGAATTTCCTTTATTTCAATAGGATTTCAATATCCTAGCATTTACATGGGTTGACTATTTAAATAGTCAAGGGGAGAGTATCCCTCATATTCACTCTCAAATACATAACTATGTGGAGTATACCCCTCATATTTTTTCTCAAATATATAGTCAAAGGGGGAGTATCCCTCAGACCTATCCTCAGATACATAATTCTGAAGAACATATCCCTCTAATTCACCACTAGAGGCTATTACAATAACTTCTTCCATAGGAATAACACAAGGGTCCCTAAATAACATGGCATGACTAATTCTACATTCTGATGGCATGTCCTTGGAAAGTGATAAAGAGTCTGACTTAGCAGGAGAGACAAAAGGTAAAAAGTTAAAGTTGACAGCCTCTCTCATCCTTCTCCTTTCTTGGTTGATTCATGAAAGGGAATGGCTAAAAGTCTTAGTATCGCTCAGCCAAACAGTGTTGTCATAGTTGGTTCCATCATGGTTCAAACAATGGCTTCCCTTTCCTTCTTGGCTGATAGCTAGTGCTCATTTCCAATTACTAACTTTCTTGCAATCATCTTGAGATGCACCATCCTAGTACAAGAATTTCCAAACATTAAACTCATATAATGTTGGACAAAATCATAGCCAACACATAGGTTCTAGAGCTAAACCTGATAGCTTTGATACCACATGTAATGTGCCAATTGTTCTACCCATTATCTTTACTATGTTTTACTCAAAAGTAACATTATGAGCTATAAAAAAATTTCCTTTTCACATGCATAAATAGATGCATATTTGAAACATAATCATTCCAAACTTTCCCATTGCATAGCAGAGAATCATTTCAATAATTCAAGCAATTATTTCACATCACATAATTGCATGATAATATTTCTCATTTACAAATCCTAAATAAGAATAGAGTTACATGTTTACATACATAGCTTCTGTGAGCTTAATGATAAAGATATATAAATAGAGTACAACAATCTAGATGTCCCCAATGTTGGTGCATTCCTCTAGATGTTCCCATCACTTGGTGCATACATTCTAGGTGTCCCAAAACTGGCGCTACATCCTCAAATATTGGTTGCCAACTATATGACAAAGAGCATGACTCAAGCACTTTTTTTCCAAACATGGACTTATTGCAGTCCCCCGCATTCTACCAAACTTGGTAAGATGGCCCAACCCTTTGACGAAGAGATTGGTTTGGTAACCCCATAATCATGACCTTCTTGAGCATAGTGTTGTGTCCTACAAATCTAGAGCTACCATACCTTGGTTTCCCTACCTAGTTTGAAATTATGGACTATAATGAATTGATAGTGTAAATAGTGGCTGCTTACACTACTTTGGCCAAAGAATTCAACACCCAGGTACTTCGAGTGAGAGTCATTTGTCCACCCACTTCAAAAGCTCAATTTGGTATTGGCCATAAACATAATACACATTTACCTTAAGGTGATAATATAATATAATATTCAACAAGTTAATTCCCTTAACCATGGATTACCCTAACCCTAGGAATACCCAAGTCTATAATAGACTAATTATCTAGGTTACACCCTTACCCATGGATTTCACTAACCCTAGATATAACCACACTAGTCACTCATATACACAAAATAGTGTCTAGCTAGATTACCCCATTTCCCATGGATTTCACTAACCCTAGGAATAACCACACCAACCTCTTATATTTAAATTGAAATAATCATAAAAGTACTATAAGGTAACAACATATTCCATCTCATGTACATTATCTAAATAGACTTAATAAACTAGTATAGTTCTAATAGAATTTAAGCCACACATATTCAATAATATATAAATATATTCCCAATGATAGGGTTCACTAATTCAAGACTTAATCAAGAATCACATAAGCATATTCCTTTCTAGGAATTAACTAAATATATAACAACACACATACCATGCATGCATATAATATTCCAAAGCTAGGAAATAACTAGGTTCATAAGAATAAGCATATGATGCATTCACAATCTTTCCAAATGAAGGCAATAGAATCAAATAACCATTTCAAATATAAGCAAAGGAAGAATAGAATTTAGCATGCCTAGATATAAGTTCAAACTTGAAAATTTCACCTTCCAACCTTAGCCTATTCCTTCATAAACACTTCTCCAAAGAACAACTAGCCTCCAAACAGTAGCCTCTCACAAATTCTCTCAACAAAACAATTGTAAAATAATAACTAAACTCACTAACTCACTTGCTTAGAAAATACAACAGAATAATGATGGGAAAATCAAAATAATAAGATTAACAAATGATAGGAAGAGCACCTCTATATATACTAAAATTTGAGCAACCAAAGGCTACAAACTAGCTAGCAATTTTGCCACCTTCCTAATCACATGCAACGACTTAGCTGATCAACTCATAAATTTGCAACACATAACAATCCATAATCTTCTAATGGTTGAGTCAACCCCTTCATGAGAGACAACATGACTTTTTTACTGAGTCAAGGGACAATGACTCTTAACAACAAGTTTCCTTCTTGGTTTACTAGTCAAATTCCTTCTTATATTTCTGCCAAGTTTACATTGACTGAGTCTCATAGTCATGATATGGATTTTCTAGACATAAGCACAGTAAAAAGACTTCTTATGCATTTCATATACTTTAGCATTGGCACCACATATTCATAAACTGGTACCCTTTAAGATAGTGCGGCTAAGACTTATTCCCATTTCCTGAAATATGCACTTAAACTTATGCAACATATAAAATCTCTTCCTTTATTCATGCATGGTAACTACATCTATATTTGACTTGGTCTCCTCTTGTTTTATGCATAGTCTAAGCACAACAATATAAATACTTTCAGCGCTATATATATATGCACTTTATTTCACTATATTCATTTGCATTTAAATGTGTTAACAATGTTAACTTATGCGCCGCATTTCATAATACATATGCATCACTTTATATTATGTGCTAACATAGATACTATGTGCTAATAACATATAACTCAAACACACACACACACACATATATATATGAGAGGATTCAGGATATATATATATATATATATCCTCACATAATATATATATATATATACATATTAATATATATATTTATATATATCATCATATTTACTTGATTATTAAAATATATCTATTGCCATTAGATATGAGCATATATTAAAAAATCACACACACACACACACACACACATATATATATACATATATTAGTATATATGTATATATGTTTCTAAAAATGTACTATTTACACACATATTAATTTATATATATTATATATTATATATATCATTATTTTGATTATCAAATACGAACACATATATGCACATACCCATTGAATGATGTGTATACATGAAGCATGTATATATATGTATATACATGTCACTTTTACCAATCGATACTCCCTTACATATGGGTTACCTTTTTATGAGCATGTGTAGGTACATCTACCTATGCATACTCATGCCAACATATAGTCACATGTATGAGTTATTTTGGACATGCACATATATACATATACACATTCTATGTATATACTTCATTGACCCACATATTCCATTAAGAACACATAAGAAGAACTCTCTCTTCTAATATAAAGATTCAATCATATAACCCTAGTCAAAATACTCATATAACAAGATCATAACCAGTAACAAAACATTCACAACCAAGAAAGAAGGTTACTTACTATTCACCCAAACTTACTTGAATCAACTTAGACCAACTAAGGTGTGAGTGTGTGTATGCTCAACTAGGTTCATCAGGGTTACCAGACCAAGTTCTTCTCCTGAGTGATACTCCCCCTCTCTTTTGGAGGTTCGAGCATGTTCTTGCATCCAACTTAGTACATCATAACAGTAGTTAGCTGATAACAAAACAATCATATGCATCATATAGTTCATTGTAGAATCATTATAAAATATCAACTTGAATTAAACATTCATTCATAAAATTCCATCAAGATTCATATAAAACATAATCATAAATATATATATTAAAGCATTTTTAACAATCAAGGTAAAAGTAAATAGGTAATAACACAATGGGGTACAACACACAGGGAGTCTTTACACTATTTACTCTTGCTTAAACTTTGCTAAGAATGTAGACATTAGTATGAATTGCTTCTCTCCAATAGAATTTCAGTAGGTTTTCCTCTTTCATCATTGTTCTTGCAGCTTCCTAAACAATCCTATTCTTTCTTTCAACAAATCCATTCCGTTGAGGAGTCCTAAGGGTAGAAAACTGCCTCTTTATTCCATGATTTTCACAGATACTGTTAAACTCATTGGAGGTGAATTCTCCACCTCTGTCAGATCTCTAATATTTTATTTTCATATCCATTTCATTCTCAACCATAAATTTGAATGCTTTAAACTTATCTAGAGCTTCTATTTTTTATTTGAGAAAAGTAACCCATGCCATTCTAGAATAATCGTTAATCAATAGCATGAAATACCTGTCACCTTGAAAACTTCTTAGTTTGGTAGGACCAAAAAGGTCTGTATGCACCAACTCCAACAGTCTGGTAGTAGATTGTTCTTTGACTTTGAAACTTCTTCTTGCTTGCTTCCTAATTTGACATTCCTTGTAGACAACATTGATGGGCTTTATAATCCTTGGCAGATCTCTCACAACTTGAATTGAACTAATCCTCACTAGGTTATCAAAATTAATATGCCACATCCTTCTATTCCATAGCCAACTTTCATTAATTTAAGTCATAAAGCAATGACTATCAACACCTTTTAGTTGATAAAAATTTCCATCTATCCTTCCAGCGTCAACCACAATTTTGAAGCCTTTTTTGATCTCACATCCATCATACTAAAACATAAGATTATATCCTTTGCTACACATTTGTCAAATACTCAAAAGGTTATGTCTCAAACCCTTAACATAAAGAACACCATCTGTATTATGCTTGCCATCAAAACTAATTAATCCTTTTCCACATATCTTAGCTCAAATGTATCATCACCAAAATTTACTAGACCTCCTTCATATTTCTCAAGTTTAAAAAACTTACTTTTGTCACCAGTGATATGATTTGAGCATCCACCATCAATAATATAGTATTTATCCTCTCTAGCATGAAAAGCAGACACCATAGTTCCTTTAGTGTTATTACCTACTTTTAGAGCACTTTCCTTTACACATTTCTCAAAGTTAGCAGAATTGGTTCTATATTTAATAGCCATGAACAAGAATTCACTATCCTCATCATTTGCATAATCAGATTCATCATTAGATATACTAGCATCTTCTCTAACATAATAACTTTTCTTAATTGCTTTACATTTGTTTTCATCAGTCTTGTTATTCAAAGCTCTATTTGGAAATCTTGAAGCATAATGACCAAACTTACCACAACTGAAACATTTGAAAGGAAACTCACCTCTATATTTACCAGTACCCTTTTTCATTTTCCTCACAAATTTTGCTTCTTCATCATCAAGATTCTCTTGATTTGATTATTTAATATTTTTCTGATTTGCCATCCTTAAAAGTAGACTCAACTTTTGCATTACTTGTACAAAATTCTCTCATTTCAAAAGTAGATATGGCACCATACAACTAATCTCTAGAATATTTGCTTAGATCTTGAACTTCCTCAATAGCATAAAAATTTTGACTATAAGATTTAGGCAGAGTTCTTAGTACCTTCTTTACCACTTCCTCTTCTTCAAGATTTCCACCAAGACCTCAGATGGAATTGACAACTTTGTCCACTTTCTGCCTATAGCTTATAATATTTTCATCTTCAGACATCCTTAGGTTCTCAAATGTGATCTTTAAAGTTTGCATCTTAGCTTGCTTGACCTTAACATCTCCTTCATATATGCTTTCCAACTTTTTCCATATAGCTTTAGTACATTTCAAATGCATAAATTTCACAAGTTCTGTGTTAGAAAGACCACTTAAAAGAGCGTATCTTGCTTTAATATTGTTCCCATAGGCCTTGATCTCATCATTAGTACTTAGACCACTAGTAGGTATAGTATATCTAGTTTCAATAGACTTCCAAACTCCAAATCCAAGAGATACTAAGAAACCTTCCATCCTTGTCTTTCAGAAGCCATAGTCTGTTCCATCAAACAAAGGAGCATCCCTCTTATCCACCATCACATATCTATCTCAAGTGGTTAAGCTTTCTTCCAAGGAACCTTTCTCTGATACCAATTGTTGAACAAACACAAGACAATTGAGAGGGGGGTGCATTAGTTGTATATTAAAATATCCAAGACCCTAATAAACATTCAAATCCACATCAACTTAATTAACCCTTAATTTTTTATAATGATTTACCATTAAAACAAATAATAGAAATTGAAGCACATCATCACCATGCACAATGGAGCACCAAATTTATGTGGAAACCCCAAGAAGGGAAAAACCACGGTGAGGATTAGCTCACAATATAAGGTAATTGCAACATTGGATATAAAAGGCTCATTGTCAAAGGGCCCACTTCCCAAAAGTAAGAAGGGATCACTACCAATGGCTCACTACCAGATTTAAGAAAAAGAAGAAAGAAAAATGTTACAGTGAGAAATCCATCTCAATGCAACATAAAAATCCACCACAACATCACCAACACATTTGTAGCCTTCTTGAAGATTGTAGACACCTTCTCACTGCTTCTAGTAGTCTAACTCATTGAAGTTCACACTGCACTTCAACAATTAACACTTCACAACTCGAAAATTCACATCACACACTTCACTCATTTATTCTCCATCAACTCATCACTTATTTATATACTTTCCTCAACCTTGAAAACATTCTCCAAGGTTGTCTATGCACCTCAATTGTGCAAATTCAAATTAGGTTGGCACCAAAAAATTATCATGGTGGAAAGGAATGAAGGTGGAACACATCACACCTTAACTCAAACATAAATACATTCATACTCACCACGCCACACTTCCACAAACATCAAAGCAAATTCTTAATTAGTGTAAACACCCAAGGTCAGTCGAACCTGTGTAAACACAATTAACATTTAAGTACACGCGTCCTAAAATCCAAAGATAAATCATGGACCACACACTATGCTTGAACACAATTTAGAATATTCCACAAACACCTTGAAATCCAACAAATTCCTTTGCAACAACTTTCACCTGAAGAATGTACACACCTAGTACACTCAAACAACCTTCCAACACTGTTACTCAAGAAACCAACTTTTTAAGCACCAAACCATGAACAACCTTGACTATAGGTAGATATGATCATTATCAACACACTTCTAGAATCACAAAACCATAAACCAAACTATGGAGTAATGTGGATAAAAAACATTTCTCCTAGACACCATTGCAACATAGTTCACACACTAGTGAACACAACTCTTTGTATAACAATCCAAACCAATAAATTCTGAATATAGAACCTCTAAACACCTCTAACTAACATATCTGATCCACATAAGAATATATTCAACACAAAAGAAATGCGGAGGAAAACTAGAACACAACTTTGTATACCAAAACACCTCTACAACACACTTTTTCCTCTTTTATTCAAATTTTCTCAAAAGCACTTGAAAACCAAGCACCAAAGACACATACTCATCATCTTCAACACATCCTCATCATCATTAAACCAACTTCAATTCAACTATACATTCATAGAAGCTTATCAAAGCAACACAAAAAATTGACACCAGTAACACTTACTATTGACAACATAATGCAACTAATCAAAGTATCAAAACAACCAATCATCATTGAAAACACAAACATAATCTTGCAGCAATCTCCTCCAAGCTTGTTGACATCAATGACAACATCTACTACTCATACTTGCAACAACTACATGGGAATATGTTTCTTCAAATAGATCTCATTCCACCTTTTTCCTTCTCCATGATGTCTTGCCTCCTCTCTGTGAGCCATCTTCCTCCCATCCATTCACTTCTTCTTCTCATGTTTTTCTTTTCTTATCCCAAACAAATCCCCTTCTCTTTTTGTCCCTTTTCCTCCTCCACTTGGTAGCATCCAAATCATCTATGTATTATTTTCCTCTACAAATTTTCTTTCTCTTTATGCTTTGATGATAGTGTAGTTAGGGTAAATTTTAGGGAAAATGCATAAACAAATTATAATGAAACCCTAAAAATGCACAATGAAGGAAAAGACAACACGAAAAATCAAAATAATAAACACAAACACAAACTGATCTCCATATTATGCTCAATTTATCTCCATTGCTCTTCTCCACCTTGCATGAGAATGCAAGATTTTGAAGTTTTGTTGATGAGGGAATGTTGGTTGCTCACTGTTGTAGCAACATAACATTGAGATGAAGATGATAGAGGAAAATAGATAGATGAAAGATAATGCATGAATGATTGTAGAGATGATTTGACAGAGTAAGGGTACTTGAAAGCTCATCCATGCAAATAGATTGGTTGTGGGTTAATTCATAGACTTGCAAGATGGATGATCAACGGTGGGGAGAAAAAGGATGAATCAATGGATAAGAGTGAAGGAGAGACAAGAATGAATGTGCATGCGCCAAGTGTCCATGAAAAGGCACTCTATTTAGAAACCTTGGGTGGGCTTTGATAGTGGTAAGATTCCTTTCTCCACATAGAACACTTTTTCTATTTTGGAATTGGAGTGATGAGGAGATAATAGATTTTTTTTCTATTTTATTAAATTTTCCCACATTTTGATTATTGCCATTTTTCAAAGACAATGGGCCCACTTGCGCATTTTAGAAGAATAAGATAAAAATGAAGGAAAATTAAATTAAATAAATAAAATTTATTTAATTTAGGTGGATGGTGAATAAATAAATAAAATAATTGATTTTATTTATTTATTAGAAGAAAGATACAATAATTAAATAATTTAAAATTATTTAATCATTTGATGGAAGATAGAAGAATAATGAGTATTAATTAATTAAATAAAATTTATTTAATTAATTAAAGATGTGAAGAGGAAAATGAAATATAAGTGTGTTAGACAAAATGAAGGTATGTGGTGAAAAATGTGATAAATGCCTAAATAAGAAATGGGCCAATTTTGGGTGTCTAAAAATAGTACATAACATGTTTGAAATATCTCATTATGGTGTAGGTTGGAGGAATTTTGGCAAAGATTCTGGAGTTCCATACCTTCATGTGGTGCCCATATTGGCCTTACCACATTGACTACCAGTTTGCAAAATTTTATGGAGGCCCATAGTCCCCATCATCTCATCCACCCTATTCTCCTAAATGTCCTTTTTATTTATAAATTTCTTTCTTTTCTTCTACATTCATCCATCATGGAAGTGGTGAATGTGACAAAAAGAATAGGTTTTCCAAAATTCACAAGCAAGTTGGGCTTTACACATACATTCAAAAAACCCATAGATGATTGTAGAATATTAAATGAGTCTACTTAGTAATCCATGAACATACCCATACACTTTCTTTATCATTCTGAAAAAGCTTTACAAGAATTTTACAATCTGGTTGGCTAACTAATTAAAAAAATAAAGAAATGGATACTAAACAAATGGAGACACTCAATCAATGTTGAGTATTCCATTAATTATTTGATCTAGAAAGGTTACAAGTGTTATAAATTTTGGGATGAACCTAGATCATTATAGTACAAAAATAACTAACCTAGAGCTAGAAACTATGAACCCTCTAGTTTTGTTGTGTAAGTTCTCTCTACTATGCTCTTCTACCTTAAATATGACCTTCTTCTCTACACAATGGTGACCAAGGAAGATATACCCATGGAAAGAAGGTTTATAGAATGTTAGAAGGTTGTACCACATGGGAGACCCTAGCCGAAACCTCCACAAACACATAGAAGCCAAGTGTCCACTGGAAATCCAATCTGATTAATATGAAACATGGAAGAACATTCCCTTGACATGTACCATACATCACATTGATGATTCATGGGTTTGAGTGCAATAAATAGGAGAAATCGCCCACAAAATCCATTGAAATGGCATTTGAGAGGTGTTGCATGACAAAACAGCTCTTTGTAGATAATAAATGAGATTTGGGCATTACTATTATCCATTAAATTCTCATAAACCAACATCTAAAATATTTTACAAGGAATCACAAATCAAATTTAGTAGTTGTAGCAGTGGTTGAATGATTAATGGTAGTAACTGAGAGATAATCCTTCATATTTACCTCTTGTAAAAAATTGACCCCTATGGGATGTGCGAAAATGGTCAAGATTAGAATGCAACATAAGGATCAAGCTCATGTAGGAGATCCAATTAGAATTAGGTGGAAAACTTGGCTTGAAATGGCTCTAGAAAAAGTTTAGGTCTTTAGCGGATATATGTGGATGCCATCACAATCCACACAAGGTCTTGTTGACTCTTGGATCCTCACAAAACTCTATATGTGGGATATTAAAGCTTCTATTAAGCTGCATGGGAAGTTGACATCTTTGTCTTTTTGGTCTCTACAAGACTTCAAAATGCTATTTGATATATTGGAAAGATGGTCACTATGTGAACACTTCAAGAAGTTGGTCTTCATCGGGTCCTTACAGAAGATCAAACTCCAATAGTTCATGTGGGGAAATTCTACCAAAATTCCAACTTCATCAAACATATAAGACTAAACCAATTTGTATGGAAAGTTTTGTTAATGACATCAACAAAGGCGGTGTTAACATGATGTCATCAATGGATTGGGAAGTTTTGGATGAGGTGATATCATGAAGACGTAAGCAAGGTGAGATAAAGTTAGCATGACATTATCAAGGTACAAATGCAAGAAAATGGGTTAGAAGAAGTTTTTGGGCGAAGGCATCTGAACTAGAAATGGAAGTTTAGATGGATGAGAAATTTTGCAAAAGGAAATATGCTAGGGAATAGAAGTGAAATGGATAAATGCACCAGATAAGAGAAGTTCACATTGAAAAGTCTACAAGGGGAAGATAATGTCACTATGGTTTGGATGTGGGAAGATGGGCTCCATCCACCTATAAAAATCTAGCTTAGTTAATTTTGGAATTAACTACACTTGTGGGGAAATCATTGGCAAGTGGCAATGTGGAAAGTCCATTGGCAAGTGGAAGTGGATAGTTCACATGAAAATGCCCACAAAGTCGAATGGGCACATTTTTCTTGTAAAGTGGGGAATGCAAGTGAACCAAATGAATATCAAAGAGTGAAGTTCTCTTGGACATTAGGATCTCACAAGACTTATACTTAGCCAATTTTCTAATTTCTACCCTTTGTGAGGATTTCTAACCAAACCAACATTTTGTAGGGAAATCCATCTAAACCAGACTTGGGCTAGATGAAAAGATAAAGCCTTATTGTCAATGATCCTTCTATGGTTACTAATCCTCTTTCAAATTTCCCCCCACCACTTGTGCATGTTTCACAATTGTTAGATGATTAGGGGCGGATTGACATTATGGTGCCTACTCTCTTGGGGTTAGGATTGCTTGATTCCATTTCATGATATTTGGAAGATCCAATTTTTCTAATGATGACCAATCCCACTTATTATTAGAGGTTTACTTTGATGGACATGTTTTTTCTATAGATGGTCATACTTGATCTTCTCCTACATGATCGAGTTCTACTTTGGTTCTTGGGATGGCAATGGAGGTTGCTTCTCTTTTGATGACTTCTTCGTCAAATGATGAATGCATGCCAAGTTCTTAGACTATCTTCCAAAAGAGGAGGAAAGGTCCTCCAAAATATGATATGGATCCCCTATCTTGAAAGCAAGGAGGGTAGGTTAGGTTTAAAGATTATGTAAGTTTGGTTGGTTGGACCTAAATGGTTTTGGTTGGAGTGGGTACTCAATGTGTGTTGGGGTCCTATCTCTTGGCACCTCTAGGGGTTATCTTTTGGTGAGCCAACGAGCTTTGTCTTGGTCTATACAAGGGTTTGGTCCCTTTAAAAAGTTGATCTTTAATACCTCTTTCCAAAAAATAAAATTGATTACATAATTAAGCTCATCTTGTTGTTTTGTATAAATTGATTATAAGTGTAAATCTAATTCTTGAATACCATTTCATATATACACATAAAAACATTATGTATATAGGGATAGGCTTATATAAAACATAATGCTTGTGTATGTGTGTGTGAAAGTATAATGCTTTATATATATGGATGAGCTTCAATATGACTACATTTAATATATATGTACATTTATTTAGTTATTTATTTATACACACATATAAAACGAATGAAGTTATATATAAAAATATCATTGGTATATAAATATATATATTTATTTGTGTAGAAATTGGATGGGCTTTTGTATAAAAACATCAAACATATAAGCTTATATAATGGATAAGCTTCTCTACAAAAACATGTAGCCTATATTGCTTCTCTAAAAGTATAAGCTTATATAATGGATACTACAAATTGTTGTAGCATGATTGATTGATATCTAGTACAATATCTTTATTGATGGGATGGTTAACTTATAATACTATTTTGGAAGGGTTATAATATTGTTTATAAAATTTATGCAACTATTAATAGGAAGATTTATATTACCCACAATTAATATGAATATTTCTCACATCCATACTATAATTAGACAAATATCATTTCACACAAATAACATAAAACTAATAGAATCCATGTCATTAATATTTTTTACAAAACTAAATGTATATTTAAATTGCCTTCAAATATATTTTTTTAATAAACATTTTACTACCAAATATTGATTAAAAAACTTTCTACAACTATTAATACCTTGTACTACAAATTATTAAAAATCAACAAACAAGGTAAATTTTATTATAATTTTGTTATTTTGTTAAATACAACTCTTACAACAATTAGAGTCCACATGATCAATTCTTAACATCTACAGGCCGCGGGATCCCTCTCCCCTACAACAAAGCCAATGGACATAAATTCAAATTAAAAAGCAACGGTTTGAGTTCTTATTAAATTTAGTTTCATTAGCCTTAAGAAACTTGTCCTTAAATCAACGGACATAAACTGAATCGAGGATTTGAAATCAAATCTCTTCAGGAAGTTATTGACAACCAGAACGACTTAATCTGCAATGTATGGGTGTCCTCCAAATTTAGCAAGCGGGTATAAAATGGCTTGTGGAGGATTGATGGTAAAGGCAAGCACTAGATTTCAGTGCAAAGCTTACCAGACAGCAGCAAGCGAAAATGGTGGCGAAAAGAGTGGCAAAAAATTGAGAGCTGTAGTTGTGGGAGGCGGATGGGCTGGATTTGGCGCTGCACACGCTTTAACCAAAGCTGGAGTTGAGGTAACTCTGCTGGATGCTGCACTTTCTCCTGGAGGTCTCAGCACAGGCTTTAGGTCTGCTCAAGGAAAGCCAGTTGAGGCTGGCATCAAAGGATTCTGGTAGTTTACACAGCCATCTTAATTATTTTAGGCTAATTCGCTTAGGTATATCGTCTGGTTTCTTTACAGAGTCTTAACTGAACTTTCGAAATTACCGTCTACCTGATATTCAATTCGATGTAATATTTTTCAGTAGTGGTAATTATAAGCAAATTTTAAAAATCACTGTATAGCTCACACCCATTTTCAATATAGGTGGGAACTACACAATGATTTTGAAAAACTTTTAGTAATTATTCTTGAGACACATTAAATCTGTAAAAACCCCTGTTCACCCTGATTCTGAAAACTGCTTGTTTTGATTGTTTTTTCTCGTTTTTGATTTTTTTGTGGGTTTTTGCATATACCATTGAAGTGCGTTTTTGAAAGAAATTGCATATAAAAATTAAATAAAATACCACACGTCTACAAATGATGGAAACTGATTGATTTATTGATACCAATAGGTTTATTGATCTACTATGCTGATTACAAGCAAGATCTGATGTCATGCAACTTAAAAAGCAACAATATTATTGATGTAAAAACTTGGTATTTGCAGCAGATTGTAAAACCCTTGAAAGATGTGTCCAAATCTTGGAAAATGGCGCTTGGAAATGAAGAACCCTTCCGGATGAATTCCAAACCAAAAACCCTGAAGATGCAATCTCTGAATAAGTTCTGTGATAACCTCTGAATGAATCTACCTCTCTGATAAGCAATAAATCAGCTGATATTTCACAGCCTCTAAACTGCAACACTGAAGATGGCTCGTTCTCCAATGCCAAAAAGACAACTGAAACCCTTGGCTCCGTTCTCTGGAAGAATACTTGATCAAAAATCGATTTCATAACATAATGAACTTTCTTCACAATGAAAAATACTTATATTCTCAAGAGGGTCGATTTCCTCTGCAAAAAGCATCATTTAAATTAAGTTGAAAATTCACTTTTTAATAATTCCATAGTTGGACGCCTCTTTTTAATTAAAAAGATTAATTAAAAATGGTCCCCTTCTCAATGATGGTCGACCCCTTTAAAAATCACTTAAGTTATAATATTTAATAATATTATAACTTTATAATATAAGCTTCAAAATAATTAATATTTAATTTGACAATTAAATATTAATATCTTCCTCAAAATAAGTCCGATTAACGAATCGTCTGAAGCCGGAGAATAAGTGATGGAATCTGCATACGACCAGACCATACTGCTAAAAATAGCAGGGGTGCTCCGCTGAGAGACGTTACTTACTAAAAATAGCAAGCCGAGCAATTGATGTCCGAATGACCCCGAACGAAAGCCAAATTGGTAGATTCTGACAACCGAAGCCAAGCCAAGCTCCAACAAGACCCTCTAACCAGACATATTAGCCTACGAGGGCTAGGAATAGGCTAAATCCCCGGAACTCTGATGCTTGCAAAAATTGGGGACATTACAAAATCGAATTGGGTATGATGTAAAGAGTAATTCTAAAGCATATATACATTCTGAAATGGAGATGGGCTACAGAGTGATTTGCAATTGGAAAATTCTCTCATAGCTATTACAGTTTAGGAATATCGAATTGAATTGTGATGGAATGCTCTTGCCAAAATCTGGTCCCCTCAAATCCTCGTGTACTTTTTGCATGTCTAATGATGACAATGAAATCTTTGATCATGACTCATGCATCCCAATCCTATTAACTGGGTAGAATTTTATTCTGGCAGATTGTATGGATCTAAAAGATAATCAGTCATTAACAATCTTCAAAGAAAATCCTGGGTTACTAGAATTAAAGAAATCAGTCATTTCTTGATCTGAAACAGCTCCACACGCATCTGCATGATTTTCAAAAGTAAACACTATTCACTTATCCAGTTGAATGGAGAATAATGATCTTTGTCCTATATTCGGGCAACCACCAATCTGATAGTAATTGTCTGACCACAATATCAAATGAGAAAGAACTCCTAAGATGAATACTGATTTGCGCTTCTAGCAAGTCCAGAGCATCCATAATATTGAAATCATTCTTTTCTATATTGCAATCCCAACTATCGCTTGCCAGATCTTTGAGTATTTTGAGCTACTTGTGAGCATGTCAACTGTTTAGCAAAATATCTAAAATCTCAATTGGCAAATGAGGATCTATGGGTTTTATTGTGAAAACTGCAGCAGTTTTGAAATCTCTGGTTAAAGCATCTGCAAGGGAATTATTTTCTCCTTTAACCCATTTTATACCAAAGTCATAAATTGAGAATTCAAAATACCATCTGGCAGTTCTTCCTTGGGCTAAATTCTTATCTGGTTTTTGCTTCAATTAATTCCTCATTGCTTGGTTGTCTGTTCTGGTTGCAAAATGTTCAGGCTCAACAAATATTTTGAATTTTTCACTTCCTCTTTAAGTAGCAAGAATTTCTTTTTCATAAATGTGATAATTCTTTTTCACTTTGTGAAAAGATGCCCTATTTATAGCCATATATTTCACTTTTCCCACTTGAAAATTCTTAGCTTAATACTGCAGACCATGTATCGTTTGAAGCATCAGTACTGAGAATTAGGGGAATACCTTCTTGTGGCATTTGCAATGTTGGGAGCTGAGAACATTTGTGCTGAATGTTCTTTATTGCCTATGTTGACTTTTCATCCTAGGTTCGGCAATTTTTCTTTAAGTGTCTCTACAAGTGTTTTCTTGCTCTGGCCAGATCTTCAGAGAATGGTGACATATCAAGGAAATCATTGTAATTCTTTTTTAATTTTAAGAATATCTGGGAATTCATGAATCCTTGTTGAAATGTGCTGTTGGAGCCTTACCTTGCCCTCGTCAAGATGACCTACCATCTTTTTGTTTGACAGACAAATTTCATTTTCTATGATGGTTGCTAAAGGCTGCTCAAGGTGCTGTAATTGATCTGGAATAGAGTGAGAGAATATTAATATATCATCAATATATACATCACAAAATTCCTATAAATTCCTATAGGCTTCTGTAAAACAACACCTTCAAACCAATATAATATGCATGACGTTCCACTCATAGAGACCTTGTGGTACAGAAAAAGCTATTTTGTACATCTCTTTCTCTTTTATCTTTATTTTCAAAAAAAACAGATTTGCAGTCAAACTATATATGAATATCTGGCATTGTGATGCTATTTTGATGAGATTGGAATTGAATGGATGGATGATGTAATTCAATGGCTTATAATTAATAACAAATCTTTTATTTCCTTTGCCTGCTCTACTTTATTATTGACCAAAAAGGTAGGAAATGAAAATCTACTTTTTAGTAGGCCTTACAGATCCTCCATCCAATAGTTCTCTTAAATGCTAATCCATTTCAACCATAGTTACAAGACTCAAACTTGGTGTAGACTTGGCAAGCTAATTTTTGACCCAGATTCAAACTCGTTGACTAGACTTGGCAAATTGAAAAAACCATGAAATATTTTAATATAGAGATTTTTAAGGATTTAAACTTGAATCATGCGCCCTTCAATAAATGAAATGTAAAGACACAATATCAATAAACTAATTAAATAGAAGCTACTTTGATCACATACACAAGTACACATCAATCACATGAGTATAAAAGTGAATTTTAGCTGAAGTAAACTACATTTTTAGATATATAAATATTATCAAGTGTTTAAGGTGTACATAACTCATGGATTATGCTATCCATGACATCAAAAACAAAAATATAAGATCCCTGGTTTATTTTCCCTTCAAATTTTTTCTGATTTAGTGTATTGACATTTCGTCAAACACTTTGCAATAATTGAATGTGTTGTATTTCTGAGTTTGTTTGTGTGTTAATGGCTTGTTTTAATGTTTCAATTGAAATTTTCAATCATTTAGAACTAAATGGCATAACATTTCTGCAGAACGTTACATCAAACATATGACTGTTCTTTGAATATGAATTCACATATAAGCTGCAATAACTCAGTTACACAGAGAAAAAAGATGCAATATTATTTCTGACCTCTATAATTGCTCAAGGACTAAGGGAGTTTCACCACCAAGAAGAATGATCCTTTGTAATGTGATCTAACCTAGCCATTAACAGATCAAAAGTGCTTATTTTTTTGTTTTTCTTCTTCAACTTCATTTTATCCTCTTCAAAATCATATGGTTCAACTGAACCTTCTTCCCCTTCTTCTGAAATTTCTTCATTGTTTTTTTCTATTGACTCTTTTTGAGCCTGTGTCTTTTGTTTTTGCCAAGCAGGTTCTTTGTATCCATTGTCAATCCTTTTAGATAAATCACCTTTTTTACATTGCTTGAGCTTTTTCTCTCTATCTCTTGAGATCTGATAGCTCTTCTTGCTAACTTTTGCCTGCTGCTTTCATTTCTTCTTTGGACATTGCTTGTCTGCAGACATCTCTGTATTCTACCAGCACAGGCTTTGACTCGATAGATTTGGGTTTTACTTTGAGAGTAGTTTTGATGATATCTTCATCTTCTCCTTCATCCTTTGATGACTCCTTTTTCTTCTGCTTTAACATTCTTTCTCTAGAAAATTTATCTATGATCATTCCATAATTTCCAGTTAGAATTTCAATTAACTCAAATTATTGATCTTGTATTTCTTGCAAGGCTTGTTCTATGGGTAGGGCATCCCACCAAGCTTCTGCTTGAGGAGACTCAAAGAATTCTTTTGTAGGAAAATTTTGGTTCTTGCCTGTGCAGTCTGTAGCATAATGAGGACCTTTGCAAATGTAGCATTTCACATGTGAAGGAACTTTGAGGGGGGTAGAATACTTGAGGAGAATATACTGAGGTTTTGGACTAGGCTTGACAAACTTCCTTTTAGAAATGGTTATGGCATTGAATTTGTGGTGCCTTTGGCTATAATGGGGAAGACAATCTGTAAGCATATCGTCTGAAATATTTTTTCAGCAAGTAGGGTGCCATTTGGAGATAGCTTTTTTGTCTTTAGAACATCCTCAATTAGAAGATGAAGGTGTTGTTTTACAGAAGCCTATAAATTGCAAGATCTACTATACTTATTCATCTTGCTTTTGATGATATTCAATAAGCATTGCTTTTTAAGTTTCTGATGAACAAAACCTTTCAGTTCTGGAAAAGTATAATTATTAATCTCTTTACCTTCACTCTTTTTAACATGCAATTCAACCCATTCTCCTAGCTTGCAAGGAAAAAATGTTAAGAAATTCCTTTTGAGTCCAAGTTGGTCCCAATCACTAAATCTATAGGCATTTTTTTCATAGACAAGACCATACTCATCGAACTTAGCTAAATTGCATGATTTCATTGTATACAAGATTCCTCTATTATCTTTTTAGCCTTATCTTTTCTATCAAGGCAGAATTGAGCAAGCATATCTAAACCTTAACTGATTCAGTCCCAATTCTGCAATTTCATGTCTTTCCCAAAGCATCATAATTTAGGTTGTTATCTGAGTTTGGATGACCATATTCTTGTATTCTTTCCTACCAGCCTTGGATGAGTTTTTCATTTGACCATCCTGCATGAGTTTCAGAACTTTTTTGCATATTATCACACCATGTCATGATTGCATCATATGGATGATTTTTTTATTATCAATATTTTGCAAACAACCATTAGCATTTTTTTATCTCAAGTGTCCTGGGCCATGGACTTAATCTACAACATCTTCCATATTTATATCAAGGGATTCGTCTAATTGTATTTTTGCAATGATTGTGTTTGTGTTAGGAGTTTCCAAATTTTCATCATCTTCTGTTAGGGATTCTTTTGATTGACTTTCTTCTTCAAAGATATCTTTCCTATATGATTGTTGACCAATAACAAATTCTTCTTCATCAGTTAGTACTACTTCGATCTGAGTAGAGATAGGTTCTATCATCTCTTCTTTTACTTCAATTTGTTTAAGCTAGTCAATCTTTTCTTCTGTTATAACATTTATCTGGAATTGCTCAAAGTTATCATCATGCTTCTTTCTATGTGGTTCTTTGTGAGAAGAACTACCTTGTTTTTCTTTAGTCTTAGTCTCTTTTGAGAGGATTTGTTGGTAAATGAAGAAACTATAGATGTTTCTTCATTAGAGCTATTGTGTTCCACCTGCCTGATTTTTATTTTTTTACATATTTTCTAATTTTCTCAAGCTTTGAAGCAAAATGGGAAACAATTACTTTATGATAATTTATTTCAGATGATTGTTTTTTGGTCATTATTGATGCAAGTATCATCTCATCAGCTTGGATTTGATGATCTATTAAATTATTCACTGAAACTCTTATGATCTTTTGATCATGAGAAATCTGCAGTATTTTAACAAGTGTATTCAATTACTGTCCCTTCAGAGTATATATAACCTGAGTTTTTTCTTGGACTTTAACAATCGAATCTTCTACCTTTTCCAAAGCAGAAGTTACCTCAGATGCATTGTTATCAATATTTTTCTGTGCAGATAGGTTCCATTGTGTCCACTAGTTTCATTGGGCTTCTGAATTCTTTTGAATTGTCCTATATTTGAATGTTTATAGTTACTACAGTTTAGGAATATCAAATTGAATTGACTGTGAGGTATACAACTATAAAAATCTCTCTTTGTTGTGTGTGTGTGTGTGTGTGTGGATGCCTTTGTGCATGTATTATGTATGTATGCATGTATGTATGCATTTATGTATGTATGCATGCATGCATGCATGCATATATGGATGCATGGATGCATGTATGGATGATATGGATGCATGCTTGTATGGATGCATGCATGCATGCATGTATGGATGCATGCATGGTGTATACATGTATGCATGTATGTATGTATGCTTGTGTGCATGTATGCATGTATGGTGTATGCATGCATGTACATGTGCATGCAAATATATATGCATGCATGCATGTACATACATAAATGCATGGATGCATGTGAGTATCATCCACTTGCAAGGGCTCTACTACCATGGGTCTTTTTAATGGAGACACCTTGTCTCAAGCACTAGAAAACAACCAAATTGATTATACTTTATGTTTGATATTGTTCAACAAAACATTTGAATTTGTTAGATTGGGATGACTTGATAGTACTTTCCTGTGAGGAAGATCTTAAGGGAAAGCTTATATTTTTGTTGTTGTAACCCCATGTGAATGCTTGTTTAAATTTTTAGAATTTAAGAAATTAGGACACATCCACACACACACTCACACATATATTTGAGCGGGTGTATGTCTTCTGAAAAGTAAACAAAGATGGCCATGGCAATTGACCACTATAAGAGGTTTGATGACAATCATTTTCCTTGTCCCTATTTGGGAGGCACAGTAATAACATGCTTATGAAGGTATGCAACAATTTTCTTTGATTTTATGTAAACAGGGAAGAAAAAATGCTGTTGTAATAATATGCAAGTACAGTGACAAAACATTCCATTTCTGAAAAACTTTGTTTGCAAGGTATCCCATTACACCATAAGAATATAGTGCAATTAAATGCATAGACAGTTCATATCCCAACATGATGGAAGGTATATTATTTGGACTATAATCAGCAATTGTTTTAGAATTTATACTGCATATGAGGGGAAATCATGCTGGTCTTATTTGTCAAATCCTTATGTTGTGAACATAATTTCCGACCCTATGTTTCCATTGAGATCATCTTGTGGTGATTTTCATCAGGTCAGCTTAGTTTAAAATTCTTCATTGTTAGTATAATTTGAGGTTCATTCTTAAGGTCGACTTGCACTCATTTATGAACATTGATTTGTCTTTTTTCCCTTCCACTTTGGAGCTGTTGATAAGTATTTAGAGAATATCTAGCTCAAGCTGCATGGAAATTTTTTTCAATGTATTTTTCCTACCTCAAACGCTTTGCCAATCACATTATATTACTTCTATATGCGGATCAATTACTTGCCACAATAGTTCTTTCTTAATTTCCGTGAATGGTTTTGTTCATCACAAGGATCAGCTTGACAATGCCACAACATCCAGAGTTTGATTTTTGTGTTAAGTTTATAGCTGACTTTTTACTTCGTTAGTGCTTAAATTATTTGGTTATGTATGTCAAAGCTTTATCTAAATATTGAAATATTTGTCTAAAAATGTTATTCCTGTGATCAAAATCCTTGCATCATAAGTATTTTTTTTCCCAACACTTATTGCAGGTGGCAGTATCACAATATATTTTGTCTAATTAAAGAGCTTGGAATTGTAAGTATTTGGGGTTCATTATTGTTGTGCATTTCAAATTCTCTAAGCTTTATCCTAGATCCAGGATGCTTTAGGACAATAAAAAATGAGGAATAAAATCCATAATATCTGTTTCATCCCATGCGTCTTTTGATAAAAAAGTAATTTTTAGTTTCAATACTTAGAACTTTCTGTGCTGCAGTCTTCGCCATTCACCAATTGGACAAGAAGTTCTTTTTACAATGCTTCCGGGATTCAAGTCGAAGCCCCAGTCTTTAATGAACTGCCTCGACTTCCAACACCTATAGGATCTCTTGTTTACACATCACCATATTTCAGGTACAATATCTGGATTTTGGACATTATTGCACTTTCAAATTCTACAAATACTTTGTTTAACTATTTGGCCCTGTCTAGATGTTTTTCTGTACTATTAGTTTCACCTAAGAGAGTTTGTAAAAAGCATACTGTGGGCCCTAAGACAATGTCGTTCTATGATGGCTTACTATTTTAGACACAACCCTATGTTTTTCTTACCTAAACCCTCATTAAGGGATAAATTTAAAAACTCATTGTGGTTTAAAATTTTACTTCTAAAAGAAATCTATTCAAAGTAAAACAAATAAATTTTAAAATACCCTAACCCCATACTAAAACTGTTCAATTTTCCTTTGCTTTGTGCTTTTTTCTCTCTCAGTGTAAAATGAATCATACATACATATAAAATTGTGGGTTGTGATTAGTTATGGGTTTCTCAAGTGTGATGTCACTATGGTTTTAGGCATTAGAGAGGTGTGGGCTAGGTTGAGGGTGTAGGTTAGGGCTGGATTAGTTAGGATAAGTTTATTCTTTTCTTGGTGAGTTTTTGTTTGAAGCTTAATCTATGTGGATCCCCATAATTGCTAGTTAGTTTCATTGAAAACTACCTAGAAATACATGTAATATTTTGGGGATAGCTTAACATTTTGGCTGTTTCCCAAACTCACCCTACGAGGATTAGGACCAGGACAATTAGCCAAAAATTTATGGTATCAAAATGGGAGTATGCCTACAAATTCTTGTAACATAGATGCTAAGCTATCAATGCTTCCTTTCTATAGTACTTGAATGTAAATGTTGATGCTAAATTTGTTTTTACTCTTCACTTACTTCGCTTTAACTATAAATAGAGTGTCTGCTGTTGCTTAAATAGAGTGTATGCCATTGCCTCATATGATTTTGATTGTTAACCAGGTCTCTTCCATTGTTGGACCGTCTATCAGCTTTGCCTCTAGTCAAAGCACTCATAGAATATGATGTGGTAAGTTGTTTTAGTTATTTTGCAATGTGTAGATGTTGGAAAATTTGGTTTTTAGATGTTTTTAATGTTGCTTAAATCTTTTATTCCAAATATCAATTGCCAAGTTTTCAAAGTTTGTTTAGGAAATTATGATCTTATATCACATTATCTAATATGATGCATAGAAGAGTTGATATTAAAATCATTTAAATTGCTGAATGTCATGTTGATGATTGAAGCATTCCATATGGTATCCAGGATGAGAAGGCTTACATGTCATATGACTTGATGACCGCAAGACAACTTTTTCGTGAGGGAGGCATCTCAGCTCGACTTTATACTGACTTCTTGGAACCATTCCTTCTGGTTACTTTATTTGCTTCTCCAGAAAAGCTTTCAGGTACGTCAAAAAGATGTTGGAAGTTACCGACACACTTGAGGGAAGGGTTGCAGAGAGTAGTTTACATCCCTTGTTTCACTGCCTTTCAGTGTGCATTACAATCAGGCACAGTTTTCTTTTCTTTTTGACAGCTGCAGCAGCTTTAGGAACTTTATACTATTATGCCTTAGCCCACCAACAGGATTTTGATGTTTGCTGGTGCAAGGGGCCTGTGGCTGAGCTCATATTCATTCCATGGATTCAAGAAATAGAACGGTTAGGTGGATCCATTCTTCAGGGAATGTATGTACAGGATGTAGTATCACGTGATGATTCAGACATAATTACATCTGTTATAGCAGGTATTTTAATGGTCCTTTATAATGCATTTGCTCCATAACTTCTTAAACACATCAAGGGACAACACATGGAAAATATGCATGTATACAATCATTTCTCATAAAAGAAAATATGATTATGATTGTTAAAAAGCTTCAGAGTTTTTTTTCTTTTTGCATTATCCAATTTCAACATGCAAACATTGTTTCTACTCATATTATTCGTTGTGACATTCCTATTAAGTGGTATTCCAGTATCATTTCTTTATTTGACTATGTCTATGTAGTATTTGACAACTAAACTACAATTATGATCATAAATTTGATATTCAATGGGCATAGGCAAAAATATGTTTCAATATTTTGCTCTCCACTGAAGATTTTTTTCCTGAATTTCGAGAGAAGAGGGTCCAAGACTAAATGGACATATATTAACACACCAAAAAAAATAACCCATTCAGTTTGAGTTTTCGTCGCCCAGCGTTTTCAACTTTGTCTTGTGCCTTATCCTCTTTCACACACTTGCCCCCTGAGGAGGAACCACCACTTGCAACCCAGGCAGCAAGGCTGTTACAAGTGAATTTACCATTGAACCCATCACCAGGGGGCCCATCATCTGGCTAAACTCCACACAAGCAGGAGGTTTTCCTGGCTGTTGGATTTTGACTTAACCTATGGGACCATTTAGGTGTTAGGGTCAATGTCAACTAAAATAAAGGAATGAAATGTATTGAGGTAGAAGGGTTTGTCTATAAATAGGCAAGGTTTGTGGTCATTTTGGGAGGTTTGGAACCTCAATGCTCACATCCCAAACGAAAGTGTAGCGGGAATTATCACCTACCTTTACAATAGGAGTCTTCTTTAGGTTGGTTCACAATTAGCCTGCCTCATTTTTAAGACAGTTTGCCTCTACCACACAATATTTTATATAGCCTTGCCTGAAGCTCTTTCTATTTCTGCCTCTTTGTAGCTGCCTTGCTTTCACCTTTTTTCTTTGCTTCTTTGCCTGCCTTTGGCCCAAGGTTGGTCATTCTCAGCCTGTTTACACTAGCATTAGCATTTATAGTTGTAGGGTGAGTCTTGAATTAGCTTTTCAGCCATTGATCATCTAGGATTAGTGTGATATAGGTCATATCTCTATTACTTGGAGTTAATGTTGTCTTTGTTGAGGAATACTTGGTGTTCTTGAGAAAGAAAGAAATAAAATTTAGCTATGTCCATAAATGACCATTTTTGGTCAATGAGACTGGAAAGTACATTCCATAAAAAGTGAATTCTTTGTTTGAATGCACGAGTTTGATAAGCTAGTTTAATTAGGTGGATAAGCTTCTTGAGTATGTCTAGTTGGATGTAATGTCCCCTCCAAGTTAGACATCAGTTTCAGTAGATTAGCCTATCATTTTGACCCTCGTAGGCTAATGAAGGTAGTTAGAGGGTCTTTTGAGGATTGCATCATCTCCAGTGTTCAGTAATTATCAGTTTTGGCTTTCGTTTGAGGCTTCCAGGGCTCCGTATGCTCTACTTACTATTTATAGTAAGTCAAAAGTTGATAGAGAGGGACCCTTACTATTTTTAGTAAGGCATGTGGTCGTATGGAGATTCATCAGCTTAGCCCCCAGTTCAGATGGTGTGATGGGATATTGTGTACTTAAGGAGTTATTGATGATTATTTGGCTCAAATAATATTAATTAATTAAAAGGTGACATTATTAAGTTATAACTTAAACTTAATAATTGAGGGTCTAGGCGTCATAAGGAGGGGGCCAGTGGAGTCAATTAAATATTGGGCGCCAACTCCAAAGTATTTTATGAAATATTAAAAGATGCAAGAAAATAACATTTTAATGTTATTAAATGTGCCTTTTGGAGAAATTCGACTTTCTCAAGAGGGCTTATATATTTTACTTTGGAGTCTTTTGCCATTCATTCGATTGAGCATTGTTTGGGTGAAAATTGTTTGAGAAGTGGAAGCCAAGGGTTTTCAATCTTCGAGCCATTGGAGAACGATACATTCTTTAGTGTTGCAGCCTTTTGAAGTAGTGAAATATCTACTGAATTTGGCATACATGAGGACTTCATACAGAGGTTCTATTTGTGCAAACTGGTGAGAACAATCTAAAGGGTTTGATTGCATTATCATTCAGAGGTTACAAAGTTGAGGAGAAGCATTGCAGATTTCGTCTTTATCTGCTTATATCAGATCCAAGAGGAGTACGGCCTTGCCTATATCAGTCATTACTTGCAGCAGAGGGCAGCTCATTCAGAAGGGGTGATTTGGAACTTAGAGACATTAAAAAAATCTGATAAAGTCATAGAAGGAGCGCCTAGGCCTAGAGACTCCAACCATACCACTTTGGAAGGAAAAGGCAACATATTGGTGAAGAATCGAATTATCTAAGGAGGTGCTTTTTGACTGTAATTATTCTGGCAGCAATGTTTATTTGCCTATCTTTCCCGGGTATGCTTGTAATCTGACTTTTTCTTGCAAGTATTCAATAAAACCAGCTATTTGGAGAGTTGCTATTTAGTTCTAGATTATTATTATTGCTTCCTTTCATTTCCAGCATTGTGTCTTAATATACAAAAATACAAAAAACAAAAAACCCTCACAAAACACAAAAAAATTACAAAACAAACACTGACAGTCAGAGAAGTTGTGTTCTTACATTGGTATCAGAGCCCAAATCCTGCCATCTTGGAGGGTCAGAGGTTCACATGAAAAGTCACCACAAATATTATACACGCAGAAAAGTAGAGGCAGAAGAGAATTGGCAAGAGGATAATCCATTTGCAGAGGTACCATTGGCAAAGATGGGTGACAGGACAGAAGAGATTCCACAAAGGAATGAAAGAAGAAATGAGGATAGGGGTGAAGAGCTTCTTGAAAGAATGGCCTGTGCATTTGAGGGATTTACAACCACCATGCAACAACAAATACAACAGAACAGGGTTACTGAGGAAAATAGGATGAGATACAACAGGGATTAGGATGATGATAGGAGTGTAGTTGGGTCACGGAGAGTGCAGAGAGCGCCTTCCCGTACTACAGACAGGCCTACTCGATCCACGTTTCTGAGAGAAGAGCCAGTTGAGGAGAATGTTGAAGAAGCTGAAGACCCAACATATGCTAATGCAGTTATGGCAGCCAACGATGAGTGGCAATTATTGACACCACAAGTGAGTGAGTGCATGCATTTTGACTGATTTGTGCAATCAAGGGTTGAATACTACAGGTCTCGACAAGGAAATAGGCCTCGAATCCAAAACAGAGACTTGAAGCATGCCACTAGGAAAACCACATTACCAAATTTTGATGGCAGTGGTAAGGTGACGACCCAGTCTTGGATCCATAAGTTAGGCACTTTCTTGTCACTTAGACCCATGTCTGAAGAAGAAGAAGCAATCAAATATGCCACGTTACATTTAGAGGGAGTAGCCCATGATTGGTGGTATCACGGGATGGTGACGTTACAACATGATCGCATCACCACCTACTAGGAATTCGTGGATAGATTGGTTGATTGTTTTGATAAAAAGGATACAAAAGTTTATTTCAGAGACTTGGCACAACTTAGGCAGATTGGCAGCTTGGAGAGTTATATTAGTGACTTTCTGTCATGTCCTCTTCCAGTTGACATCTCTCAGAGCTTATGATTAGCCTATTATGCAACCCTCGTAGGCTGATAGGATGGATAGAGGGTCTTGATGGAGCTTGGCTTGGCTTCGGTTGTCAGAGTTTTACCAGTTGGCTTTCGTTCGGGATCTTTCGGACACCATTTGCTTGAATTGCTATTTTTAGCAGTAATAGTCATTCAGCGGAGCACCCCTGCTATTTTTAGTAGTATGGTTTGGTCATGTGCAAAATCAATCACTTATTCTCCAGCTTCAGACGGTTCGATTATCAGACGTATATTGAGAGAGATATTAATATTTTAATTGTTTAATTAAATATTAATTTTTCGAAGCTTATATTATAAAGTTATAATATTTTAATATTATAACTTAAGTGATTTTCTCAAGGGGTCGACCAACATTGAAGGGGGCCACTTTTTAATTATATTTTATAATTAAAAGTGCGTTCGAAACTATTGAAAAATTAAAAGAAAAGTTCAAACTTAATTTAAATGATGCCTTTTTGAGAGAAGTCGACTTTTTGAGGGGATATAAGGGTTTTCTTTGAAAACAGAGATCATTATATTTGAAATCGAATTTTTGCTAAGTCTTTCTTCTGAGAACAGAGCCAAGGGTTCTAGTTTTCAATTTGCATTGGAGAACGTGCAATCTTCAGTGTGTGCAGTTCAGAGGCTGTGAGATATCAGCTGATTTATTGCTAGTTGGAGAGATAACTTCATCCAGAGGTTGTCACAGAGCTTCACAATTGTTGCATCATTCAGGGTTTTGATCCGGAGTTCATTTGGGAAGAGTTCTTTATGCTAGGCGTCCACTTTGCAAGCCTGAGACACATCTTCCAAGGGCCGTACAGATCTCTTTATTGCTGTTACTAGATCCGTATTTGTTGCAGCAGGCCGTACCTTTCAAGTACAGGCCGTACTTTTCCTCTGGAGCAAATCGCCTTCCTTCCTTGCAGTCTGCCTTCACAGCAGCAGGCGCCTATGCATCTGGAAGCATTGTGATATCATCTGGCGAAGGGGGAAGTCTTCCTTTGGATAGCCGTACCTATTTAATGTCTCTCAAAAGCGGCTGCAACCAGGTTTTTTTTTTTTGAAAACAAAAGAGTAAAAACTTTATTAGAAATCAGAAAAGAGCATTACAATAATAACCACGGGACCCAGTCCCAGAAAACAAGGCGAAAACCCCACAACATAAAACAAAATCAACTATCCCCATGTATCCTCCTATCCTCTTCCAAGAACCGGTCTAAATCCAGATGCAGCTCAGGGTTAACTTGATCCCAATCCTCAACCTTCCAACCACTATCTTGCTCAGAGGCCCATTTGGCCAAGCAGTCAGCAGCACGATTCCACTCCCTTGGGATGTGAACAAAGGATGCCTCCTCCATCCGAGAACTAACTTGAAGAATCCGTTGAACCACCGAAGCCAACTGCCAATTTATATCAGATATCTTTCGCTCATTCAAGAGATTAATCAAAATCTGTGAATCAGCTTCACATATAACCTTTCTCCATCCCAAAGCAAGGGCCCTCTCAATAGCATGAAGAATTGCTAGACCCTCCATGAAGTTAACAGTCTTCACCCCCTCATGTATAGAGAATAGAAAAATCACCGAACCAGCTGAGTCCCTGCCAACCCCACCAATTCCAGCAGGCCCAGGATTTCCCCTAGAAGAACCATCAGTATTGATCTTTAAAAATCCATTGGGAGGAGGTAACCACCTTCCAACCCGTTGGACCCTCTTTTTCCCATGCCTACAGTTCCTAGAACTGACAAAAGATGAATGAATTTCTTGAAGACCTAGTCTGGCCACCAACTCAGCATCACCTCTCTCCAAGGGGAAAACCACATCACATTTAGCTAAAACAGACTCCTGCACCATTCCAAGCATACGCATCCAAACTTGCCGACCCACCAACTTCTGATCACGAAAAATTCTGCGGTTCCGCTCCAACCAAATCTGCCAAAGCAGAAAGGTAGGGCCCACGAACCAAACTTCCTGCAAAAAGGAAGCCATAGAAGGAGGTCTTCCCATACTATCCCAGAATTCAACCAAAGAGCACGCATGAATACAGGGAAGCTTCCACACCTCCCACCACCAATGCCAAAGCTGCACAACAAAGGGGCACCGAAAGAACAAATGTGAAGAATCCTCTTCCGCTCCCCCACACAAAACACAAATTGAAGGTCCTTGAAATCCCCGTTTACGAATGTTATCCCAGGTCAAGCACCTATTCCAAGCCAAAGTCCAAACAAAGCAGTTGCATTTAGGCCACGAGAGTTTATTCCACACCCTTTTCCACCAATGAACCTCTGCCCCAGTTAGCTTCTGAGCCAATAACACCTGATAACCAGAAGCAACAGAGTAAACCCCCTTAGGATTATGGGTCCAAGCAAGAATATCTTCTTCCAGAAGAGAACTACAACTCCTACTATGAAGAATCTTGTGAAGCTCAGCACTTTCTTCCGCAAGTCCCAAATCTGGCCACTCTGCGGGATCCTTCCAATGAGCTACCTCCAACTGACCAAAAGAAGCAACAGACTTGAAGTCACTCACCCTAGCCCAGCCAGCCTCGAGAAATCTTTGGCACAAAGGAAGTAGATTGGGGAACTGAGAAGTAAGTGGAGGGAATCCATCCCAAGAATCCGACCAGAAGAGAGCTTCAGTTCCTCGTCTACAGATCCAAAATAAACCTTCCTTAATAAGCTTTGCACCCTTCTGAAGAGTATTCCAAATCACTGAACCTTTCCCCTCAAGAGGGTAACGAGGAAGATCCTGTCGTGGAATCCCCGGGAAATACTTATGAGATAATATCCTGGCCCACGGCTGATCCTGTTCCACACACCATCTCCAAAATAGCTTAGCAGCCACAGCCACTCCAGATAACGCAGACTGTCGAAGACCAAGACCACCAAATTGCTTTGGGCTGCACACAACATCCCACCTAACCAGGCTCCACTTGGAAGAAGCCAAACTTCCCGCCCATAAGAACTGCCTTTCAAGAGAATCCAACTCCCTCAGAAAACCCATCGGAGCCACCTGAAGCATACATCTGTAGGTAGGGAGAGCCTGCACCACCGACTTGAGAAGCTGAACCCGCCCCGCAAAAGACAACCATCTGTGGGTCCAATGATTAACTTTTGCACGGAGCTTATCAATAATATTCTGCCAAGAACCCTTGGGAAGATGGCGAACAGAAATTGGGAAACCCAGATAAGTCAAAGGGAGAACCCCTATCTGAAACCTTAAGATATTAGCAATTCTTCTCTGTATGGGGCTCGGCGTGTTGAAGAAGAATATGGAAGACTTCTCCTCATTAATCAATTGTCCTGAAGCAACAAGATATATGTCCAACACCTGCCTCAAGTTAGTAGCTTCCCTAACAGTAGCCATCCCCATCAGGGCAGTATCATCAACAAACTGCAAATGAGATTGCGGAGGCAAGTCTCCACCCCATCGCCAACCTTGAATGATGCCAAGCTCCACCCTTCTTTTCAACAAACGACCAAGGCCTTCCACAAGAAGCAGAAAAAGATACGGAGAAAGAGGATCCCCTTGGCGCAAACCCCTAGAGGCACCAAAAAGTTTAGAATGATCTCCATTTATCAAAACTGAGAAGGAAACAGACGTGACACAACTCATGACCCATTGGATCCACTCCTCACCAAAACCAAAAGCAACAAGGATCTTCTGCAAAAAAGACCATCTAACCCTGTCATAAGCCTTAGCCATATCCAGCTTAATGAACATAGCCTTCTCATGGGAGTTGTCCATGGAGTGGATGGTCTCCGTAGCAATGACAACCCCATCAAGAATCTGCGACCTGCCACAAATCCACTCTGTTCCTCCGAAATCAACACTTTAAGCCACTTCTTCAGTCTCTCAGCCAATAACTTTGAGATGATTTTATAAGCCACATTGCAAAGAGAGATAGGCCGGAACTGAGATAACCTATCAGCCCCTTCACACTTGGGTATGAGAGCAAGGAAGGTGGAGTTCAGAGCACGAAGCATCTGTTTATTCCTTTGGGACTCAAGGACAACAGCCAGAAGATCCAACTTTATGATATCCCAGAATTCCTGAAAAAATTCAATCGGGAAACCATCGGGACCAGGAGCTTTACCCTTCTTCATCTGAAACACAATCCCCTCCAGCTCATCAAGAGAGATATCTTTCATCAAATACTCATTCGCCTCCCTGGAGACCAACTGAGGAATACAAGAAAGAACCTGTGCTTCCTCAACAGAGCCCCCTTGTGAATCCTCCCTAAATAAAGTAGCAAAATACTGAGATGCCTCAGCAGAGATTTCTTGAAACGAGGCAAGACGTTCACCCCTATCATTCACCAGAAAAGGAATGGAATTACCATGCCTCCTATCCTTCACAGAATTGAAGAAGAAGGCGGTGTTTTTATCACCTTCCTGTAACCATTCAACCCGGGCCTTTTGCTTCCAATAGATTTCTTCCCGCAATTCAAATTCCTCAACCACTTTCAAAGTCTTAGCCTCCTCCCTTAGAAGATCCTCAGAGGCCCCATTCTCACGAATCAACCGCGTAATATTATTCAACTCCTCCTGTGCGGCAACCTTAGCATGAAAGATATTACCAAAACATCGCCGATTCCACCTTTTAAGCTGATATTTGACAAACTGAAGAAGCTTGGAGAATGTGTACATTGCCGTACCAAAAGTTGGTCTACCAATCCGCCACCACTCAGCCACATAATCATGAAGAGTGGGATCCCGTAACCACATAAGCTGGAACTTGAATGAGGGAGACCGAGGCCCCCGTGCAGAGATAATACTAAGCTTAATAGGCCAATGATCAGAACCTCTCCAATCAAGAATTTCAGATCGAGTGGACCATAAGTTTCCAACCCAATAACAGGAAACCAAGAAACGATCTAGCCTCTCAGCAACACAACTCTCACCAATTCTCCTATTATTCCAAGTGAAGCGACCATTACTAGGTAGAACATCAATAAGATTTAATTCAGAAATGCTATCTCTGAATAACAGAGCAGAAGGCTCCAACCTAGGAATTCCACCTCTTTTCTCAGACAATTCCACAATAGCATTAAAATCGCCAGCCATAACCCACGGATGGTAAGGAGCTAAGCTACGAACAAAACGAAGATGGGACCATAGAAGTTGTTTACCCAGAAACTCAACAGGAGCATACACATTAGAGAGGAGAATACACTCACCAGTCTCATACCAAGAGGCGACAAGGGATATAGAGGATCTAGAGGACATCCACCATAGGGGGAAAATCTTCCGAGGGTTCCAAAAGCAAGCCACCCCTCCAGAAGCACCAAGAGCCCCCACACACTGGCATTCACCATATTTCCACAGCTTAGGAGCCATGGCCAACATATTATCTACAGATAATTTAGTCTCCTGAAGAAAAAGAACATCCGGAGAATGATTCCTAACCAAATCACGAACAACTTTTTGTCGAGGGCCACTGTTCAAGCCCCTTACATTCCATGAGAGAACAATCATTTCTGGGGGCATGAAAAATGTGAATCAAGAGTCTTGACTGACCCTGACTCCACCAAAGTTTCCCCAGTTAATTTAATCTTCTCCATATCCTTTTTCCTTCCCAGCTTGGAAGTCCTGTCACCAACCCCTTTCTTCAGTTCATTTTGCTGAATACCTAACGAGAGGAGGCCAAAGAGCTCTTCCCCACATCCTTGCCACCTTTCAGGGGCAATGGGGAGCCACCTCCACCACTCTTCGAAGCTCCAATAGAAGATTCTTGTTCAGTCTGGACAATCAATTGTTGATCCGTATCCATCTGCCCAACCCCAATCTCCTGCACATCCTGCATGGCCTCCAATGGTGGCCCATCCTGTCCTGTACCCAAAGTTCCCTGATCCAAGTTCAGCAACCCCGGATTCACTTCCTCCTGGCTGAGATCATCCAGCACCTCAAACCTATTAAAAGTTTCATCATCCTGCCTCTCCCTCAAGGTCCGCTTCTGGCCCCGATTCCTATTGCGAGCCTTAACAGGGACATAACCATCATCTCCATTACCATCACCCGGAATAGGCTCCTTACCATTATCAGTCCTAGGAGGATTACGAGAAGGCTGAGAAGGTTGGGGCACCACAGGCTTAGCCCTAGGGCACCTACGCTGCAAGTGACCATATTCATGACAAAGACGACACCGAAAAGGTAGGGTTTCGTAATCTAGCTGTTGAACCCAAGTATATGATCCAGCACTCACTTCAACAGAATCTGGTAGTGGCTTGCTTAAATCAATTTCTACACAGATACGAGCAAAAGTCATTACCTTTTTATACTGCGTCTGTTGTGAAGACCCAATAGGTTTACCGAGCATTGAAGCCACCAAATGCAACACGTCATCCCGCCAACACTCAACTGGAAACCACGGCAACCGAACCCAAACTGGAATCCGACTCGGTATTGCCTCAGTCGGGTTGAAGCCAGCATGCCATGGCTTGATAAACAAACCCACCTGGTTATAAAAATAGGGGCCACCCTCGAAGACCTTATTCCGATCTGCCATGCAATCAAAAGAGACCATAAAAAAGTTGTTCGCAAGGAGCCTAATCTCCATCTCCCCCTCCGGCATCCAAGTCCGTTGAGCCCAGGATTCCAAAAAATGCAGCGAGACTCTCAAACCCATGAACTTGCAATAAAAAGAGTGCCTTGAATAGTATTCAATATCATCTGCAAGCATTTCCATCGGGATAATCAGCTTCGGTCGCTCTTTGCATCTTTCCAAACACCCATTAATCTTCGTAATTCGGGAACCATTAACCGATCCTAGATCATTCATCTCCATCTCTGAAGAAAACAGCGTATTATCAAAAACATTCACTCCATGCGCCGAAGGCTTCGAACCAAATGCTGAACGGAAATCCAATTTGGGGCTAACCCCAGATGTTTCCCCACCCGGCATAGCAAAAAACAAGATCCCCAGCAGGCATGCAAACCCCCAGGACACTTTAGCAAGAAATGGAAAAAAGAAAAGACCCCAAGGGCAGGATCAAAACCCTTCCACCCACAAGCCACCCAAACAGTAGCAAGAAGGCCTCCAGAAAAGAAAAAAACCCCACCACCACAGCCCCGATAGCTTCAAAAAACCCCCCCCACAACGCAGAAGCGAGCAACACACAGAGAACAAGCTAGGGCACGGTCGCCCTAGCTCGGCTTGCAGAGCACGCAAACGCCATCTCAACCTCTACCAACCAGGTTTTTTGAATATTACAAATCCACTTGCTTTTTTTACATGCATGTCAAAGATCCATCAATGTAATGATCTGGAATGAATAATAAACCTACTGGTTATCTATTTCATTGGTTATTTGCTTCAGTTCGCACCTCTTTGAATTTATTTAGATTTTTGAATCATTTCTTTCAAAATCGCATTTACCTCTTTATGCACAAAAACACAAAAAAAAACCAAAAATGAACAAAAACAAGCAAAAATCAAACAGAGTCAAAAGTTAGTGAGAACAAGGGTTTCTACACTTTCAGAAGTTGTCAGTGATGGTGACAAATATTTCAGAGAGGAGACTAGTTGTGCTTTTCATAGAGGGTTTGTTGGAGCCACTACGAGGGTGGATTAAGGCTTTCGATTCACCAACGCTACAGGAAGCAATGGAGAAAGCAAGGAGTATGGAATTTGCAGCCCTGTCAAGCAAGTTCGGGTCATCAAGTAAGTTCAGATCAAAGGGCACTTCTTCATTTAAAGACAATAAGACATTTCTCAAGAACAAAGAAAAAACAGATTTTAAAGGGGATCAAAAGGGAAAATCAGCAGCTCCATTTGATCGCGAAACTTTAAATGATTTGCAGAAAAAGAAGCTATGCTTTTATTGCAAAGTTCCATATGACGCAAATCATGATTGCCCCTTAAGACCTAAGGGCAAAGCTAACCGAGTTATGTGGGCATTTTATGAAGATTTAGAATCTGAAAATTCCGATCAGCAAGCTGGACAAGAAGACTCAGAGGATGAAAAGTTAGAAAAGGAAGAGGAAAAGGAAGTAGAAATCAACCTTCAGGAGGGATGGCTTACTAGTATCTAGCAGGAAGGTTCATTTAGACTGCGTGGTGTCCTAGCTGGTCAAAAGGTCATCACTCTTTTGGATACAGGTGCCACCCATAATTTTATAGATGCACGCTTTGTGAAGAAGCGTGGGCTCATAACTGAGGAGTTTGAAGGCATAAGGGTGAAGGAAGCTGATGGATACACCCTTAGGTGTGACAGAATGATTAAGGATCTCCCCTTGCGCCTAAATAACTATAGTTTTAAGGTTGATTATTATGTGGTGAACATGAGAGATATAGATGTAGTCCTGGGAATGAAATGGCTACATGCTATTGAGAAGTTCACTCTCGACCTATGTGAGATGGAGATGAGTTTTGAGGTAGATGGAAAAACTCATATACTAAAAGCCATCAGAGATAGTAGTTTTAGAATGTTATCACTTAGGCGAATGGAGAGACTCATGCGGCGTAATATGGTTGAACGGGCAGCCGAGTGTGTATTGATGCCATTGTAGGAGGGGCAGCCGAAGTCAAAATATCATCCGGATATACAGGAGCTGAGAATTCAGCATGGAAAGGTTTTCAGTGACATCCCACCAGGTAGACCACCCGACAGGGGTATTGAGCATATCATAGAACTAGAAGAGGGTGCTAAACCAGTAATGATCACCCCATATAGGCACCCAAAACGACTAAAGGATGAAATAGATAAAACTCTTAAAGAGCTGCTCGCAATGGGTCACATTAGACCTAGCAAATCACCATTTGCCTCATCAGGGGTCCTGGTTAAGAAAAAAGATGGCACCCTACGCATGTGCATCGACTACAGGATGTTAAACAAGAGCACCATCAAAAATAGGTATCCTATCCCACTGATTAATGAGCTGATCGATGAGCTTCATGGTGCTTGTCATTTCTCAAAAATTTATTTGAGGTCTGGATATCATCAGATTCGGGTTCGAGAGCAGGATATAGAGAAGACGACATTTCGGTGCCACTGCGGACACTTTGAGTTTGTGGTTATGCCATTTGGGCTAACCAATGTGCCAACAACTTTTCAGGCCACCATGAACAAAATCTTCCAGCCACAATTGAGGAAGTTTGTACTTGTCTTTTTTGATGACATCTTAGTGTACAGTAGAACATTGGAAGAGCATCTCACTCATCTGGATACAGTATTGGGAATTCTGGATAGGGAGTCTCGATATGCAAAGGAGTCAAAGTGCAAGCTTGGCATGACAAAACTGTTATATTTAGGCCATATCATTAGTGCAGAGGGGGTGCGGATGGATCTTGATAAGATCTGTGCTATCATAGATTGGTCGACTCCAGAGAATCTTACCCAGTTGCATGGATTCTTGGGTCTTTGTGGTTTCTACTGCCGATTTGTTAGTGGTTACTCACATCATGCAACACCACTCACTGATCTGATGAAGAAAGGTGCTTTTATCTGGACTTCTGAGGCACATGAGTGCTTTATGAGGTTCAAACAAATTATGACTATATGTCTCGTCCTTGCTTTGCTTGACTTTATGAAGCCGTTTGAGCTTCAGTGTGACGCTTCTGGAGAGGGGATTGGGGCTGTGCTTATGCAAGATAAGCACCTGATTGCATTTGAGAGCAGGAAGCTCAGAGGACTAGAGAGGGGTTATAGTATTTATGATAAGGAGATGTTGGCCATAATGCATGCTTTGGCCAAATTCAAACAATATCTCATTGGCAACAAATTTTGTATAAAAACTGACCATAATAGTTTGAGACACTTCTTGGGGCAACGTGACCTTAATGATTGTTAGCAAAGATGGGTCAGTAAACTCCAATCATATGACTTTGATATTACATACTTCAAGAGTACCCGAAATGTTGTCGCTAACGCTTTATCACGCTGACCACACTTGAACGCTATGGGTTAGATTTCAGAGGACTGGAGGCATTTGATAGTGGCGGAGTACGCCAAAGACACATGGGCATTAGGAATTATTGAGGGAATAGTTCAGGACAACAGATATACAGTTGTAAATGAACTCATCATTTATAAGGGCAGGGTTTATCTGATTCCAGGGTCAGAGATGAAGAGCATTATACTGCAGACTTTCCATGATGTGCCCATTGCAGGACACCTGAGGTATTTCAAGATTTATAGGCACATCAGGGAGAGGTTTTCTTGGAAAGGGTTGAAGGTAGTTGTTCTTCAGTATGTTAGAGAGTGTCCCGTTTGTCAGCAAAACAAACAGGAGCACACCTACCCAGCAGGCCTACTACAACCACTTCCGATTCTTGATAGGAAGTGGGAATGCCTGTCCATGGACTTCATTATGGGCTTGCCTAAAGCCCAGGGGAGAGACTGTATATATGTAGTGGTAGATCGGTTAAAAAAATACACCCATTTCTTTCCGATTGCAGCTACATACACGGCTACACAGGTGGCAAAATTGTTTTTCCGAGAGGTGTTTAGGCTACATGGGTTACCACAGAGCATAGTTAGCGACAGGGACAGCCGGTGCATGAGTCACTTTTGGTAGGAGATATTCAGACTCTGTGGGACCGAACTCACTTCGAGCACTAGCTACCACCTGCAGACCGATGACTAGACTGAGATAGTCAATAAATGGGTGGAAGGCTACCTCAGGAACTACATAGTCGGGCAACAAAAGGCTTGGGTTAAGTGGATTCACCTATGTGAGTATTTCTATAACTCCACTTATCACATGTCAATACAGATGTCACCATTCTTGGCGTTATATGGATATGAGGCCCCGAGTTTCCTCAATTTACTGTTGGGCGACAGTAGAGTGTCTAGTGCTGGAGATTTGTTGCAGGAGAGCCAGGACATCATGAAGGCTCTCAAGGAGAATATTGTTAAGGCACAAAATCAGCAGAAACAGTATGCCAATTAGAGGAGGACTGAGAGATCTTCGAGGTTGGGGACATGGTATACCTGATGTTGCAGCCGAACCGCCAGTCCACACTTAGGAAGAGTGGTGTCGAAAAACTAAAACCACGCTACTATGGGCCATTTCGGATTATCAGGCAAATTGGTGAAGTAGCATATGAGCTAGATCTTCCAGCTGATAGCAAAGTACACAATGTTTTCCATGTATCGCGCCTCAAAAAGGTGTTGGGACATCATGTGACTCCGTCAGCAGTGTTGCCACCCCTGGATGATGAGGGGAAATTGATTCTTGTGCTAGAGGCTATACTGGATTTCAGAGAGAGGCAGTTGCATAGGCGGATTATCAGAGAATACTTGATCAAATGGAAGGATTTTCCGGTAGAGGATGCCACCTGGGATGGTGAGGAAATATTGCAGCAGCCAAAGTTGAGATTACTTGAGGATAGGCAATTTCAGGGAGGGCAGATTGTAATGTCCCCTCCAAGTTAGACATCAGTTTCAGTAGATTAGCCTATCATTTTGACCCTCGTAGGCTAATGAAGGTGGTTAGAGGGTCTTTTGAGGATTGCATCATCTCCAGTGTTCGGTAATTATTAGTTTTGGCTTTCGTTTGAGGCTTCCAGGACTCCGTATGCTCTACTTACTATTTATAGTAAGTCAAAAGTTGATAGAGGGACCCTTACTATTTTTAGTAAGGCATGTGGTCGTATGGAGATTCATCAGCTTAGCCCCCAGTTCAGATGGCGTGATGAGATATTGTGTACTTAAGGAGTTATTGATGATTATTTGGCTCAAATAATATTAATTAATTAAAAGGTGACATTATTAAGTTATAACTTAAACTTAATAATTGAGGGTCTAGGCATCATAAGGAGGGGGCCAGTGGAGTCAATTAAATATTGGGCGCCAACTCCAAAGTATTTTATGAAATATTAAAAGATGAAAGAAAATAACATTTTAATGTTATTAAATGTGCCTTTTGGAGAAATTCGACTTTCTCAAGAGGGCTTATATATTAACTTGGGAGTCTTTTGCCATTCATTCGATTGAGCATTCTTTGGGTGAAAATTGTTTGAGAAGTGGAAGCCAAGGGTTTTCAATCTTTGAGCCATTGGAGAACGATACATTCTTTAGTGTCGCAGCCTTTTGAAGTAGTGAAATATCTACTGAATTTGGCATACATGAGGACTTCATACAGAGGTTCTATTTGTGCAAACTGGTGAGAACAATGTAAAGGGTTTGATTGCATTATCATTTAGAGGTTACAAAGTTGAGGAGAAGCATTGCAGATTTCGTCTTTATCTGCTTATATCAGATCCAAGAGGAGTACGGCCTTGCCTATATCAGTCATTACTTGCAGCAGAGGGCGGCTCATTCAGAAGGGGTGATTTGGAACTTAGAGACGTCAAAATAATCTGATAAAATCACAGAAGGAGCGCCTAGGCCTAGAGACTCTAGCCATACCACTTTGGAAGGAAAAGGCAGCATATTGGTGAAGAATCGAATTATCTAAGGAGGTGCTTTTTGACTGTAATTATTCTGGCAGCAATGTTTATTTGCCTATCTTTCCCGGGTATGCTTGTAATCTGACTTTTTCTTGCAAGTATTCAATAAAACCAGCTATTTGGAGAGTTGCTATTTAGTTCTAGATTATTATTATTGCTTCCTTTCATTTCCAGCATTGTGTCTTAATATACAAAAATACAAAAAACAGAAAACCCTCACAAAACACAAAAAAGTTACAAAAAAAAACAAAACCAAAAAAAAAAAACAAACACCGGCAGTCAGAGAAGTTGTGTTCTTACATTGGATATTATTTCTGATTTCCAGTTTCTTGATTATTTAGACTTGAAACTCATATTTTACATTTCTAAACTAACCATTGTTATTGGACTGTTGCCATCAATATTTCAAAATGGCCAAAGGCTGTAATCCATAAGCTTGATTGCCAAGTTTATCAAAATTTTCTCTATAGACATTATCACTTATGTTGTCAATCCTTCAAAATTTTAGTGTTGAGTGAATTGATCTCTAAGTCTAGAAACTTAGATGACCAATATTGCCTATGCAGAGGGATATGTCAAGAATCATTGGACATTGAGTTGTTTACCTCTACCCTTAGTTGGGATAAATTAAAGCACTAAGATGAGTGTAACTTGATTGAAGGTGTTAATAGAGGGATAAAGTGAGTCATTCTAGGATAAATAGGTGAACGTTATGTGATGCTACCTGTTAGTTTTAGGATCAGAAATGTCAACAAGCAAAAATACAACACATAAGACAATTAACACAATATTTTACCTTGGGAAAACCTTCCTACTCGAGGGAGAAAAATCCAGCAAGAAATGATCTCTCTTATATATATATATCAGGTGAATAAGAGCAGAATTATGCATACAAAATAATCAGGCCCCAAGCATGGCCGATTCTCATACAAAGAGATATATTACTTCTCCTTAAGATGACTGAAAACACTTCTTAAAATGAATCTGCTGTTGAAGAAACTGAACTGCATGGGAGAATGCAAACTGTTGCTTAATGGCAAACTCCTGTTGCTGCTAAGATGCGAATTTGAATTGAATGAACTTGATGCCCAAATGAGAGGACTTGCACCTCCTTAAATACAACACCAAGTGACTTTCCTTCTAGGTCGGCTTTAGAAGGAATAAATATCATTTAAATCAAGAAGGCCGACTAGCCTTGAACCAAAATGTATTAGGGAGAAAAATATCTCCCGCAGCTACAACACTAACACTTCCTCTTAGCTAGGGAGGTATTTTTCTAGATATCCTCGTCATGGAGTCTCTCAACATGACGCCCACAATGGCTAGACCCATTTGTGGAAAACCACATCTCAGTCATAGAGATGTACATCATGGAGTCTCTCAACATGATGTCCACAATGGCTACATCCATCTCAGTCTCAAAGATGTACAAGGGTTCATCACAAAGTCTCTCAATGTGATGTCGCCATGGAGTCTCTCAACATGACGTCCACAATGGCTACTCCCATGTGTGGAAAGAAACACATCTTAGTCTCAAAGATGCACAAGGGTTCATCACGGAGTCTCTCAATGTGATGTCATCATGGAGTCTCTCAACATGACGTCTCATCTTAGTCTCAAAGATGAATAAGGGCTCATCACGGAGTCTCTCAATGTGATGTTGTCATGGAGTCTCTCAACATGACGTCTCATCTCAGTCTCAGAGATGAACAAGGTTTCATCACGAAGTCTCTCAACGTGATGTTGTCATGGAGTCTCTCAACATGACGTCTCATCCCAGTCTCAGAGATGAACAAGGGCGTGCACCTCATATTTCTCCGTCTCAGAGAAATATGCACTACAAGGGCTTTCACCTCATATTCTCCGTCTCAGAGAAATATACATTACAAGGGCTTGCACCTCATATTTCTCCGTCTCAGAGAAATATACATTACAACAAATCTTCATGATGATGTGACTCCCTCTGAAGCTCCAAGTACTTGCATCAACCTCTTGACCTCCTCGTCCATGATTGCCTACAATGGTTACCTTAGAGGAACGGTTACCAACGCACACCTCCAACAGTACTGACTTGCGAGAGTTCAGGACTGTCCTCCTCGACCTCATCCCAGATCACTCTATTCTGAATAGGTTTGCGAAGCTACCAATGTCAACTTGTGCAATTCTGTTCTCTGTAGCTGAAGAGGTCTTCCAAGGAATTTAGCACCTGGCCTTGCAACACTGCAACCCACTTAGCTGACATCTTCACTTCTTCTCAGTGAGTCACAAAATTCCCTCTTGATCCCTGCTTCAGAGATTGCAAAGAAATCCTCTGGAAGTGAACTCCCCTCCATTGACTGATCTCAAAACCTTAATCCTTTTCCCGAACATGCTCTCAACTCGTGCCTTGAATTCTCGTAATTTAACTCCCTCTAAATGTCATTTCTTCCTCTTTGAAATAGCTGATTGCAATGACATTTTGTATAGGTTCTTTGTTATTTAGTGTCTTCATCTTTCTCAATCTTCTATGTTGATGCAACTTCTCCATCCAAGGCTGACGCAACCTTGTGCCCTCGAGAGATGTCTCCTGTGAAGAATCATGAAAGTTATGTGCCACCAACTCAGTCCTATAGCTGCAAGCCATGACTCCATGATTGTTCATTTCTCTAGCCGGCATGCCTTCTTCACAGGATGCCTCAAGCTCTTCCTCCCTTTGAATTCCTTATGCAATCTCTCATCATTCTTTTGCTCCTCAGTCCATCCTGCATTTTAAAGAGATTAATAATAGTTCATAAAATCAAACTACCCCGATACAAATGAAGCATGTAGTCATCTAGCAAATATCATTAGATAGTACAATTAAAGGAATAATAGAACTTATCTTTGTTGATTCAGTTGCAGCCATTTTTCTCCTCTTGACAACCATATCCTGGTATAATTCCCTACTTGACTCCACTTTTCATGCGAGTAGCACATTTTTTTCTTCTTTTTCTTTTCATTATACAGATTGATAACCTTATGCTTTGCACAGGAGGCAATAGTCCGAATGCTTCCAACAACATCATTTGCCACTTCTCTGATGGCAAGGTTTGGAAATGGTTTTTCCAACACAAGATATCACCCAAGACCTATGTATTTCCTTTTATCTGCTAGGTACTGATCATATATGTCTCTGCCACATTGAGCACAGTTTTCCTATGGCATAGCCATTCTAATTTGGTGCTGAAAGATATCAAGTGCAGATTGCATACAACAGTAATAAGAGATAACAAAGATTGACTTTTGCACTCAGATCTTGTTAGATACCAAACACAACAATAATGGCAGATCACAGAAAGATAACTTGAAAATACTAAATTCCAAATTTATTCCCAACCTCTGGAGAAACAGGAAACCCAATAACTACTACAGGCAGTTCCAAAGAGGATGTGGCGGCTGAATGAAATATCGATTACTTTGGGATGACCACAATTCTTCAGAGATGACACCAACTTAGCTGCTCACGTGTTCCTTCAATAAATGAGGCATTTCACTTCCTATGCTTGTAATGGCTTGTTGAATATTAAAGCGGCGGTTACATTAATTAATAGATATCGATTCTTATAAGTTGCTCCCGATAATTCTTTAAAACTTATCAGCTTCTTTAATTTCTTCAACTCAGATCACCATCACCAATATTCACGACTCTGTGCTATCAATAGCGCTTGATTTTCAACTTATGGGCCTGGTGAAGGAGATCACGAATTCACTTAGCACAATTATCACCAACAACATGATATTGTGTAGTAAGCCAAAAAAAGACGACTTCTCTCAACATCACGACTTCCTAGATTAAGGAAATCCCGTCTCCTGATGAAATTTCTTTGACTTCCTTGCGATAAGTGGCAAAAATATAGAATTCATCTTCAGCATTCACTCTCTCCCTTAGCTTTAATTTCGCGTCACTCTTGTATGATCTCCCGAATCTTTGCAGTCAATAAAATATAAACATCTGCATCGATAATTCTCCATGTGAAATAGTGGTGATAGTTTCCAATTAAGAAATATGTCGTGATTCCCTTGCTACGACATGGAGTATTTGGAACGCTGGTTCAATAACAAGAATTTCAGATGACTCCCTTCAAATATTCAGCTTTCGATATAATATTTTAAGTTTTCCAATAAACTCAATATTGAATGACTTTGCGAACTTTGCTTGCAAGGACATGACTCTGCTTTTGAATAAATTCATTTGCCTCCTGAATTTCACTGTGCCACAAGAGACTGTGTTTTTGGTTGTATTACTTCCTGGAGAATCTGCTTAACCAAATCTGATTGGATCTTTACTTAAACCCACTCTGATACCATGTTAGTTTTAGGATCAGAAATGTCAACAAGCAGAAATACAACACATAAGACAATGAACACAATATTTTACCCTGGGAAAACCCTCTTGAGGGAGAAAAAACCAACAAGAAATGATCTCTCTTATATATATATCAGATGAATAAGAGCAGAATTCTGCATACAAAATAATCAGGCCCTAAGCATGGCTGATTCTCATACAAAGAGATATATTACTTCTCCTTAAGATGACTGAAAACACTTCTTAAAATGAATCTACTGTTGAAGAAATTGAACTGCCTGGGAGAATGCAAACTGCTGCTTAATGGTGAACTCCTGTTGCTGCTAAGATGCAAATTTGAATTGAATGAACTTGATGCCCAAATGAGAGGACTTGATCCTCCTTAAATACAACACCAATTGACTTTCCTTCTAGGTCAGCTTTAGAAGGAATAAATATCATTTAAATCAAGAAGGCCGACCAGCCTTGAACCAAAATGTATTAGGGAGAAAAATATCTCCTGCAGCTACAACACTAGCATACCCATTGTGGGATTTGCTGGGTAGAGGGTTCTTACCAAATCTCTTATAATGGAAATTTTGTGAGAAACTCATCATTCTTATTTACTTGTGTGGTTTGTGAAGAATCCCACAAGGACACCAACTATTGCATTGCCATTAATTCATGTGGAGGATAACAGATCTATAGAGAATTGTCTAAATCTGAGTTTGATGCAATATCTTTTTTTTTCTCTTACTATGTCACTCTATTAGGATATTTCTTGGAAATAAATATGTGAATAAATAAAATATGAGACCACTTCAAGGGGGTGATCTCCAAAACTCAAAATTTGAGAATATTAATTTAATCTCAACTTATGATGGTTTGGAAGAGACTTTCTGTAATGAACCTGCTCAAATCTGATTGAAAACTTCTGATTTTTGGCTTTAGTAATTTTGTCAAACACTTTGCATACAAGGGTCATATGACTGATATAACATTTCAGTTTGCTTTAATGGATCTTTTCTTCAATTAGCATCAATGAGAATGCTTACAAATGACTCTAAATTGTCTAAACAATGACCTAACATGAATGTGCAACTTATTGTGGCAATATCCAATGCATATATATGAACTAAGCATGAAAAATGATCACCTACATCGAACTGGTATTTTAACAAACAGTTGATATGCAAACTAACAAACTAAAAACAAATGATATTGAATTGCTCAAATGACACCAGTAATTTATATCTCCTTAATTGTAATGAAATATCTAATACAAAACCCATACAAATGGCCAAGACTCTTGGCATTTACATTAATTTCAAAATATGATAATGCTGGTACAATGCACACCTACAGCTGCAAATATAACTATGCTAAATGCAATGCTAGAAGATGATAGAAATGTGAAGAACCTGGCCTCAAGAAGTGCCTTGGATGAAAGATGAAGTAGCAATCAACAACAAGTTCAAATGATATTCTCCAAGCCCAAATCGAATTGCTCAAGTAGCTGCCCCTGTTCTTGCTTGGCAATATTTTAGAAAAATAAATACAGCCTTTAATCTGCTCGAATTTGTCCTTGAAATGATTGCCTTGGCGATAGCAATTGAATGCAACAATACCCAGAACCATAGGATGCTTCGATGATGAGATATGAACAAAAATGTCTTGCCAATGGTGCCCTTGCTGTAGTATATCAGACCACTGAAATTATTTACCAGCAACCTAATAGCTATTCCAAAATACTCCAAAATGATTGCCAAGCTCTCCCAAGATGAATGCTCAAATACCCACAAAGAAACAATACACGAATGAGGCCATACAAGCAAAAATTTGAATATGATATGCAAAATTCTCCTCCATTAAAATCTGAAAATGACTAGTAACTATAACAGCAATGTGCAACAAATGAAATCGACCCAATGATGAAGTTCCAAAGCTCCAAAATGCCTCCAAAATCTGCAATGGATTTCCTCAAATCGATACAACCAAAATTTGGCCAAAGGCCATAAAATTTTGCTTTGAAGTACAAGTAGAAAGTCTGAAGCAACTTCCTCAACTTTGCAATAATTCAAGTGATATTTCACACCCTCAAAATTGCTCACCAATTGAGAGTTTTGTTCTCAATGGCCAAAGAAAACTGCAGAAACCCTAGGCTCCACAACCATCAAACATCAACATCAACAACAACAAATCTGGATGATGAGAATGAAGCCCATGATGTCTATTTATACTTTTTCCTCAAGAGGTCGGCCTCCTTCTAGAACTTTCCCAAGTCACCTTCTAGAAGGAATATTATAATATTATTTTTATTATTTTATTATTTTGCACTTTATAATAAAATAATTATTCATAACATAAAGTGCAAACATAACATTACTTTATAACATGAGGTTTCTAAAAATAAAAACATATCAAGAAATCATTAGAACACCTCCATATGTAGATTGAATCACGAAATGAGCCAACCAATCAACTGGGTATCTGCCAAACAATCCTCTGATCAAGTCCCATTAGCCTACGAGGATCAGGAATAGGCTAATTCCTCTAAACTGCATTGCTCATGAAAAAGGGGATATTACACTTTCTCTTCCTTGTTTATAGACATAATTAGGTAGGGACACACCCCTTTGTCCTAATTAGGTTGGCCTAAGCAACTAATTACAGGTAATAAATGAAAATATTAAAGTTAAGAATGGCACAAGTGCTTAACCTTATTACATTTAGAAACATGAATATTAGGGGCATAACATGCTCATCCCCTTCAAAAAAGCATTGATCTCAGCACTTAGCAAATCTGGATGCTTCTATATGAATTGCTCATCTTGCTCATCTTTCCATGTTGCACTTTTAGTTAACAGATTGTTCCACTTAATTAGAAATTTAGAAATGGCTTGGTTTCACAATTGCTTCACTCATTTCTCTATGGCTGTCTCAAGTTTCAAAATAAACTTCCCTTCTTCATCTAACTCAAACAATTTTGATTGGATTGGAAGCTTGTTACCTTATTACTTTCTTTAGGAAAGAGACATGAAATATAGGTACATTTTGGAAGAGGCTGGAAGTTCCAACTTATAAGCTACATTGCTGATCTGGTGGAGAACCTTATAGGGAACATAAAATTTAGGTGCAAGCTTGATGTTTTTATTCTACTTAACTGACTTTTGTTTGTAAGGTTGCAACCAAAGGCATACCCAATCTCCCTCCTCAAAATTCCTCTCAGTATGGTGTTGATTTTCTTGTTGTTTCATCCTATTTTGAGCCACAACTAATTTCTCATTAAGGATTTGAAGTATTTCTTGTTGGTGTTGAATTTTATCCTCTATAGCACGAGCTTTGGGACGACCTCGTAAATAAGTGGTAGATGGTAGGGAGTATCCACAAAGAGCCTCAAATGGAGTCATGTTTGTTGATGTGTGAAGTGATGTGTTATACCACCACTCTACCAAGGAAAGCCATTTGGACCATTGCGCTTGTTTATTGGAAGAAAAATAACATAGCTATCCTTCCAAACATTTATTCACAATTTCTGTTTGGCCATTTTATTGTGTATGGTAAGACAAGCTATGTTCTAGTTTGTGCTACATTGTTATGTCCCCTTCTCCATGACCACTCAAACTGCTATTTTAGCCTTATTAATTCTCGAAGGCTAAAGGCGTAATAAGGGAATTCATTTATTTAATTATTTAATATTGCCTAGCGGGAAAAGCTAAAGTTAAAAGGTAATATTAAGTGATTAATTAAATAAAGTTATAAAGTGACTTTAAGTGAAATATTTAAAAAGTACTTTATTAAGTCACTTTATTTTATTTGAGTGGGAATTTAAGTGGGAAATATAAAAGGCGTTTAGAGGTTCATTTTCATTCATGCTTGGATTATTTTCTCACTTTTCATTTGGAGAGCTTTTTGAAAGCTATTTGGTCTTGGGGCTAGAAATCCTAGGGCACCAGTTTCGGTAATGAGTCTAATCTACCCTAGCTGGATTGTGGAGGTCACTCAAATCTTCTACAGGAACAATATTGCAATTTGGTGGGTCTCTTTTAGAGACAAAATTGGAGCATAACAAATACTTTTAGTTTGAAATTGTATGAGGGTTTTAAGATTACTGAATATACTTGTGGTAAGTTGGTCGCTATCCTTCTTGAGCTTCTAACTTCAGTTTTGGATCTATTGTGGTGTGTGAGAGAAGACATCTACTTCAAAAAAGAGAAAGATAGTTCTATTGTGGGACGTGAGGGTTCAGTGTTTCCTTATGCAAGGGCGAGCTCCATAAGCAAGTTGTGACATTTAGTTTGGACCACCAATTCATCTTAGAACAATCAAAGATTTTATCTAGCAGTCACATGAGAGTTTCTCTCAGGGAATTTGAGTATTGGCAGCCATTACGTGAGATTTGAAGCATGCTCTAGGGCTCAGTGAAGGCGTGACTATTATTTCTGATTGCATGTGGTTAAGACTTGTTGTGACCATTTCACACATCGCCCCATTGCAAATGGGGACCCCCTGTTTTCGCTTTTTGCCTCAGTGTTGCAACTGCTTATCACTTGTTTTTTTTACAATGAGGTCATCATTTTGAGGGTTCCAAGTCAGTCTTTTTGCAAGTCATCCGAGCCAAGTCAGTAATTCATGCTTGAATTTGTGCGTAGACGTCATGGAAGCGCTCAGAAGGCCCAAGAGACGAAGATCGACTGTAAATTCGGCCAATTCTGAGACTTCCTATTTTTTAGGAAAAGTTGCTTTTTCGATTTTTCATTTTTGGCATTTTTGGACCAAACGAGGTTCCCTATTTTTTAGGGTTGCTTTTTCTATTTTTAGAAAGTTTCTATTTTTGGAAAGTTTCTATTTTTGGAAGGGTCCCGAGTTCTGAAAACGCACTCAGAAGTTCGAAAAACTCAATAGATCTCTCAGAAAATCGAAATGAAAATTTGAAATTTTTTCGAAAAATCTGGAAAAAACAAGTAAAAAAGCGTGAAAAATCAGACCAAGAACACTCGAAATCTGGAAAAAATCAGTCAAAACCAGTTTGAAGACATTCAGATCTGAGGACAAAACCATGGAAAATCAGCTCTTAAAATGGTGAAATCTGTGAAAAATGTGCTTAAGTCTGAGGTTCGCCATGGAGGAATGATGAAGGAAGGTGTAAGAAATGTCAGGAAGTTTATGGAATTCACCCAGCAACAAGGAAGAACATCCTTGGACCTTCCAAAGTCCGCCCAGCATATAGCATGCACATCCTTGGACCTTCCAAAGTCCGCCCAGCATATAGCATACTCATCCTTGGCAGCTCTAAAGTCCGTCATGCATCTTGAGGCAACATCCTTGCATCCTCCAAAGTCCGCCCTGCATGTCCAAAAGACTTGGAAAGTCCGCCATTCTCAAGAGGAAGTGCCAAAAAGTTGTGAAGTCTGCCAGCTTGAAGGTTGTCAAGTGCCAAGAACTCATGAAGTCCGCCATCTTCAAAGGGGGACGTCCAAAAGGGTCTTAAAGTCCGCCATCTGCCAAGGAGGATATCCTAATGCCATCTAAAGTCCGCCCTTGATGTGCTAAAGACCCTCAAAGTCCGCCTTAAGCTTGAAGATTTGTCCATGCATCTTGTGAAGTCAGCCCTTGAAAGGTGGGACTTGGCTGAAAGCTATCCAAGGTCCGCCTAAGCATGAAAGTGAGGAAAAATCAAAATATTTGCTAAGTATGAAGGGTGGATAATCCTTTCCAAAGGAAAAAAATGATTTTTTTGGCTAAGTGTTGTGATAATTCCAAAGAGACAAGTGCCAAAAAGCTTCAAGGTCCGCCCTAGAAAAGTGGGACATCCAAGGGGTTTGTCCAAAAGATCTATGAAGTCCGCCATATACTTGGAGGAGCTAGCAAAGTATCAAAGACATTCATAATGCTTATCCAAAGTGTTAAGGAAGTCCGCCTAAGGGATAAAAGGATGCTTTTTGGCTAAGTGTTAATGCTAAGTCCAAAGAAAAAGTTCGAATATTTGCCTAAGTATGGGGGCTAAAGGATGAAAAGTTGAGATTTTTGGCTAAGTATCCTGACACTTTCAAGAGGATAAGTGCCAAGTTTGAAAGGACAAATGCTAAAGAGGATTGGGACGTGACAAGAAATAAAACGAAGTGTGCCTAGCACAAAAGATGGAAAAGAAATTAAATTTGCCTAAGTATGAAGAAAATGCGAAGAAATTGACAACTTTTGACGAAGAAAAATGCACAAGGCAAGGAGAAAGGTAAGATTGCCTTTGCCCAGAAGGAAAGGGGAATTTGTCAACCATCCAAGAAATTCGCCCAATGAAGACATCCGGACGAGGGTTTTGCCTATAAAAATTCGACTGAGCAAGAGAAAATTTGACTTTGGCAGAAGAAAATAGGCTCAGTGCAAGAGAAAAGTTGGCTATGGCAAAGAAAAAAAACAGGGATCTGGCATAGAATTTGTTGACGGAATGGCTTGAATTTTGACTTGGCTAGACGAAATTGAGGACAAAATCGGAAAATGCACTGTTAGCCAAGAAAAACGAAGAGGAAATCGAAATAGCCATGGGTCGAAGACGAACGGGTTGGAATAAATTAAAATATTTTTAATATTTTAATAATTTTTATCTCAACTGCTTGGAAATTTAAAAATGCCTTGGACAAAATCGAATTCGCCAGACGATGTTTTGGAGGAAAATAATTTGTGCCGGCCAGAGATAAAATCCAATGGGCAAAATTAAATTCACCACGGCTTTGGGAGAGAGAGGTAAAAATTTAGGAGAGAGAAAATCTAAATTTGTTTATTTTATTTCTTGCAGGTGGATGACGATGCGAGGCGAGTCTTCAAAGAAGAAGCAAAGGCATGGAATGGAGGCAAGTCTGCTTCAAGCCAGATAGAGTGAAGGAAAAAGATGGCACAAGCACGAGAAAGTCTGACTTTGCCCAAGCTCAGCATGTCCAAACCTTTTCCGACTTTGCTTGGAGAAGGTATGTCCAGACATCCATAAGATCCGCCAAGTACAATGGCAAACATGATGCAAAGTCCGACCTAGACCAAGAAAAGAAATGTCAAAGTGTTGAGAAGGTTCGCCAAGCATAAAGAAAAGATGGCAAAACCACTAGCAAATCCGACTTTGCTCAACTGAGAAATGGCACAAGCATGATAAAGTTCGACTTCTCCCTAGACATGTTTGTCCAAAGTGGCCTGAAGTCCGACTTAGGCTAATAGAGAAAACGTCCAAGCTCATGTGAAGTCCGCCCAAGGAGAGGATGAGAAGAATTCACTAAGTGTTGGACGGAAAACAGGAAGGGTGAAGAGGAAAATAAAGAGGAAGTGAATAAAATTCTTGTCCAGGGATGGAATTTGTCCTACATAGCACAAGCCAGATTCAGAATTGAAGGCAAATCCACAGGCAAAGTTCGTTCGAGCATGGTGTTGAATGATCCAGATGATGTTACAAAATGAACCTGAATAGCCAAAATTTGGCTAAGTCTAGGAAATACTTCACAGAGGAAATTCCAATTTCCTCCATTGTGGCGAAAGCACAAAGGCATTCTTCTCCAAATTCTAGACACTTGAAAGGAATCCAAGATCAAAGTTAGGAAGGAACAAGCACAACGGACAGAGTTATCGGCAGGGAAAATATTCTAAGGCAAGCACGTGAAGAAAAATGAAGCAACCAAGGAAGACATCCAGCACGCTGAGGTGGCGCCTCGTCATCTTCCAACCAATCAAATTGTTCCAAATCAACATATAACAACTTTCTATTTTATTGTTGATTTATATTTAGCAAAAGGGACAAGTGTCCTCAAATGAAATTTTCTCATTGGTCGAAAGTGACAAACCCTAATTAGGGTTTTATTTTGTAATCTCGACCGTTGATTTGAAATCAATCTTGGCCATTGAATTGTAATTGGGGAGCCTATAAATTGAGCTCGCCCCCTCATTTGTAAGTGTGGAGACAGATTATGTATATTGTCGCATTGAGACTATTTTGAATGATAAAAGCTCTTGAGCATGATTTGCCTTGAATCACTTCTTATTGTTGAATAGTAAGCGAGGTTACATATTGCCTTCCGCCATAGATTAGAGTTAAAGATAGATTAAATAGAATTTGCTTTGAAAAGTTGTTAAATTGAATGAGAGATTGATCGTATTGATTCAATGGTGAAGTGTAGCTCATACTTTTTTCGAATGGATGATTTGCATTCGATTTGTAAAGTTAGCCTGAGCTCTTAAACGTGGAAGCTTAACTTCAACCTCATTCGAGGTTTGAAAATTATTCTCACAAACCCCTTGAAGATTGCACCCATTTTGCGTATGTTGTCCTGCAGGAGGCGAAACAAAGTGTGGTTTATTTCTCTTCACCGAGTCCTTACTGTCTCTTGAGTTCTTAGGCTTAGACTAGATTCTCCAACCCTATCTTTTGCCATTTTTTGAGATCCAATTGAAAGTCCTAATTGAGAACCTTAACGACAAATTTCCTAAGTCCAGAACTTGTGAAGTTCTTTCTATGTAAGTCCCCTTGTTTATTACCAGCATTATCACAACGACCATTGAGCTTATCCACACGTCGAGACCCGACTAAAGAAACCTTGGAATCGCCTATGCGGTGGTTTTTCAAGAGAGGATAGAGTGTCTTTGGACATTTTATTCTGTGTGTTCGGTGGATGATAAAACGTACACCAACAAGACTGCTGGCCAAAACTCTTGCGTGATCCTCTTGGGAAGTATTGGTGGCTTTATGAGAGTCACTTGGATATACTAACCCAAGGCACGACTACATCAGAAGAGTACGTGCCATTTCCTAACTGTTGTTCATTGCTCTCAGACATGGCGGATTAATACCAGGTTTGGTCGCTTCAATATATTCTCATAAACATATCTGATTTGAATGTCTAAAGGAACTCTATAAGTTGTTAATATTTTCCTGAGTCTTAGTTGAATGTTAAATGTGTATGTGAGCATTAGAAAAATACTCTGAACAGTCAGTATACCAATTGTTTAAGCATGGTTTTATTGACTGTAGTTCATTCTACTAAAAACACATTGATTTAGAGTTTTGAGTCATCTCTTGAGTTTGTAATGTTATGATATAAATTTATGAGCAAAGTATATTGCAAAATTAGACTTAGATAAAGCCACAAATATTGTAGTTTTTCTTGCCAATATTGTTTATGCATATTCTTGGTTGTGTCAATCAACCTTCCTTGCTCTTGTGATAAGTTTGATAAAATATAATATCTATCAAACTGGGGAAACGATAGAAAAAATTCACCTCGTCCGGGAAGGCATTGTACAGTGGTATTAGAGTTGGTTTCTTGCCAGACTGTGTGCTTAGAAAAATTTAGTGGATTCCAGTTACATGAAATGTTATGAATCCATATGATCAAGCCTATATAACATATAGGAGAAGGGAAAGAGAAGGGGGCTTTGATTCATTTGCTTCAGATTCTTCATCCCAAGAGGAAAACATTGGTGAAAGACGTGAAATGGGTAATAGATGTGATATACCTGAGGGTAGTACATTTCAGATTCTTAATGACCTGTCTAGGAGTCAACAACAGGGTGTAGCTCCTAACTCAACTGATGAATGATAGAAACAATGCTGGTAACAATGGAAACAATGGTAATAATGGTACAAGGGACACAAATGGTCATCATGGAGGCAATGGGAATAATGGAAATAACGGAGAAACAAGTAATACACATATCCCAACACATAGTCATACTAGGAAAGCTAGTAGAGTGACTCCCAGGCCCCTAATCAAGGGCAGCAAGCACAAGGTGAGGGTTTCACCAATTATTTGAGGGAGTATTAGTCCCTTGGAGATGAGTTCCATGCACCCATGATCCTAGAGGATTTCTGTGCAATAAAATATAGGAATAGACCCAAAGATCATAATGGGGGCCCTCTGAATCAAGACTTGCAGCGTAAGGTGGGTAAAATTTCTATTACCTTCATTTGATGGGTCTAGTAAGTGCACTGCTAGATCATGGGTTCAAAAGTTGGAAACGTATTTCCAGTTCAACTCGATGTTGGAGTCAAAGGCAATTAAGTATGATACTTTGCACTTGGAGGTGAGGCTCATGAGTGGTGGTATCACGGGCTTGTTACTTTGGGCCATGCCAGTATCATATCTTACTTGAACTTTACTCAAAAACTGATGGACAAATTTGATCAGAAGGATCCAGAGATACACTTCAGAGAGTTGGCACAACTCAAACAGACCAGTTTCGTCAATGCATACATTTCTGAGTTTCAGAGGCTTTCAGTTATGGTTTCAAAAGTGTCAGAGCACATGCTAATCGTGTTTTTCATTGAGGGTCTTTCTGAGCCACTTTGTGGATGGATCAATGCCTTCAAGCCTGAGTCCCTACATGATGCTATCATATGAGCTCGGGATGTGGAGCATTTAGTGCCCAAGAGTAAGTTCCCATCCAAGCCTTTCATACCTCGGAAAAATAAGGATAAGAAACCCTTTCAGAAAGATGGGCCTAAGAAGAACAAACAAGATGAAAAGCTGTGGAGAGAGTTGAGAAGAAAATAGTTGTTACCATTGTAGAGAGCATTGGGAGCCTAGTCATCGATGCATGGGTAAAGGTAAGGTCCATTACATTGAGGTTGTTTCTGATAGTGAGGATGAGGAGATTGGACAAGGAAAGGGAAGCGATGATAGTAGTTTAGAGGATGAGAAACCACAAGTGGAAACTAAGAGTGGTGCCATCACTACCATTTAAGGTACCCCCAGGTTTAATTCCTTCAGAGTTAGGGGGGTTTTGTAGGGACAACGTGTTTCAGAGGTGCTGATAGATAGTGGTGCAACCCACAACTTTATTGACTCAACCTTAGTGGCTAGATGGGGTATACCTACAGAGAGTTTTGAGGGATTCAATGTTATGGTGGCATATGGGTTCAATATGTCATGCACACAAAAGATTCCTCAATTGGGTGTCACCTTAGGTAATTATATAGTTACGGATGATTTTTATGTAGTAGACTTGGGTGATACGAATGCTATTCTAGGTATACAGTGGTTACATTCGCTGGGTAAATATTCACAGAACTTTCAGACTATGGAGCTCAAGTTCATGGCAGCGGATGGTAAGAAGGTGGTGCTCAGAGGAATGGCAAATGGGGCACCAAAGATTGTGTCAGCTAAGAGGATGGAGAGCATCTTCAGGCATGGGGATGTTGCATGAGCAATAGAGTGCTTAATTACTACTAAGGAGTTTCTGGATAGTGATCAACCCCTTCATGTGGATATTCAGTCTTTGTTGGGTAAGCATGAAAGAGTTTTTGGAGAGATTCCTCCACGAAGACCACCCAACAGAGGGTTTGAGCACACCATGGAGTTGGAGGAAGGGACCAAACCTCTAATAACCACCCCTTACAGACATCCCAAAAAGTTTAAGGAGGAGATCGAGAAAGCAAATAAGGAATTGCTTAACATGGGACATTTTAGATTGAGCTCCAGTCCCTTTGCTTCTTTTGTTGTTCTGGTGAAGAAGGATCGGACAATGAGGATGTGTATTGACTATAGGGCTCTAAATAAGAAAACAATTAAGAACAGATACCCAATTCCCAAGATCGATGAGTTATTGGATGAGTTACATGGGGTAGTATATTTCTCAAAGATTGATCTTTGCTATGGGTACCATCAGATCAGGGTCCGTGAACAGGATATACCTAGGATAGCTTTTAGGTGTCACTATGGGCATTATGAGTTTCTGGTTATGCCCTTTGGATTGACTAACATACCTGCCACCTTCTAGTCCTACATGAATCACATTTTTAATAAATGACTGCTTAAGTATCTTTTGGTGTTCTTTGATGATTTGCTCATTTATAGCAAGACTTGCGATGAACACTTGAAACAATTGGATGAGGTCTTGGGTATCATGTGAGAGCAGTCTTTATATGCTAAGGCCTCGAAGTGCGAGTTTAGCCTTAAGGAGATTCTATATCTGGGTCATACAATTAGTGCACAGGGTGTATAGGTTCATCAGGAGAAGATATAGGTAATTCTTGACTGGCCATCACCTAAGTCCCTTACCAAGTTGCGCGGGTTCTTTGGACTATGCAGCTATTATAGGCGTTTTGTTAGGGGTTTCTCACAGTTGGGGGCACCTTTGACAGATCTTACTAAGAAAGGGGCTTTCAAATAGTCAGAGGAGGTGCAGAGAGCTTTTGATAAGCTCAAGGAGGTGATGAGCAGTTGTCCTGTATTGGCACTTTCGGATTTTCCTCAGCCATTTGTTTTGGAGTGTGATGCATCGGGTGAGGGCATTGGTGTAGTGTAGATGCAAAATAGGCATCCGATTGCTTTTGAGAGCCATAAGTTGAGAGGTCCTGAGAGACTGTATTCCATTTATGATAAGAAGATGCTCGCCATAATGCATGCATTGGCGAAGTTTCGGCAGTATTTGGTCGGAGGGAAGTTTGTGGTGAGAACTGATCAAACAGTCTTATATATTTCTTGGAGTGGAAGGATTTGAACGAGAGGTAGCAGAAGTGGGTCAACAAGATTCAGGCCTACGATTTTGATATTGAGTATGTTAAGGGTAAGAAGAACATAGTTGTAGATGCCCTTTCTAGAAAACCTACAAATTGCTCCCTTATAGAGATTTTAGCAGATTGGAAATCTCACTTACTGGTAGAGTACTCCAAGAACCAATTTGCATGTGAGCTGATGGATGGTCAGGTTCAAGATGACTGGTATAGGGTAATGAATGACATCATTTTCTAAGGGAAGAATCTATCTAGTGTCGGAATCTAAAATCAAGGAATTTTTTTTGAAGGCTACTCATGACACCCCCTTAGTAGGTCACTAGGGCTTCTTAAGACCTATCGACAGATTTGGGAGAGGTTCTCTTGGAAGGGCCTCAGGGACGATGTATTGAGGTATGCTAGGGAGTGTATGACTTGTCAATAGAACAAGTTAGAGTATTCACATCCGACAGGCTTGTTGTAGCCATTACCTATTCTAGAGCAAAAGTGGGAGAGCATTTTGATGGATTTCATCATTGGGTTACCCAAGGTACATGGTAGAGATTGTTTATATGTGGTTGTAGATTGGTTAACGGAATTTGCTCACTTCTTGCTATACCTTCGAAGTACAAGGCACCTCAAGTGGCAGAGTTGTTTTTCAAAGAGGTTTTCATACTGCATAGGTTGCCGAGGTATATAGTCAGTGACAGGGACAATAGGTTCCTGAGTGCTTTTTGGAAGGAGTTGTTTAGATTAGCCTATAGAGAGTTGACATTGAGCACAAGCTATCACCCTCAGATGGATGGCTAGACTGAGATTGTGAATAAGTGGATTGAGGGATATTTGTGTAATTATGTTTTTGGACAAAATAGAGAATGGATTAAGCGGTTACACTTGGGGGAGCATTTTTATAACACCGGTTACCACATGTTGATTAGGATGACACCTTTTTGTTCATTGTATGGCTATGATGCATCATCATTTCGGGACTTGGCTTTTGGAGAGAGCAGGGATCCTAAAGCTAAGGATTGGATACATGGGAGCCAAGACATTCTTAAGGCTCTTAAGGATAACTTACAGGTGGCACAAAACTAACAGAAGACCTCTGCAGATAGGCATAGGGTTGAGCACAGTTTTGAGGTGGGAGATTGTAATGTCCCCTTCTCAGCAGTGATCAGTGCAGTTGGCCGTTAGCTTATTCCGGAGGCCTGTAGGCTAGTCAGAAGTAGAAATCAGGGTTTCCTATTTTCTAGGAGGATGTTTTGGTGGTTTTGGAGGCTTGTATGTTGGAGTTTTGCAGTTTGGATTTTGGATTCCTTTTGGGTTTTCAGAGGTCTTTGCAGTTGTGTGACATGCAACTAAATCAGGTAACTTTTCTGGACTAAAATAGTAAGTTGCGATGTGTTATGTCCCCAATTTTGGAGGGAGTTTAATTTTGTCATGTCCCCAATTTTGGAGGAAATTTAATTTAATTTAATTAATTAATTATGTTGTCCAAATTAATGATATTTCATAAGGATGACTAATTGATTATTTGAATTAAATTAAGTGGATTATTAAATTAGTTATTTATAAGGTTATCAAACAATTAAATATTAAAAGGTGACCTTATATTTAATTAATTTAATAAAGTGACTAAAATGAATATTATATTATAAAAAGTCACTTGAATAAAATAATACTTTATTTCTAGAAGCTTCTTGAGATGTGTCTGGAAAATTATAAAAGGAGCTTTGGGCTGAGCATTTGAGATGGTTGAGTTGATTACTTCATTTTCTACATTTGGTGAGCGTAATGCTTGGCAAACTTTGCTTGTGAGACATCAAGCCTAGCTGATTCCTAGTTTCACTTGTGAGATATCAAGCCTAGCTAGTTTGGGGAAATGATACCTCAGTCCTTTCATCTGCAACATAATTTTGTGGCCATTGGTCAAATTATCAACGCCATTGGGGAAATTGATTTGGGGATTATTGAAGATTCAATTCCAGAAATATTGTATCTTGTTGGAGATCATCTGCATGCTTGAAATTGCATCGATTACCTTCATGCAATCTGATTTTATAGGAACAACAAATTGATACACTTTCAGTCACCTGGCGGCTTGCACAAGGACCACGATTTTGCTTGTTCCAGCTTCATCTTGCATCGATTTTGAGGGGGGACTTGGATCACTCCATCTAGGGAGACATGGCGATGATGATTGGAGGTATCCATGGCGGATTAGAGCTCTCCATAATTTATTATTAATGCTTCTTATCAGAACAGGGGCGACTTTGGAAGAGGGGTCGACTTCATCATCTTGGAGGGTTTTTGTCATCCACAAGGCTGCTGTCATATCTCAGACATCCCAGTATAATATTACCAGGTTCTTTGATGTAATTTGGCATACTTGTTTTAGAATAGATCACCGCCTTCTTGCAGGCATTGATGTATGATTTATATCAGACTTGTCATGTGTGTGGAGGCATATTTGTAAGCCAAGAATCTTGGTCTTGTTCATGTTTGTAATCAGACTTTCAAGCATTAATTCAAGGAGAAATAAGGTTGCTAGTTATTAAGTTGTTTATCATGATAAATGTACCTTGCATGGCAAGTGTTTGCTATAATGTCTAGTAGCAATTAGCTTGCTGTTACAGTCATATTAGTGCATTGTAAGGCTGCATTTAGAGTTATTACTGCAATACTTTCATTTCCAGCATTTAGATTAGTGTCTCTCACATCATTCCAAGCACAATTGTATCATATATCTACATCAAAACAAACCAGAAACTCAAAACAGCAAACTCAGACTTTACATGACAACTATTTGACAAAATTCCTAAGGCAGAAATTGAAGGGTTTTGGGTCAGATTTAGCAAGGCTCATTACAGTGGTATCAAAGCTAAAGATCTTGGCATCCTGTAAGTATTCATGAGTGAAAGAGAAAAGAGGTATACAACAAGGGAAGAAAAGAAAGGACAATATTACGCAATAGGTGGTAGAAGACAATTTAGCCTTCCATATATTCCAGAAGGACAAACACTTTCAGGTGAATTAAGGAGGCGTTGGGAAGGAGATTCAGTTGGCACAATGGGAGAAGGAGGCAATGGCAGCCCTAGGAAAGAAGATTCAAGTGATACACTCTTGAGGGAACATCTTGCAAAGCAAAGGAGAACAAATCAGTATTTAGAACAAATGATGAATATGTTGGTAAGAAATTCAATCAGCAATAACAACAATACAAATGGAGGTAGCAATGGGCAAGGAGACAATTCAGTCAACAATAACAGGACCTATCACTGTACTACTCCAAGTGGATCAAGACCTATGATGCCTGTTTTTCCAGCTAGAGAAGAACAACAAGAAGTACACAATGAACTCACAATACTTGAGCTTTAGGATCAATTCAGACAAGATTGGGTAGCTGTTGGTTTTCAACAGTATATGTCTCTCAAAGACTACATAGACCTAAGAATGAGACATAGACCAAGCATAGGTAACATGGAGTAGCATGATGATCTTAGGAGAAAGGTGGGAAAATTGAGGTTTCCTTATTATGATGGTTTAGGGAAGACAATAGCACGGGCTTGGGTGCAAAAAGTGGGCACTTATTTTCAGCTTAATCCTATGCCTGAGGATGAAGCAATCAAATATGCTACAATACACTTGGACGGGGTTGCACATGAATGGTGGTATCATGGGTTAGTCACCATGGGTCATGATCAGATTACATCTTATGCAGAGTTCACCGAGTGCTTGATTGACAGATTTGATGTGAAGGATCCAGAACTCCATTTCAAGGAGTTATCATTGCTCAAACAAACAGGATCATTGGATACATACATTGCTGATTTTGAGAGGTTGGCTGTTTTGGTGACAAACATTTCAGATGATGAGGATGAGGAGGGGCGTGCACATGTGGACAACAACAGTTCAGATGAGGATCAGCCTCAAGGAGAGGACATTGGTGGTGGTTTCATTGTTTCACTTTCAGGGTCTCCTAGATTCCACTCTTTCAGAGTTAAGGGGTCCATATAGGGTCAGCCCATCACAGTCTTGATTGATAGCGGGGCTACACATAATTTCATTGATTCAGCCTTAGTGACAAAGCAAGGATTGACAGAACATGCCTTCGATGGGTTTAGCATCATGGTGGCTGATGGGTATAATATGTTTTGCAGGAAGAAGGTTCCCCGACTAAGTATTAGATTGGGAAACTATACAATGACAGATGATTTCTATATAGTGGATTTGGGAACTAGAAATGCTATTTTGGGGATTCAGTGGCTTCATTCATTGGGCGAATATTCACAGAACTTTCAGACAATGGAGCTCAAGTATAGAACGACCAAAGGATGAGGAGGGGCATGCACATGTGGACAACAGCAGTTCAGATGAGGATCAGCCTCAAGGAGAGGACATTGGTGGTGGTTTCATTGTTTCACTTTCAGGGTCTCCTAGATTCCACTCTTTCAGAGTTAAGGGGTCCATATAGGGTCAGCGCATCATAGTCTTGATTGATAGCGGAGCTACACATAATTTCATTGATTCAGCCTTAGTGACAAAGCAAGGATTGACATAACATGCCTTCAATGGGTTTAGCGTCATGGTGGCTGATGGGTATAATATGTTTATAGGAAGAAGGTTCCCCGATTAAGTATCCGATTGGGAAACTATATTGTGACAGATGATTTCTATATAGTGGATTTGGGAACCACAAATGCTATTTTGGGGATTTAGTGGCTCCATTCATTGGGCGAATATTCACAGAACTTTTAGACAATGGAGCTCAAGTTTAGAATGGCCAAAGGACAAAGAGTGGTGCTTAGAGGGAAGGCACATGGAGCTCCCAAGGGCATGACAACTAATTGCATGTTAAGACTTGAGGGGCCAAGTGGTTTCAGTCTATGGGATGGAGTTAGGTATACTGGCAGTAGTTCTTTGATTTTGCCCTCATGGATTGTTGGCTGCTCTACTTTGGCGAGTTGCTCCTTGAGGATAGTAGTTGCTGGCTGGGATGATCACATGGATGTTGGGGAATGGAGTAGTGATGAGTTTCTATCCTTGGGCAACAAGGATACATTTAGCTCCATCATGGACTTGATTGGTAGACTTCGGGGTGCTGTTATGATTTATGATAGCAGCTTTTTAGGGAGAGGCATATACTTTTATGCACCTAGGTTGGGTGTCATTTAGATCTTTAGGAGACCATTTGGGGTGTGTTGGCTGGAGGATGACCCAGGAGTAGATGGCATTCATGATGATAACATTGTTGATATGGAGAGGTATGCACATGGTGTTTCCTTGGCGCAGATAGGAGGTTTCCACTTTGATTGCATTTTGAGGTGTGTTCACCAGATATCCCTTGACCCACATGTTCAGGACTTGACCTTGTCATTGATGCTTCAACAAGGTGGGTTGAAGGATAGGGCATTAGGCCTGTGTGATTCAAGTGGAAATGATTGTTGGGGAACTTGGATGCACGAGGATTGTCACTTTAGTGCTTGGTTTGGAGTTTTGGAGTTGCATTGATGAGTCTTGGGTCCCACAACTTGATAGGATATGATAGTGGCATGAACTTCAGCTATGTTTGTTGATTGATTGGAGCACTTTACAGGATTGTTTGGGATCCATGTGGTGGTGGTGGACAGGTGGTGTGGTGATTATGGATGGAGAGTGGCGGATTGCTTGAGGGAAAGAAATCTTTGGGAAGGAAGGGTTGTCATGTCGCCAATTTTGGAGGAAGTTTAATTTAATTAAATTATGTTGTGCAAATTAATGATATTTCATAAGGATGACTAATTGATTATTTTAATTAAATTAAGTGGATTATTAAATTAGTTATTTATAAGGTTATCAAACAATTAAATATTAAAAGGTGACCTTATATTTAATTAATTTAATAAAGTGACTAAAGTAAATATTATATTATAAAAAGTCACTTGAATAAAATAATACTTTATTTCTAGAAGCTTCTTGAGATGTGGCTGAAAAATTATAAAAGGAGCTTTGGGCTGAGCATTTGAGATAGTTTGAGTTGATTACTTCATTTTCTACATTTGGTGAGCTTAATGCTTAGCAATTTTCCTGAGGGTTTGAATACTCTAAGGTGTCAGGTTCGGTTGTGAAATATCAACCCTAACTGGAAATTTGGGAAAGTTACTTCAGACTTTCTATTGGAGCTTCATTGACAAAATTCCTAAGGAAAAAATTGAAAGGTTTTGGGTCAGATTACAAATTAGCTTGCTATTATAGTCATATTAGTGCATTGCAAGGCTGCATTTAGAGTTACTACTACAATACTTTCATTTCCAGCATTTAGATTAGTGTCTCTCACATCATTCCAAGCACAATTGCATCATATATCTAAATCAAAACAAATGAGAAACTCAAAACAACAAACTCAGATTTTACATGACAACTATTTGACAAAATTCCTAAGGCAAAAATTGAAGGGTTTTGGGTTAGATTTAGGAAGGCTCATTACATGACGACTGCTCAAAATGTGGTTAAAATGCATTTGGACACACTTTTTTTAGCAGTATGCTATTTATTGTAAGTGCTATTTTTAGTAGGGTTTCAGCAGGCCAGTTCAGAGGCTATTTAAGGCAAGTCAGCTTGAGCAGTTGGTCTCCCACACTCTTGGAGTTATTTTTTGGCAGGTTAGAGCTTGTGTGGAGCGCTTCTCTTGGTGAGGTAAAATATTTTAATAAAGTGAAATATTGATAAGGCTTGGTGGACTCCTTAATGGAGAGATAACTGATTTTATTAATGTATTTCACTTTATTATTTTGGACGCTTGCATTATACTTTATTTTGCATTTTGATAAAGTATATTGCCTTTCTTGAGATGGATGACTTGGAGAGATGTCTAAATGAAATGCAAATTGCAAATTATTGAAGGTGAATGTGAATTTGAGTTGGGCACCCTAATTGGAGAGAAAAGCATTTGAATTTTTGGGAGAAAAACTATAAATAAGAATGTTGGGCTTCATTCTTGTCATCCATGAAGAAAATACAATGAAGTGCTGCCGGAATGGTTACTCATTCACTTCGAGGAATGCATACCTCCTAGCAAAGCTTAGTTTCTTGCTTGAAAGATAGCAACTAGCTAAGATAGAGACTGTTCTTTACATTGAAGAACAAATTGAGCATGATGGAGAAGTTTAGTATTGATGTTTTTTGATATTTGGTGTGTTTTTACAGTTCTTCAATTTGCTGGTTTGGTGCTTGCAGAAAGCACGTTTTTGGTTGTGGCTCTCTAGGTGAATTTTTTGCTGGTTCTGGGTAGTTGCTCATTCCATTCCTTTGGCCTAGGCGTCCCCTTTTGCAGATTTTCAGATTTTATCTTGAAATATTGAATTTTCTATTGGAGGTCGCCCCTCTTCCCAGGTCGTACCATGCCTATAGATGCAATTTCAGTGTCTAGACTTGGGCGCTATCTTCCCTAGTTTCATTTGCATCTTATTTTAGGTCTATTGGAGGAGTATTGGAGGAGTTAGGAGAATTTTGAAGTGTTCTAGTCTTGCTGGTTTGAGTTTTTTGTGTGCTGGTTTTTCATATCAGATTGTAGAAGTTCTGATTTTTGGCTTGTTTTTCATATTTGGGAGGCTTGTGAAGTTTGGAGAAATATCTAATAACATTTGCAGAGGATTGGACATCTATATCACTTGTAATTTGCAGATTACCTTCATTGTTAGATTGAAATCAGTAGTACTGATTCAGTCATTTATTATCTCTGCACTTTGTCTTGTAATTCCCACTATTAGTGGAAGGGAAAGGCCTCACCGTCCATTTACTTTCAGCTTTTCATTTCTGTATTGCTTGCTGAACAAGCGGAAGGGGTCGACAAGCCGCCCATAATTTACTTTTCATGTACTTTGTAATTCACATCATGCTGATCGGCTGAGCGGTCAAACTACTGCCACTGAATAAGTGGTTGAGTTGCATAAGCATTTTAATTTCTAGCACTTTCAATTTATTTGCTAACGATCCTCGGCACCATATGCTATCACCTCGCCCATCATTGGGATCTGTTGGCGTTTTAATTTGCACCTCTAGAATGCGGATTAGAAACAGACAGCTATGTGCAGTAACCTGCTCTTCAAATTACTTTGGGAAGCTCCCTCTTTGCTAATGTTTCTCAAAAGAAAGTAAACTAAAACTAATTTGCCTATCTTTTTGTTCAGCTAAGAGCACAAGGTTATAAAACTCAAGTGCCGTAGTTGAGATTTTCTGTTTTAGAATTTCAACTACGACTAGCCTACTCTAATGATGTTTCTAACTTCTCAAGAAAATGTAGAGCAAGAGAGTTAGAAATGGACAAGGAATCTCTAACATAAATACTTAAATAATCTTTTCTCCCAACGCACATCTACTTACTTTCAATGCAAGCTGGAATAAAGATCATATAAGCATAACACAATAAACAAAAATCTGAGACTTTATATCAGGGCAACAAAGCAGGCTCAAGACTTTATTTCCTCAAATTTCAGGAACAAGATATTACACTTCTGGGACAACAAGATTGTAGCAAAATAGACTTACAGTTTAGCCATCAAACTAGAATACATTAACACAAAACACATGCACTGAACAATACTTGTAGCTAAAGAGGCATGCAATTTGCTCTTACACAAAGTGAACTGACACTGAATAACAACTTGCTACATTACAGACTTGCAATTTGCTATCACAATAACCGTTAAAAATAAATGAGCAAGGTTTGTAATGTCCCCATTTTGGCCATACGCTCTTCATTTGGATTTAGACTATTTCCGGAAATCTGTAGGCTAAGCTGAGGCATAAAATTAGGGTTTCCTCTTTCAGATACTGCTCAGTTGGCGTTCTGAGGTTGTTGTGCAAACTTACTATTTATAGCAGTTCACTATTTTTAGCAAGTCTATCTTTTGGCAGTATCTGTCTAGCAGCAGTTCAATCCTTTGGAGTTCAATGTTCAGTTTGGCTTTCTGTTGTTTTGATGAGAACTTACTATTTATAGCCACAGCCTTTAGCAAGTCTACCTTGGTAGTAGCATTAATTCACTGTCATGTCCCTAGTTCTTTGGCTTTGGTTATCTCCATACTAAGTTTTATACTTTAGTCATTTTATATTCTACGAAACCTCCCAATGCCTAGAATGTAATTCGCACGCCATGGTATAATATTATATCATTAGTGCATTTACGAATTATTAAATGCTTTATTGTTGCAAAGAAGTTGGATGCCTAAAAGAGGTTGATTAATATTTTATTATTTCAAAAAGTGAAATGCTTAAAGTGGCATCCCTTTTGGAAGTTGAAGTGATTCAACTTCTTGGAATCTGAAGAGTCTCTTGTTGCTTCATTTTCCAATTGAAGCCTATATATTGCTGTTGTTTGTAGAGCTGATCATCTTTGGAATTATTGTAAAGTTATGCTGCTGGTTTGAAATCCAGAATCCGGCTAAGGGAAAGCTTAGCAATTTGTCTCCATTCTTCGGGCCTAAAACTATGGTTCCCTAGATGGTGGATTGAGAGTGTGCTTTATTCAGAAGTGCACATTGAGCTTCATTGTTAGAGAATTTGAAATATTTTTCAATTTTTGAGCTTGCTGGTTCATTCATGGCTGAAGGTGATTTTCATTAACAGCTTTTTGTTCAATTTTAATATGCTTCTGGGTATTGAAGATATGGATTCCTAGCACATGGGCGCCCCTTCCCATAGAAGATCAGAATTTATTTCAAAATATTTATTTTTATTCTTGCAAAATCGCCCTTGCTAAGGGCCGTACCATGTTGGAAGCATTGGGAATTGTGTAAGTAAATTAATGGTTGCTTTTTGAAGCTGTTTCATCATCATGACATGGGCGCCTATCCTCCAAAGGTTCATTGCAATTGATTTCACTCAATTTGAAGGTAAATTGATAAAGTTATGTGCATTTCATTGATGTACAGTTTGCTGGTCTGATTTTCTGTATTCTCTATTTCTGATCAGACTTGTTAGTTTTTGATATAATGCTGGTTTGAGCTTCATTTCTATATCATTATTGTATTGTAAGAGTTAGAGGAAGTGTTACTCTAAATCCATTGATTAATTTAGCATATATTTTTATTTGCAACTGCTTTCTATTCACAAAGTTGACAAGTAGTACCAATATTTATTTTATTTCAATTAGTTAAATTTCATACTCCCTCTAAATGCATTTTGAGTGGTTGAGCTTTTAAATAATCATCTTTCTTTAATTTTGTGTTTCCACTACATAAGTGGTTGTGTGGACTGTTTTCCCCCCACATTAATAAGTGGAAGTGAGGATTTTAATGGCTGGCTTGCCGCCTTTAATAATGTAATAATCTCACCCACTGAATAAGTGGAGTATCCCCACTGCTTGTGGATGCCTGCATCAGCAGATGAATTGTAATTTCAGTTCAGTTTATTCCTAATGATCCCTCCATTCATATGCCAAGCATCACCCTCTACCACATTGATCTTGGGAAATTTCATTCTTTTTATAGAGTTTACTTCCATTTGTCATATTTTGGTTTTACCCAATCGTTGGACTTCGTCAGGTTTGTGTGTTGAATTTTGAGAAAAAAAATTAAGGATTATTTCGCTATATCGCATAAGATCCCTCGCCATTCCTGTGATCAGCATGTTTAAATAGTTGAGGGATTAAAGATTCCAAGACACAATCAAAGTTGTGAACGCATTCTAGTTTGGTTCCTTGTGGTATCCAGAAGTTGGCAGTTAGGCATGGCTAATGAAGAAGGGATGAAGTTGGCAGAGACTTTCTTTATGGCTGGAAAGAGACTTGGTAAAGAATTTTAGTCAAGAGAAAATAAAGAGAACATTCTTCATTTGTTAGAACAATGTTTGAGACGTGTGAAGCAATCACCTTTAGAGAAAATGGAGTTGGCACTAGCTCCTGTAGTGAATACTTTGAATCAGCCCTATTGGTTGGGGCATCCTGATGAAGAAACCAAGCTGCTGATTTCTTCTTGTTTCATGGAGATAATGAGAATTGTAATTCCCCAGTTGCCCTATGATGATGAAACTATGAAGATCATATTAAAGATGATAGTGGAATGTTTTCAAGATTTGGATGAAACTGGTAGTAGCTTGTTTCCAAGAAGAGCTGCTATTTTAAAAACATTTTCTGAAGTTGGTGCTTGCATCTTATTGATAGAATTTGAGATGGAGAATCAGATTTATCACTTGTTTAATTATCTTTTCACCTCGACCTGGAGTGAGCAAGAAGAGAGTATGCTTGCAGCTGTCATGAATGTTCTAATCTCTACAATTAAAGAAGTTGATAGTCTTCCTGAAAGTGTCCAAACTCTTCTCTTGGATGCTTATAAACGTGAAGAGCAGATTTCTCCCACTGCTGATTTGTTAGTTAAAGAAATTTTCAGTCAATGTGAAGATAAGTTGAAACCACTTTTGAAGAAGATTGTTGAAAATAGAGAAGAGATATCTAAAGCTGAAGAGAATGAAAGTTGGAATCCCTTTGAAGACATTGCAAAAGTTCAAGGGCATCTACGAATTTGCATGTAAAGCATTCTGTAGAAGAATGTAATGTATCAGTGGAAGCCTTGAAGACTAGTGAGGTACTCTTGTTTTCTACAAAGGAGAACAGTGAGTTGACTGGTGTTAAGAAGCCTCATGTTGAAGATTCAAAGAAAGAACTTTTGGAAACAAAAGTTGAAGCAGAGATGCATGAAGAGGCCATAAGTGCAGATTCAAATGAAGGAGAAGTTTGGTTAGTAGAAGATATGTGTTCAATCAACAATTTGCTTCTTCACAATTCCAAAGAATGTTGGTTTGAAAGTCAAGTCAAAGAGGAAGTTGAAGTCTCTTCCCACTTCAAAGCTGATTTGATCAATTCTTTTGAATCATGTGTAGAAGACAACATGGAAGGAGAAGCTTCTAGTAATTATAAGGCAGATATCTCTTCACTAGAAATCAAGTTGAGGCAAAAAGCTAAGGAATTGGAAGGCACTATGGATGGAATGATGAAGAGTGTTCATCACATGCAAGACAAATTGAGAAGTACAGCTGAAACCATTTTTGAAATCTTTATCCATCAAAGTTGTTCTACATCATCTCAACCAGTATATAATGAATGCAGTTCAAGTTCACACATTGCTGATAATGGAATTCAAATTTTGTCAAATCTTGATAGAATTCATAGACATGTAGAACAAATGATTTATGATGTGCCTAGGGGAGAAGTTGTATGTTGCATTTCTATTGATGACATGAAGTCCATTAAATTTGCCTTGGAGGAAATTAAATCTAGTCTTTTGTACATCATTCGTGACAAAGACTTAGTGGCCAATATTGCTGACAAGGCATTGGAGTGGCATGAGCTTACCAAAACAAAGTTGCAAGAAGTGCATGAGACTCTAATTGAAGCAGAGAATCAGATTTCTGCTGTTCAATATTCATGGGAGCAAGAAAATAGAAGAAGAGTAGAGGAGCTTCAAGAAATTCTTGATGAGTTTGATCTCATACAAGAAACATATGATTTGGAATGCTGTCCTAAGAGACCAAAGCATTCAAATTCTCAAGCTTATCAAGCTTTTGACAATCTCTTGTATGAAGAAGGTTCTAGTAAGGTTTATGTAAATCCTCTTTTTGAAAATGACGAAGAAATTGCTTCAGAGATTACTGAAGAAGGGGATTTGAGTTTGTCTTCCAGCATTGGAGAGTTAATACGTGAGTTGCACGAAGTTGAATCTACTGCTGCTCCTAGTGCAACCATTCAGCAAGAATTGGTAACTCTTGAAACACAAAGAAATGAAGGCATTCTTATTGTTCATCAACAAAGAGTTGATGGGTTTGTTGATGAAGGTTTAATTTATTTTTTGATGAGGATGCTTGTGAGACTCATATCAGATTTTAGTTCATCACCATCTTCTCTTAGAGTGATAGATTTCAGAATTGTATTTGATGAAGGATTCATGGAATCTTTCCGGCAAGTCATATCACAAGATTCTGGATTTGATTTCTTCAACGAACAAAGGTTGGTTGAATACTTCTTGGAGTTTCAAGAAGTGGCATTGCAGATGGAACAAGCAAATCAAAGGATTCGTGTGAGAGCAGTTATCAGTTTGAGAAGTGGCTCTTCATGGTTGTTAGTTTGGGATCCTGGCATTACTTGGGAAGAAGGTAATTTCAAAGTAGATAGACCAACATATAATATTCAGAATGTAGTTGTGACTATTTGCTTTTGTGTTGGAAAATGTCTTCAATTGCAAATTAGTATTTGGGATCTCAAGTATTTTCTTATGAAGAATGGAATGCATAAAAAGAAGGTTGGATGGAGAGATAAGTGTCAAAAATTCTGTTTTATGTTTGTTGCTTCCTTCTTTCTATGTCATTGGTTCTTTATTTCTGATCATAAATTGGTGTTCTGGGAAGGAAATATGATCAGAAGTTGGTTTGTGGTGGCATGTGGTTTTTTGCTAAAGGTGCCACCAGCTTGGTTCATGAGCAGTGATGCTCAATTTGATAAAAGATTCTTATGTTGCAGCTGTTACTTGTCTTCTTGGATGCTGATTTTCCAAAAATTAGATCTCAAGATGATTATTTCAGACCTCTTAGGAAGCTGGTTACTTCATTTACAGGCCTCTCCACCTCCTATTTGGACTGAATTTCTACCACAAAAGAGCAAGGGAATGATTCAGTATGGTCAAAGTTCAGGTATGGGTTGTTCATTGATGGTTGACAATGAATTTTGTGGTACCAACTCATACATTACTTTTTGGGACAACGAGTTATTAGCTGATTTGATTTGTCAAATTGAGACTCTTGATGTGAGACATGTGAATATTTCTTGGAGTTCTTTCAGTGAAATCAGTTTGCTTCAAAGGAAGCATTGTGCATCCTCTTGGATAGGGATGGAGTGTGGAGCGTTGCTCTTGGTTTGGCATTGGTTTAGAAGTATGTTTGAAAATATTTTTGTTGCTGATCAAAATTATGACAGCAAGATTTGGAGGTCCTACAGACTGATATGGGACCCAGGCATTAACATTTTTGGTGCATTGTCTTTTGTGGATCATGACATGTTGATCCACTTTGAGTATTCAGTTGTTTTAATCAGAGTAGCACAACGGATTAGAGGAACAATGTTCCTAAGAAAGTTTTGGAATCCTGGTATCACTTGGGTTTTCTATTCCCCAATTGAAGATGATGAAGCCAATGATGGTCTTCTAGAATTTATTCCCATGATGTTTCAGTTTAATTTTAATCTGGTGATTTCTTTTGTTGGCATCCAGCAGTGCAATGGTTACATCAGTAGGTGTTATCTTTCACCTAGGTTGATTTGGGACCCAGGGATCACATTCAGTTTCAGTTTGGTTCAGTATGGTGATTTCAGGTTGGCATTGGAATTGCTTGAGGACAAGCAATTTTGGGAAGGGCGACTGTAATGTCCCCATTTTGGCCATACGCTCTTCATTTGGATTTAGACTATTTCCGGAAATCCGTAGGCTAAGCTGAGGCATAAAATTAGGGTTTCCTCTTTCAGATACTGCTCAGTTGGCATTCTGAGGTTGTTGTGCAAACTTACTATTTATAGCAGTTCACTATTTTTAGCAAGTCTATCTTTTGGCAGTATTTGTCTAGCAGCAGTTCAATCCTTTGCAGTTCAATGTTCAGTTTGGCTTTTGTTGTTTTGATGAGAACTTACTATTTATAGCAGTTGGCTATTTTTAGTAAGTCTAATTTTGGTAGTAGCATCATCAGCAATTCAGCTCAAGTCATTTTGCTATCCTTTAGTTTCAGTTTGGCTTTGGTTATCTCCATGGATTAAGTTTTATACTTAGTCATTTTTATGTCTCTCAGTTGTACCCCCACGCCTAGGAATGATCACTTCATGTTGTTTTTAAAAGGGGGTCATTAAGGGGTCAATAGTGCATTTAATGAATTATTAAATGCTTTATTGTTGCAAAGTGAAGTTGGATGCCTAAAAGAGGTTGATTAATATTTTATTATTTCAAAAAGTGAAATGCTTAAAGTGGCATCCCTTTTGGAAGTTGAAGTGATTCAACTTCTTGGAATCTGAAGAGTCTCTTGTTGCTTCATTTTCCAATTGAAGCCTATATATTGCTGTTGTTTGTAGAGCTGATCATCTTTGGAATTATTGTAAAGTTATGCTGCTGGTTTGAAATCCAGAATCCGGCTAAGGGAAAGCTTAGCAATTTGTCTCCATTCTTCGGGCCTAAAACTATGGTTCCCTAGATGGTGGATTGAGAGTGTGCTTTATTCAGAAGTGCACATTGAGCTTCATTGTTAGAGAATTTGAAATATTTTTCAATTTTTGAGCTTGCTGGTTCATTCATGGCTGAAGGTGATTTTCATTAACAGCTTTTTGTTCAATTTTAATATGCTTCTGGGTATTGAAGATATGGATTCCTAGCACATGGGCGCCCCTTCCCATAGAAGATCAGAATTTATTTCAAAGTATTTATTTTTATTCTTGCAAAATTGCCCTTGCTAAGGGCCGTACCATGTTGGTAGCATTGGGAATTGTGCAAGTAAATTAATGGTTGCTTTTTGAAGCTGTTTCATCATCATGACATGGGTGCCTATCCTCCAAAGGTTCATTGCAATTGATTTCACTCAATTTGGAGGTAAATTGATAAAGTTATGTGCATTTCATTGATGTACAGTTTGCTGGTCTAATTTTCTATATTCTCTATTTCTGATCAGACTTGTTAGTTTTTGATATAATGCTGGTTTGAGCTTCATTTATATATCATTATTGTATTGTAAGAGTTAGAGGATGTGTTACTCTAACCATTGATTGATTTGGAAGTATATCTTTCTTATTTGCAGCTGTTTAATTCATTGTAAAGCTGATTAGTAGTACTAACAGCTATTTATTTTATTTGCTGCAATTAGTTTAAATTTCATACTCCCACGATTGAGTGGTTGAGTTTAAATAATCATCTTTCTTAATTGTAAATTTCCCCCCACTACATAAGTGGTTGTGTGGACTGTTTTCCCCCCACGTTAATAAGTGGAAGTGAGGATTTTAATGGCTGGCTTGCCACCTTTAATAATGTAATAATCTCACCCACTGAATAAGTGGAGTATCCCCACTGCTTGTGGATGCCTGCATCAGCAGATGAATTGTAATTTCAGTTCAGTTTATTCCTAATGATCCTCTGACCATATGCTATCACCTCGCCCACATTGGGATCTTGGTGAACATTCTTGGTTAGAGTTACTTCCATGCTGATTTGTTTTTGGAGCTAACGCTAATCAGTGACTTGTTGCTGGTTTGTGTGTTGAATTTTGAGAAAAAAATTAAGAGGATTATTTCAAGGTTGCTCTTATTTATACCCAAGCAGAGAAGTAGGGAATCCTAAAATCTCCTTGCTTTTACAACTATAGCTATCTTAGCAAGCAAGCTTTATTTCTAAAACTAAAAGAAGATAACATCTAACCACCTAAGAAAGCAAGAACAATAGAAAATGCCAACTATTACATTTTATCTTCTTTCTCTTCTTCAAAGAATAGATAAGAATTGTTCCGAAAATAGAAAGAAAGTGGAAAGAAAGCTTCTAGAAGAAAGTTGCTTGAAACCTTGTCCACATCTACCAAAAAGCTGATTTATTCCTTGATTTTAAGTGGAGAGTGTTGCTGAAAATAGAATGCTGATTTTCCTTGAAAAAGTAATTTCTCCAAAAAAAAGTTGGGACATGGGTTTTGTAGAAAATCACATTCCGGAGAAACCTAGATGCTCATAAACTGAAAAAGCAAAGTCTATCTTGAAAAAGTGGCCAAAAAGTAGTTTCTAGAAGAGGGAAAATTTTCTCAATGTTGAAGAGGATGAAAAAGCAGAGAGACCCATGTGATCAGAAACAAAAAAAACTGAGTGGCTGTTTTGAAAAAGCAACAGCCTAGAAGTTCACAGCACGAAAAAGGATTCCTCTTTGCTCACTGATCTTGAAACCATGAAGAACACTGAAAAAGCATGTCATTTGAGTCTTCAAATCTTCGTTGAGAGAAAAGAGAAAATCTTCTTGCTCTGGATGCCAACCTGCAATAATGAATAATGAAAGGCAAAAGCTCTCTTTAAATAAGATGAGGTTTGAGAGAATCTACTTTCTTTTTCTTTAAATCGTTCAGAGCTTATCCTGAGCAGGTTCGTCGAATGTGGACGTTGTTCGAATGCTAAATGATGAAAACTTTAAAATTTTGGAAAAATGACTGAGGCATTGAGTCTTGGGCGCCAATCTCCACTTGGGATGCTTTTGTTTGGCAGACTTTGTCAAATTTTCACCATTTTCAATTTTTTTTTTTGCTTCATTTTTAACCTCTGTTTGATCTTCAATTTTTGGATGCTCGGAGGATCCTGTGAACTGACGGAGTGATCCATCATGGAGCCTGACTAATTCTGAGAAGGCTATTTTGGAGGCATCTTCTGATAAAAACTTCATTTGACCCCTCAAAAAGCTGGGCACCCCTGGCTACCTGGGGCGCCCATGATCACCAGTGTTAGTCATTTTTCTTAAAATTTCAACTTTTTGTGTCTTTTCATCTCGAATTTGGCTTTGATTTCTGGCCTCCAGATTGATCCTATGGACGAGCTGAATGGTTCATCGCGGAGCTTGATCAAACCTGGCGAGATTGTTTTGGAGGCAGCTTCTGAGAAAGACATCATCTGGACCCTCAAAATCATGGGCGCTTGTCTCTCTCTTGGGCGCCCATCTCTACCAGACAGCCATTTTTATGGTTTTTAAGTTCTTGCTTGCTTCCCTTGATGTTCTGATGATTTCGCGATTCCGGGAGCTAGACTAATCTGATTGACTAACTGTTAGATTTGTTGAATAGCTTGATGAATTTTGAGGAGGGTTTTCTAGATGCTGCATCTCCAGAAAAATTGATTTGGAACCTCAAATCCTTGGGCGCCCCTGGCTACCTGGGGCGCCTAAGGTTCCCAGTGTTAGAATATTTCCCAACTTTTCACTGTATTCTGATGAATCCTCACTTCTAGATGCTCTGGAGCTCCAACGGGCTGACGATTGGATTCGTTGTAGAGCTTGATGAATACCGAGGGGGGTTCTGTGGAGGCTGCATCCTTTGAAAACTGCATCATGGGGCTCAAAAGCTTGGGTGCCCCTAGCTAGCTGGAGCGCCCAACTCCTCCAGAGTTAGTTTTTATTCTGAAATTTTCACCTTTACTTTTGAATTTTGTCATTTTTCTCCCTCTGTTCTGCCTTTGATATCTGGTGATCATCAATTCTGATTGTCTTGCTAATGGTCTCGTTGGAAAGCTACTTCAAATATGAGGAAGTCGTGTTGGAGGGGTCAACTACAAATTCATCCATTTAGGCTTCCAAAAACTTGGGCGCCTATCTCTCTCTGGGGCGCCCAAATCCACCAGACTTTGCCATTTTTCTTGATTTTCAACCTTCAAAGTTGATCCTTCATTCTGTGTCTTCAGCTTGACTTGGCTTTGTCGATGATTAACACGTCTGGCGATTTGACGAAGACATCCGTTGCGAAGCTGACAAGATTCTGAAAATATTGAACACATCTTCAAACCCTACTGGCTGGATTTAGGCTTTGAAAAGGCTGGGTGCCCTCCTTGGCCAAGGGCATCCAAGTCCTCGAGACTTAGAATATTTTCTGATGTTTTCTTGATTTGCATTCAGCTTCTTGGTTTCAACCCTCTGTTTGTCCTCAATTCCTGGATGATTGGTTTATTTGACTGTTGAGCTGATGGAATCATTGTGGAGCTGGAAGGAATCTGATCAACATTGCCTTGGAGCACGAACCCTAATTCTGTCATCTGATGTCTTGAAGAGTTGGGCGCCTATCTCCTCCTGGGGCAGCCATGGTCTCCAGACTTAGTCAAAATTTTGCATTTTTCAACTTTCACAGCTTCTTTTCTTCATTCCTCATTCTGCGTGTGTCATGTCCCCTTCTCAATTGTGATCAATTCAGTTGACCGTTGGCTTATTCTGGAGACCCTTAGGCTACTCGGAGGGTGAAAATTAGGGTTTCCCATTTTTGAGGAGGTTGTTGCCTGAAGTTTGGAGATTGGATTGCGGATTCTTTCTGGGTTTTCAGAAAGCTTCGCAGTGGTATAGCATGCATGGTGATCCGAGCAACTTCATGAATTTGCTATTTTTAGTAAATTCTATTTCTGGCAGTGGTCCTGTTGGCTTTAGTGCAGTTGGCTCTCTTCTTCAGCTAGTTCAGTTGGTATTGTGATTTTTGGCCTTTTGATGCATTTTCTGGAGGGATAAGTCAATTTAATTAAAATAATGTTATATTTTAATGTTATAACCCCTTGGCCTAGCTATATGACTTAAAGTTGTTCTGAAAGGGGGACTTCAAGGGTGGACGCCTCATCTGGAGGTAATTTAATATTTTTCTAAAGTCAAAAATCAAGCTTGAGAAATGGGATGCCAACTTGGAGAGAGGAGATTATTTTATTAAAGATTAAAATGGTTACCTTATAAAAAAGGACGCAACTTTTGGAGGGAAATGAGGTAAAGTCAAATTTGAAATTTGGGTGCCCTTCTTGAAGTTTCTAGAAGATTCCTCTCAAGTCTATAAAGCAAGCCTCAGCTCTTCATTTCTCTATCTCTTGTCTACACTGTTGTTATGTTGTCGAAATGGTGAGTGAATAGCTTCGAGGAAAGCATACCTCCTAGCCTAGGCTTGACTTCTTGCTTGAAAGACAACAACTAGTTGAGATTTTGGTTGTTCTTGGTCCTTGAGAGTAGTTGTGCACATTGTAGTTGAGTTCTTGCATTTTCTATCAGTTTTTGGAGTTGCTGGTTTAGTATAGATGAATGTTGTTTTTGCTCATAAATCAAAAAATAAAAAATAATCTTGTTCTGGGTGTTTCATGTATGCATTTTCCAGCTAGGGGTGACCCTTCCTGGCAAGTTTCAGATTTTTTAGTTGTGAATTGGATTTTATATTAATAAATCGCCCTTCCAAGAGGGTAGTACCTTCTTGTGGTGCCTTGGAATGCATGCACATAAAATATATTTCATTTGTTTGCAGTTTCTTAGTCTTGACATGGTCGCCATCTTCCCAGAGTTCAATTGCAACAGATTTGAAGTCATTTGGTGAGGTATTGTGAGTTTGGTGAGCAGTTTAGTGAGTTGCAGTGTTGCTGGTTATGCATTTTCAGTCAATGTTCAATCATATCAGATTGTAGGAGTTTGTCATTGGAGTTGGTTTTGAGTCTTGGAAGTCTAGTTGAGTATTGGAGAGTTGTTATACATTATTGCAGCATTATTAAGCTTCTAATCTTGTGTTCTTGACAGACACTATCTTATTCTAAGCTGAACAGTAGTACTATCAGCATTCTCACTTCTTAATTACTTGTACTTCCCACTAAATAAGTGGAAGAGGCTGGCTTGCCCCTTTGACCATATGCTCGCCCCTCCTCCCACATCGGGTCTTAGGGCGCATTCTTGGTTAGAGTTACTTCAGTTCAACAATGCATAAGATCCTCTGACCATATGCTCACACCTTGCCCAACATCGGGATCCTAGTGTACATCCTTGGTTAGAATTGCTTTCCGCATCATTTTGGTTTTAAACCTAATCTTAACGGGTGTGTGTTGCATTGCCTATTGTAATAAAAAAATAAAATAAAATTTGGTCCAGTTCATTACAGTGGTATCAGAGCCATGATCCTGCCAACCTGTGCCCTATAGTGAATCAGTCATCAAATGAGTGACAGTGATTGCTGATACTACACCAGAAGTCAGGCCAGAAAACAGCAGTCATAGTTTCCGCCAGTGCCAGAAGCAGATACTTTTTCAGAGACTTTGAGAGAAACAGGGAAAGTAGTAGATATTGGTAAAGCAGTTGAGAACATGTCAGATAGTCATAAGCAGACCATGGATGAAAGGGAGGATAGGACGGAGAAGAAGTTTGATGGGATGATTGATATGATGTCCCGTTTGCTTGCAAGAATGGATTAGCAGGCTGCTCAGAATCATACTCCTAGTCAAAAAAATGCCACAGGAGAAAATAGTGGTGTCAATGGAAACAATGGCAATGGGAGAGACAGGACTATTGGCCAACATGAGGCCACCTCTAGAGGATCAGCTTCTAGGCCACTCTTTCCTACATTCACTCAGAGGAAGGAAACACAAGTTGAAGCTGCCATTCTTTTTGCAGATGATGCCAAGCAAGCCTACATGGAGTATGCCACCTTACCCCTTGATCTTAGAGACCAATGGTCCTTTGATCAATTCTTGAACCATAGAAACAAAAGAAACGGAGGAAGAGCTGATAACCGAGCTCCTATGGCTCCTAGAACTGACTATCAACAAGCCCTTGGGAAGGTGTCTTTGGCTCACTTCAATGGAAGTGATAAGTGTTCAGCAAGGTCGTGGGTTCAGAAGTTGGAAAACTACCTATCGCTAAGGCCCATGCCGGAGGAAGATGCCATAAAGTTTGCAACGTTGCATTTGGAAGGAGCTGCCCATGAGTGGTGGTACCATAGTTTGGTCACTCTTGGCCACAACCTCATTTAGACCTATGATGAGTTCACCAACAAGCTGATTGAGAGGTTCGACACTAAGGATCCTGAAGTGAAGTTTAGGGAGCTTGCACAACTGAAACAACATGGTGTGTTGGAAGCATACATTGGAGATTTCCAAAGACTTTCTGTGATGGTGCCCAACATCACTGAAATAAGACTAGTTGTTCTATTCTCAGAAGGTTTGATGGAACCATTGAAGGGATGGGTTAAGGCATTTGAATCACCAAGTTTTGAAGAAGCCAAATCAAGAAAGCAAGAAGCATGGAATTGGCTGCCCCTAGGCCAAAATTTCAGTCTAAGCCTTTTTCTCATAAGAGGGACATGAAGCATGTTTCAAATCAGTATAAGAAGTTTCCACCTAAGTTGACTGATGTGGAATGTGAGCAGCTTAGAAAGGATGGCAAGTGTTATACTTGTAAGGAATCTTGGATTAAGGGCCATAGATGCTATGGAAGAGGGCATTCTAAGCATATGGGGGCCTATTCTGATTATGGATCAGAATCTGATATGTCTGATCAGCAGTCCTATTTTGGGGACAGCGAGGAGGAAAGAGCCCCAGAAGAGTTCGATCATGAGCAAGGAGTTGGGGGCCCTATTGCCCAACTCTCTAGTTTCCAAAAGAACGAATCTTTCAAGGTTCGTGGTGGGATTGGTGGTCACCGTATTGTTGCCTTAATTGATACTAGGGCAACACATAATTTCATTGACGAAGGAGTGGTTGCAAAGAGAGGTCTCAAAATTGAAGAATTTGAAGGGTTCAAAGTCATGGTGGCTGATGGGTTTCATATTTCTTGCAACCGAAGGGTTCCTAACATGTCTATGTAGCTGGGAAACTATGAAGTCAAAGATGACTTCTATGTAGTTACTATTCGTGACATGGATGTCGTACTTGGTATTCAATGGCTACGCTCACTTGGGGAAATCTCTCTCAATCTACAAACAATGGAGCTCAAGTTTCAATCCGATGGGAAGAAGGTAGTGCTAAGGGGAATGTCCAATGGAGGTCCTCGGATTGTGTTATTCAAAAGAATGGAGAGGCTGATTCAGCATGAGCAAGTTGAGTGGGCTGTGGAATGTATGGTTCTTCCAGCCAGTCCGGTTGAAACAAAGAGGGACTATCCTCCAGATATCTAGTCTATACTCACCAAGAAGAGTAAGGTGTTCGTTAATCTACCTCCTGGGCCGCCTCCTAAAAGGGGAGTTGAGCATGTCATTGAACTCAAGGAAGGGGCCAAGCCAGTCATCACAACACCATATCGGTATCCTAAGAAGCAGAAGGACGAAATTGAGAAAAACATAAAAGAACTCTTGGAAATGGGCTTCATTTGTCCAAGCAAGAGTCACTTTGCTTCAGCAGTAGTTCTTGTGAAGAAGGATGGCACCATCCGCATGTGCATGGATTACCGTGCCTTGAATCAAAGCACAATAAAAAATCGGTACCCCATCCCCCGGATAGATGAGCTCATTGACGAGCTACATGGTGCTAAGTTCTTTTCAAAAATTGATTTGAGGTCGAGCTACTATCAAATTCGGATGAGGGGGTCAGATGTTGAGAAGACGGCATTCAGATGCCACTATGGTCATTTCGAGTTTTTAGTCATGCCATTTGGGTTGACTAATGCTCCTGCCACTTTCTAATCTTGCATGAACAGAGTCTTTTAGAAGCAGTTGAGGAAGTTTGTGTTGATCTTTTTTGATGATATCCTCATCTTCAGCAAGACGTGGGAAGAACATTTCAAGCATTTGGAGGAAGTGCTTAGCATCTTGGAATCAGAGAGCTTGTTTGCCAAAGAATCCAAATGTGAATTTGGAATGAAAGAGTTGCTCTACCTTGGTCACATAATCAGTGCTAATGGGGTGAAAGTTGATCCTGAAAAGATCAAGGCGATAGTTGATTGCCCACCTCCAGAGAACTTGACTCATTTGAAAGGGTTCTTGGGTTTTTGTGGTTTTTACCGAAGGTTTGTGAAGGGCTACTCTCAAAGTGCTGCTCCTCTTACCGATCACTAAAAAGGTAGATTTCTTTTGGTCAGAAAAGGCCCAAAGTGTTTTTGACAAGTTCAAGAAGATCATGAGTTCTTGTCCGGTTTTGGCCATACCATATTTTTCCAAGCCTTTCGAGCTGCAATGTGACGCATCAGGAGAAGGTGTTGGTGCTGTTTTGATGCAAGATAAGCATCCCATTGTGTTTGAAAGCAGAAAATTAAGAGGTGTTGAAAGGACTTATTCCAACTATGACAAAGAAATGCTTGCAATCATGCATGCATTAGCTAAGTTCAGACAATATTTGGTGGGGAGCAAGTTCGTTGTCAAAACTGATCACAATAGTCTCAAGCACTTCATGCATCAAAAGGACTTGAACGAAAGACAACAAAAGTGGGTGAGTAAGCTCCAAGCTTACGATTTTGATATTGAGTATGTGAAGGGGAAAAACAACATTGTGGCGGATGCACTATCTAGGAGGCCTCATTTGAGCTCATTGTGTGAGCTTACTTCTGATTGGAAGGAGTTATTGCTTGCTGATTATACCAAAAATTAGTTTGCAACCAGCATCATTGAAGGTACTTTTCATGATGAAAGGTACAAAGTGGTTGATGGTTTGATACACTACAAAGGGAGGATCTTTTTGGTGGCCGATTCTAATTTAAAAAAGAAGATTTTGATGACGTTCCATGACATTCCACTTGGTGGTCATCAAGGTTATTTGAAGACATATAGAGAGATTCGAGAAAGGTTTTCTTGGAAAGGGCTGAAAGAGGAAGTCCAACGTGTAGAAACCCTTGTTTCCCCGTTTTCTAAATCTAACCGTTTTTGATAGTTTTGTTTGTATTTTTGATTTTTTTTGAAGTTTTTGCATGAATAATAAAGAATGCGATTTTGCAAGAATTGAATAATAAATTCAATATAAAATGCTACAATATCAATATTGATGGAAATACAAGATCTAATACTGGCAATTCATTTATTGATCAACTGGACTCAGTACAATGGAGATTCGATAACATGCAACAAAGGAAACAATATTTTTTTTAATAAAAGAACCTGGTATTAGCAGCAAGCTGGAAATAAACCAGATTTGGTACGGCTGCAATAAATGATCCCTTCTCCCTCTGTCCAATGATTGCAAACTGATCCAGATACTGAGGCGCCACCAAGAATGAAGATAGAAGGCCAGAATGACAGGCGTTTTGCACAAGATATGAGTACGGCTTGAAGTTGAAGAAGTACGGCCTGCAGCAATGGTACGGCCCTGTCACAGCAGCAAGTACAATGGTACGGCCTTTTGAAATCAATGTCCAAACTTAAGAATATGATGCGCCTTGGTTTGAAGAATGCCTTCTGGATGAAACCCTAACAAAACTCTGAAGGTAAATGATCTCTGAATGCTCTGTAATTTCTTCTGAATGAAGAAATCTCTTTGCCTGGTGTTGTACCCAAAACCAAAATTTTTGCTTCACTAAGGCATTTTGCTTAATTGAGTCTTAGTCTTGTTAAAGTGTTGTTAGAAGGTCGTTTTTGGGGTTTTTAAATATGGAGTTGGTGTCAGTGTCATGTCAGTCTGTCACTGAAAAGATTTAAGAAAAGTGAAAATCTGAACGAAAACATCAAAATTCTCTCTGGAGAAGGGAGCACTTTCTTAAATGGGCGCCCTATCTTTTAGGGGTCCAGATCCTGTTTTTAGGGTTTGTCACCTCCAGTAGACATTCGTTCGGCATCACGTCAGCTTCGCAGTGAGCTATCAAGTCTGTCAAACGGACCTGTTTCGAGCAAGTTGTGGTGAATACAGCGCAAAACAAGGCGAAGGCGAGAATTGGCTAACACTGGTAAAAAGCGCAGCTTTTGGGAATGGCGCCCATCTTTTTGAGGTGCCAAATGAAGGTTTTTGGCTAAATGCCACCCAAGATGTTTGTCTCACTTTTGTTCGAGCTTCGCGACGCATCCGTTAGCGGGTGAATCTGAGTTGCTGAAGTGCCTGAACTTGAGGTCAAACGTAGGGTCAAATCTTAGTCAGAACGTCAGAAGAAAAAGCAAAAGAGCACATTTTAGGAAAGGCGCCTAAGCTTTTCAAGCCTTTAATGCTTTCTTTCTGATGATTTTAGATATTCAATGTGTCTATATTACGCTCAGCTTTCCGTTGCCTGTCTCGTCAGTTCGTGAGATGCCTCAACAGCTTGCAGTCAAGGTTTTTGTGATATTCTAGCCAGTTCCTGAAATGGCTAAGTCTGGGATGAAAAGAGCAACTTTTGAAAAAGGCGCCCTAGTTTTTCACCCCTCAGATGTTTTCTTGGGAAATGTGCCTTTGCAGCTGTTGTGCAGAATGATGTCAGCTATGCAGTGAACCTGAGTTCCAGTCCTGAAAATTAAGAAAATGAAAGTTATGAAGGATTTATTTTTCCCTTCGTACGAAATGCAGATATTAAAATTTGACTAAGTCTGAGAAAAAGCGCAGCTTTTGAAAAAGGCGCTTGGATTTTTGAGCCTTCAGATGTCAGTTTTATGACGTGCAGTTTCAAGATATCATTTGATCAGTTTTTACTCAGCTCTGCAATGCACCTGTCAGCCAGCCAATCGGAGAAGTCAGTCAACCAGTGTCAGAGGATGAACAGAGGTCCCGGCAGAGGTTTTAGCTTAAATTTTTATAAAATTTGGCTAAGTCTGGAATTCGCCCAAGAGTTCATAGTTGAATTTTCGAAAGTGAGTTGAATGGACGCCTTAACTGGAGTTCTGACTGCAGTTGGACTGAACAATTTCTGGGTTGTTATCTTCAGTTCGTATATTGGCACTTGGAGTGATCTTTCAGTTTGCATGTCGAGTTAACTAGTTTGCATGTTCAGTTAACTACCTTGCATGTTGAGTTAACTTGATTGCATGTCCACTTAACTGAAGATTACCACTGAATGTTAACTGAAGTTTACATGCATGGCGATTTTGGTTGCAATTGTGAAGATTTTAGTGAAGATGGCGCTTCATCAAATGTCAACTGAAGTTCAAAAGGGACGAATTGAATGGTGAAGCATAGTTTTGTGAAGCTATGCACTTTTTAAGGATGGCAACTGTAGTTCCAAAAGGGTTGCTATATTTAGATTTTATATTGAAGCATAAATGTGAAGTTGGCGCATTCTTGAAGGCCAACTGAAGTTCCAAAAGGGTCGCTATTTTTAGAGCATAATTATTGCATGAAGATGGCGAATCCCTCATCTCATTCTTGATTGTTAACTGAAGTTATCAAAAGGGTCGCCTTAGGTCAATTTGATGAATCCAAAGCAAATGTGAAGGATGGCGAACTTGATAAGATTACTAACTGAAGTCAAACTCGCATAGAGTGGTTAACTGAAGTGTTGAAAGGGCAAACCCTAATGCATGACCACTTATTTAGCTTGTTCCAGTTCCAGTTAACTAAAATGGGGTCCAATTAGAAGCCAAGCGCCATTTTCAACCATTCTTTGCTTAGTGCGAATTTTCAATGATGAAATTCTATATATTTCAAGAATGGCGTCCATTATTTCATCATCTTTTGCTCTGAAGCTCTTATTCTTTTTGAGCGACCAGCAAGCTGAAGGTGATTCAGGTGTCCGAATTCAGCGTTCTTCAAAGCAACGAGTTCAGATTGTTCAGAAGAAGTCGATTCTAGACTTTATTTTCAATTTGCATGCAGGTTTTATCAAATTCCAGAGAAGAGATTTGCAGATTTTTCAGAAGAAAACAAGCAAAACTTTCTATCTTCTGTCTTATTTCTTCTATTTCTCACCTTAGGTACTTTCTTCGCATGTCAAAGAAATTCAATACACATTCAGAATCTGATCATCAGGGTTCGCATATTTCAACATTTACAGCGAGACCCACGTCTTAGATTTTTTTTTTTTTGAGAAAATCGCCCCTTGCCTTCATTCTGAAGCTCTGTGCCTTTTTCCGAGAATCTCTTTGCATGTGGGCTTAATTCACATTTTTTCAAGAATCTAGCTATCTGGGTTTGTTCAGAATTCAGTTGTGCACAAAACCCATGTTCCAGAAAAACTTCAAAAATTTCTTCTGTCAGAGGCTATTTTTAGCTTTGTCAAGAGGTTTTCAGAAAGTTCAAGTATATTCGACTTTACAGTCAAAAGTCATCATTTTCAAAATGCAATTCAATCTCATTGATTACAAGGTGAAATCAGCTCTTACGCATAATTTCATCAAAACGTCAGATACAGACCTAAATCATGTTTATCCAGTGGTCAATCTGAGCAGTTTGGAAGGTGTTAGCAGCAATTCGATGAGAAATCTTGAGCGTTCTGGGTTGCTGGCAGCGGCATCCATTCCTGTTTCTATCTTTGATCTTGAGTTCGTACTTGCTTGCATTAAGCATTATGACTCGTCTTCACAACAGATCAGATCGGTTGATGGAAGAGTGGTTTGCAGTCTCAAGCCGAAAGACATAGAGAAATGTTTTGCTATTCCTCCTCGTTCAGATAACTTTACTGTTGTTCTTGAAGCTTGTGAGAAGATATGGGATGCTGATCATCAACGTTCACAGAGAAAAGTTGCTCAGAAATGGTTGACAATTCAGAAAACTAACTTACCTAAGAAGGTTGGCCGTGGTGAATTTAAAGGGGAAGTTGCTGTTTTGATAACCTTACTCAACCGAGTTACCGGTCAATCAGATGCTAACACTTTCTGTCCATGGATGTTTTACCTGATTACCAGAATCCTTGATGGCACAGAATGTTTTGATTGGGCTATGTTGATTAGTGATTGCTTACATCAGCAAATTACTAACTTTCTCAAGTATCACGAATTTCATATGGTATCCTATTTGGTCTACTTGGTTGCATTTCAAGGTAGCTATAGACTTCTTAAAACCAATGGTACTCTCGGTGTTCAGCGTGTTCATGAGTATTATCCACAGCTAGAGTTTTCTCAGTCTGAGCAGGACTTCCAAGTAGTAAATGATCACTTTTCCATGAGAACCGTGAGAGATCTTGATGATGAAATGCATATTCGTATTTCAGCCGAGGCCAAATCAGCAATGGAGACTTGGGCAGATTGGTTCATACAATTCCCTACTTTCACATATATCCGAGTTTACGGATATGTTGGAGAGCCCCTGATGTTACCGAGATATCCTTTAGATAAGCTCATTTTCATGGAGTTTCTCAGACAGATGCAGCACGTTCATTTCTTTCTTCGTAGTCGTCATAAGACTGCAGCTAATTTTCCATTCACATTGGGAATTTTCACATGTGATGCAGCAACAGATGCTAGGTATATGTCTACTGAGATAGAAAGGTTCAAACTCAAGCTATACACTGAGAGGCGTTCCTATGATCCTCTTGGACATTATGCAAATCGGTTAGAGCGAGGGATTGCACATGCACCAGCACTTGAAGATTTCTGGGCAAATTGTGAAGATGAATTCGAGGTCCGTCGTCGTCACTACTGTAGACTCACTATTGGTCAGCTCTCTGATTACTTGTCAGAAGATGTTGATGGTCTATCGGATGATGATGGAGAAGTTCTTCTCAATTCATATGTCAAGGATCAAGTTGCTCGGCAGCCACTTCGCTCACCTGATTGGTATGCCAAGGAGAATATTTCTATCGAAGAGGTTTCCAGATCAGTTATCAAGACTAGTAAGTTGTTCTTGGAGAGCAAACGTACACGGAAGTCAGTTCCTGTAGCAGAGCCGCCAAAGGATTTCTCTTCGTTGCCTTCTACTTCTAGAGCAAGACCCAGAGTCAAGGCCATTATAATACCTCCTGAAGGGGTTAGACTCAGTGGAAACACAGGGAAGAGAGCTACTGGTAAGAGGAAGCAGAAACAAGTTGAGAATGTTCCTGAGGTTCCAGTAGAGACAGTTATTCAGGCCGAGCCTCATGTTTCTCCTCCTAGTTCGCCTCACGTGCAGCCCATTGACATAGATTCTGAGCCTGAGACACCAATTCAGGCTGGATCGGAGACACCTGAACCACCACAGGTTGATACATCAGGGACAGTCTCTCCGCGAATTGAGAATATTGTTCAGTCTTGTTGGCTCGAGAAGTCTTTAGGGAGACAGAGGCGTGAACCATCGTACAACCTTGATTTATCTGAGTTCGGTGAACCTTATCAGAGAAGGTCAAACAAGAAGATAAAGAAACAGGTGCACATTGAGAAGACTCCTGAATCCGAGATTGTTATTGAAGTTGCAGTTCCTCCAGAGGGTAAAAGCTTAGATGAAGTCGAGGTTGGTGACTTTACATTTACTAAGGCTAATCTTGGCAGGACTACACGAGAGACAGATGTAACTCTTCTTAAGATTGTTACCAATAATCTTGAAGAGCATATCACCAAAGATGGAGAAGATAAGGCATTACTTAAAGCTGAAATTGGTCAACTTCGTCGATACATTTATGATCTTGTTCATGGGAATTCGAGTAGAGCACCTGTTCTTTCTCAGCATACACCTGCAGAACAACAAAAATTGGATCAGTTGGTTAGTCATGGCAGACTTTTAGACAACTGGATTGATAATTTAGTTGCTGCTGGTAAAACTCTTCTTGCAGATCTGTATCAGTTGAGAGTGATGCGCATAAACTCCGTCAGGGTGTTCAGTCGCTTGAGATTGCAGTTGCAGAGAACTTGGCAAAGGATCGTGTTCTGGTATCTCAGTTATCAGTTGCATATGATGCCTTGGAGATTGTTGAGGACCAAGACAAAGTTTTTATTTGGAGAGAGCAGCACCTTCTTAGAACAGAAATATGTGAGAAGATCTCTACTAAATTGTTTTCACTCAAGGATGATGTGGTTGGAGTACTTGCACTGGTCAGTGGCTTCATTGTTCAGATTCCGTGTCATTATCTTCTGGAAGATGGCACGTATGTTGAGTTGGATAAAGTTCAAGCAGAGTTCGAGAAGCTGATTCGTGACAGCCTTGAAGGTAAACCTATGGCGCCTAGGTTAGAGAATATTTCAGTAATTGCAGCCAGTTTTAGAAAGGCGACTGAGGAATGTAAAGATGGCATGCACACAATTACAGAGAGTGGCAGAGAACTAAAGAAACAGACTGTTGTTTTAAGCAGCGTTAAAGTGCCAGATGACAGAGAGATCGATGAGTTCTTGGTTGAAGTGTTAGACCGAGTTGACCTGGAGTGATCTGTCAGTTGGAACGTGCAGTTAATTTCGAGGGTTGAGTCTTGAGCAGCAGTTAACTCGACTTTCAGTCTTGAGTTTACTTGCTGACTTAACACATGCTTATCTCATCCTTGAAATTATCAACACAGGAGTTAGGGTTAGGGTTTCCAGTTAACTGAAGGTAGTGTCCAGTTAACTTTGCTTTAAATAAGGACGTGCATGCTTGCACATGTCCATTTAGGTTATTTTACCAGTTAACTGATGGTAGCTTTCCAGTTAACTATATAGTTTACTTCATTAGGGTTTGGCGCATAACTTGCATGCATTGCGAGAACTGTAGTGAACTCAAGGTGATTTTAGGGTTCCCTACACCTTGATGTATATAAATAAGAGCTTTTGCTCATTTGTAATTAACTTTTGCTTGAGAGAGAAATATATGCTGCGCCTACCTTGCCCTCAATATTGCTCTTTTGGTATTTGTTCATGTGTCTTTGCTATTACAGTTAATTGTTATGCCACATAGGGTTTCATGCAATTGTGATAGTGGATTCTTTCCATAGTTTAGATAAATTTGTCTTGTGAATCTTTTGTCATTATTGATCAAGCGTTATGCCACATAGGGTTTCGTGAGATTGTGATGATAAATCTGTTTTGCGAGTCTTTACTATTATAATCAAGTGTTATGCCACATAGGGTTTCATAAGATTATCATGGTAAATTCTTAAATCTATTTTGTGCCAATAAACTTGTTTAGATTGAGATGATAGTTGCGCCACCTTGCCTTCAAGTAGAGAATCTAAACACGTTTATCGTCTGATAGTCATAACCTTGCTTCGTTTTCTCATGCTCTGTTTTTTTTAGGGAACTGGATAGAATTTAAGTTATTAAGTTTAGTTGTAGTTAGTAAATCTGCGAAACCAGAGAAAACTCAGCTGCAACGTATTAGTTTTCAAAAAAGCCTTGTACCTCTACAGTTGAAACAAAAAGACAAGAATTAGTTTAGTTTATTTCCCTTTGCAGGTATTTTTGTAAAGCACAACGAGGGAGCTTCCCCTCCTAATTTGAAGAGCACTCATTGCGTAGTGTACATAGGCTGTTTGTAGCAACTCTTACTCCAGAGGTGTTAGTTGTTACGCCAACACCTGGCAATAAATCGGATGATATTTCACAACCTTTGAATTGCTTTCACTGGAGATGGCTCGTTCCCCAATGCTCTGAGACTGAAACCCTTGGCTTCCGTGCTCTGATTGAAGACTAGATCAATTTTCAATACTCAATAACATAATGGCTCGATTTTCAAAGCAAAGCCTTATATCCCTTTGAAAAGTGCGAATTCCTTCAAAAGGCAATCATTAAAATAATTTCGACTTTTCTTTTTAATTATTTCAATAGTCCCTGATCAAATTTTTAATTATAAAATATAATTAAAAATGTCCCCTTCCATGATGGGCGACCCCTTCCAATATTTCACTTAAGTTATAATATTAAAATATTATAACTTTATATTATATGCTCCGATTAATTAATATTTAATTAATCAATCAAATATTAATATCTCCCTCGAAATGTGTCCGATTCCCGAACCGTCTGAAGCTGGTGACTAAGTGAATGATTCTGTACGAGATCAATCCATACTACTAAAAATAGCAGGGGTCCCACGCTGAGTGCCAAATATTGCTAAAAATAGCAACTCAGGCAAAAAGTGTCCGAATGAGTCCGAACGAAAGCCAACTCGTAAAAATACTGACAACTGAAGCCAAGCCAAACTCCATCAAGACCCTCTATCCATCCTATCAGCCTACGAGGGTCGCATAATAGGCTAATCCTGTACTCTGAGAGATGTCAACAAGAAGGGGACATGATAGTCCGCCCCTCCTGAAATTGCTTGTCCTCAAGCAATCTCAACTTCGGATGCTGCAGAATATCCTCGCTCTCCCATGTAGCATCCTCCACAGGAAAATCTCTCCATTTCACTAGATATTCCCTGATAGTCCTCCTACGCAACTGTCTCTCTCTGTACTCTAGGATAGACTCAGGTACTAAAATCAACTTTCCCTCATCATCTAAGGGAGGTAAAACTGCAGAAGGTACCACACGGTCTCCCAACGCCTTCTTGAGACGTGATACATGAAAAACATTGTGTACCCTGCTCTCTGCGGGAAGCTCTAGCTCATAAGCCACCTCCCCGACACGCCTCAGGATCCTGAAAGGGCCGTAATACCGTGGCTTAAGCTTCTCTGAACCACTCTTCCTCGGAGTAGACTAACGGTAGGGCTGCAGCATAAGATAAACCATGTCACCCACCTCAAAAGACCTCTCCGTCCTCTTCTGATCTGTGTACTGCTTTTGCTGATTCTGTGCCTTGGCGATATTTTCCTTGAGAGCCCTCAGAGTATCCTGACTCTCCTGCAACAAGTCTCCAGCACTCGGCACTCTACTGTCACTCAGTAGCAAATCCAGTAAATTCGGCGCCTCATACCCATACAACGCCATGAAAGGGGACATCTGAATGGTCATATGGAATGTCGTGTTGTAGCAATACTCACACAAATGAATCCACTTGACCCAAGCCTTCTGCTGCCCTGCAATATAATTCCTGAGGTAACCTTCCACCCATTTATTCACTATCTCCATCTGCCCATTGGTCTGCGGGTGGTAACTGGTGCTCGGTGTAAGCTCGGTCCCACAGAGTCTGAATACCTCCTGCCAGAAGTGACTCAAGAACCGACTATCTCTGTCGCTCACTATGCTCCGAGGCAACCCATGTAATCTGAATACCTCACGGAAGAAGGCCTCTGCCACCTGTGTAGCTGTGTAGGTAGTGGTAATCGGAAAGAAGTGGGCGTACTTCGTCAGCTGATCCACAACTACATATATGCAATCTCGTCCTTGGGCTTTAGGCAAGCCTGTAATGAAGTCCATCGACAGGCATTCCCACTTCCTGTCAGGAATCGGAAGTGGCTGCAATAAACCTGCCGGGTACGTGTTCTCCTACTTGTTCTGCTGACAAACAGGGCACTCACGCACATACTGAAGAACATCTGCCTTAAGTCCTTTCCATGTGAATCTCTCCCGAATCTGTCTATAGGTTTTGAAATACCCGGGATGTCCTGCTGTAGGTACATCATGAAAGGCTCGCATAATAATGTTCTTCACCTCTGAACCTGGGACCAAATAAATCCTATTCTTGTAAATGATCAAGTCATTCACAAGCGTATATCTAGTGTCAATCATCAATCCCTCTACAATGCTGGATGCCCATGGATCCTTGGCATACTCTGCCACAATCATATGCCTCCAATCCTCCGAAATGTGAACCATAGAGCTCAGATAAGGCCTGCGTGAAAGAGCATCAGCTACTACATTCTGTGTACCTTTGATATACGAGATATCAAAGTCATAGGCCTGCAATTTACTTACCCACTTCTGCTGACGATCATTGAGATCTCGCTGCCCTAGGAAGTGTCTCAAACTGTTGTGGTCAGTTTTGATGCAAAATTTGCTGCCAACAAGATATTGCCTAAATTTTGCCAAGGCATGCATTATAGCGAGCATCTCCTTATCATAAATGCTGTAGAGTCTCTCTGGCCCTCTGAGTTTACGACTCTCATACACAATAGGGTGCTTGTCCTGCATAAGCACCGCTCCAATGCCCTCCCCTAATGCATCGCACTGAAGCTCAAAAGGCTTCGAAAAGTCTGGTAGTGCCAACACGGGGCACGTGGTCATCAACTCCTTAAACCTCATAAAACACTCCTGTGCCTCAGGAGTCCAACAAAATGCACCCTTTTTCAGCAAATTTGTCATCGGGGCTGCATGACGTGAATAACCATTCACGAATCTGCGATAGAACCCACACAAACCTAGAAATCCTCACAGCTGTGTAAGGTTTGCCGGAGTCGGCCAGTCTATAATAGCGCGGATCTTTTCAGGATCCATCCGCACTCCTTCTGCACTGATAATATGACCCAAATATAACAATTCGGTCATCCCCAAATCACATTTGGACTCCTTGGCGTACAAGGACTCCCTCTCCAGAATACTCAACACGGTCTCCAGGTGAGCCAAATGCTCCTGCCAAGTCCTGCTGTAAATAAGAATATCATCGAAGAAGACCAATACAAATCTCCTCAGTAGTGAATGAAAAACCCAGTTCATAGTGGACTGAAATGTAGCTGGTGCATTAGTGAGCCCAAATGGCATCACCACAAACTTGAAGTGCCCATAATGACAACGGAAGGCAGTCTTCTCGATGTCCTGCTCACGAACCCTGATCTGATGATATCCTGATCTTAAATCTATTTTCGTGAAGTAGCATGCACTATGGAGCTCATCAATAAGCTCGTCTATACGAGGTATTGGATACCTGTTTTTGATAGTCCTCTTATTCAAGACTCTATAGTCAATACACATGCGTAAGGTGCCATCCTTCTTCTTTACCAAAACAATTGAAGAAGTGAATGGTGATTTGCTAGGTCGAATGTGACCCATAGCAAGTAACTCCTTGATCGTTTTCTCGATCTCATCTTTCAGCCGCTTGGGATGTCTATAAGGCGCAATCATAACGGGCTTAGCGCCCTCCTCAAGCTCAATAATATGCTCAATGCCCCTGTCTGGAGGTCTCCCTGGTGGAATATCACTGAATACCTTATCATGCTTGATTCTCAACTGCTGTATGTCAGGATGATATTCAGTCTTCTGCTGTCCCTCCTGTATAGGTGCCAATGTGCACTCGGCAGCCCACTCTACCATGTCGTGTCGCATGAGTCTCTCCATCCGACGAAAGGAAATAGTTTTGATGTTGCTGTCCCGTATTGCCTTAAGAATATGTGTCTTCCCATCAACATCAAAACGGATCTCCATGTCCTTAAGACGAAGAGTGACTTCCTCAAGGGAATGAAGCCACTTCATACCCAAGACTAAATCAATATCCCCCATGTTCACCACGTAATAATCAGCCTTGAACTCATAATTGTTCAAGCGCAAAGGGAGATCCTTAATCATGCGTTCACACCTAAGAGTATAACCGTCGGCCACCTTAACCCTAATGCCTTCGAACTCCTCAGTGATGAGTCCGCGCTTCTCAACAAATCTAGCATCGATGAAATTGTGTGTGGCTCCTGTATCGAGAAGGGTAATGACCCTCTGTCTTGCCAACACTCCACAATCCTGAATGAACCCTCCTGCTGAATGCTAGATAGGTGTGCCTCCTGTATTTGAAGCTCTGACTCTGCCTCTGCCTTAGGCTCTGAAGCCTCTGACTTTGACTCCTTAGAACTCTCCTGCTGTTCGGAATTCTCTGACTCCGAATCCTCGTAATACGCCCACATCACTCGATTTGCCTTGCCCTTAGGCCTCAAAGGACAATCGTGATTGGCGTCATAGGGACCTTTGCAGTAGAAGCAAAGCTTCTTTCTGCGTAGATCGTTAAGAGCCTCTCGATCCAAAGGTGGTGCTGCTGATTTACCCTTTGAATCATTCTTAAAATCTGATTTTTCTTTGTTAAAATCAGACTTCTCTCTGTTTTTGTTGAAGCCCTTATTGTCCCTGAAAGAAGAATTATTTCTGGAGTTGAATCTACTAGATGGTGCTGCCAACTCCATACTACGAGCTTTCTTCATCGCTTCCTGTAGCGAAGGAGGATCAAAGGCTTTGATCCAACCTCTCAATGGCTCTGTCAAACCCTCCATGAAAAGCACTACCAGTCGCCTCTCTGAAATATTCGGAACCATAACTGATAACTTCTGAAAGTCACCAATATACGACTCCAAACTACCACTCTGTCTCAACTGAGCCAAAGTCTCTAAAATAGGATTCTGGAGCCTTCTTGTCAAACCGCTCCACCAACCGATCAACAAACTCCTGATATGATGTGATCCGGTCATGCTGGAGTGTCACCATCCCGTGGTGCCACCAGTCGTAAGCTACTCCCTCCAGATGTAGTGTCGCATACCTGATTGCATCTCTCTCAGCCATCGGATGCAATGTGAGAAATGTGTCTAGCTTACTAATCCATGCCTGGGCTGTCACCTTACCACTACCATCGAACATCGCTAGATTGAGCCTATTCGTAGCATGTTTCAGGTCATGATTCTGGTGTCTAGGTCTCCAATCCTGTCGACCTCTGTGATGCTCTCTCCGCTGTGTAATAAATCTGTCAAAGGTAATCCTCTCTCTGACATCAGGTGGTACTAACTCCCATTCCTCGTTCGCTGCCATAAGGGTATCTGCGAACAACTCCTCGTGCTCCTCACCTGCAATAGCCTCATCGGGCTCCTGTCTCATAAAAGTAGGCCTAGTAGGCCTATCTGCTGTCCGTGAAACAGTCCTGGGTGCTCTCCGAGATCCTGCATCACTCCTGTTATCCTCACGCTGAGGTGACGGTCTCCTCTGTGTACCCAACCTCTGGATGGCTACTGTCAACTGCTGTAGCACATCGTTGGACTGTCGTTGACCTGCTCGTAAGTCTCTGAGAGTGTCTAAAACCTCTGCATTGTCCTGATCTCTAGGATTATGAGGAATCTTTGTTCTAGGAATATCTGTTCTATCACCCATGTTTTCCGGTTGCCGGATTGAACCCTGTTGCCTGTCAATCAAGGCTCGCCTGCGTGTGTAATACCTGTGAGACCCAATCTGTTGTGGCTGCATAAGACTGCTAAACCCTCAGGATGGCAGGATTTAGCTCTGATACCACTGTAGAAACCCTTGTTTCCCCGTTTTCTGAATCTGACCGTTTTTTATAGTTTTGTTTGTATTTTTGATTTTTTTGAAGTTTTTGCATAAATAATAAAGAATGCGATTTTGCAAGGATTGAATAATAAATTCAATATAAAATGCTATAATATCAATATTGATGGAAATACAAGATCTAATACTGGCAATTCATTTATTGATCAACTGGACTCAGTACAATGGAGATCCGATAACATGCAACAAAGGAAAAAATATTTTTTTTAATAAAAGAACCTGGTATTAGCAGCAAGCTGGAAATAAACCAGATCTGGTACGACTGCAATAAATGATCCCTTCTCCCTCTGTCCAATGATTTCAAACTGATCTAGATACTGAGGCGCCACCAAGAATGAAGATAGAAGGCCAGAATGATAGGCGTTTTGCACAAGATATGAGTATAGCTTGAAGCTGAAGAAGTACGGCCTGCAGCAATGGTACGGCCCTGTCACAGCAGCAAGTACAATGGTACGGCCTTTTGAAATCAATGTCCAGACTTAAGAATATGATGCGCCTTGGTTTGAAGAATGCCTTATGGATGAAACCCTAACAAAACTCTGAAGGTAAATGATCTCTGAATGCTCTGTAATTTCTTCTGAATGAAGAAATCTCTTTGCCTGGCAATAAATCGGATGATATTTCACAACCTCTGAATTGCTTTCACTAGAGATGGCTCGTTCCCCAATACTCTGAGACTGAAACCCTTGGCTTCCGTGCTCTGATTGAAGACTAGATCAATTTTCAATACTCAATAACATAATGGCTCGATTTTCAAAGCAAAGCCTTATATCCCTTTGAAAAGTGCGAATTCCTTCAAAAGGCAATCATTAAAATAATTTCGACTTTTCTTTTTAATTATTTCAATAGTCCCTGATCAAATTTTTAATTATAAAATATAATTAAAAACGTCCCCTTCCCTGATGGGCGAACCCTTCCAATATTTCACTTAAGTTATAATATTAAAATATTATAACTTTATATTATATGCTCCGATTAATTAATATTTAATTAATCAATCAAATATTAATATCTCCCTCGAAATGTGTCCGATTCCCGAACCGTTTGAAGCTGGTGACTAAGTGAATGATTCTGCACGTGATCAATCCATACTACTAAAAATAGCAGGGGTCCCACGCTGAGTGCCAAATACTGCTAAAAATAGCAACTCAAGCAAAAAGCGTCTGAATGAGTCCGAATGAAAGCCAACTGGTAAAAATACTGACAACTGAAGCCAAGCCAAACTCCATCAAGACCCTCTATCCATCCTATCAGCCTACGAGGGTCGCATAATAGGCTAATCCTGTACTCTGAGAGATGTCAACGAGAAGGGGACATGACACAACGCTACATCAAAGAGTGTCCCACTTGCCAAATGAACAAAAATGAGCATTCTCTTCCAGCTGGTTTGCTGCAACCTCTTCCCATTCCCAACCAAAAATGGGAAAGCATATCAATGGACTTCATCACTGGGTTGCCTAAGGTTCAAGGAAAAGATTGTATTTATGTTGTAGTGGACAAATTAACAAAGTTTGCTCACTTTTTTGCCATCACTAGCTCATTTTTAGTAGCTCAAGTTGCAGATTTGTTTTTTCATGAAGTGTTTAGATTGCACGGGTTGCCAAAAAACATTGTGAGTGATAGGGACAACAAGTTCCTAAGCACTTTTTGGCAAGAAGTCTTCAGGATGAGTGGTACGGTGCTCACTCCAAGCACTAGTTATCACCCTCAAACTGATGGACAAACGAAAATAGTGAACAAGTGGTTGGAAGGCTATCTTAGAAACTATGTCTCGGAGCAGCAAAGGGCGTGGGTGAAATGGCTTCACCTAGGGGAGTATTGCTACAATTCATCCTTCCACATGTCAATAAGGATGTCTCCATTCATGGCTCTCTATGGTTATGAGGCTCCTAGCTTTGCAGATTTGGTATTTGGTGATAGCAAAGCCCCTCAAGCCAAAGATTTGTTGCAGCAAATTCAAGATATTTTGAAGTCCTTGAAGAACAACCTTCAAATAGCACAAAATCAGCAGAAAATTTACGCTGATCAGCAACGTGTTGAGGGCTCATTTGAGGTTGGAGATATGGTTTATCTTCGACTTCAGACTTACAGACAGTCTACTCTCAAGAAGAGTGGAGCTGAGAAGCTCAAACCTCTCTTCTATGGGCCATTCAAAGTCATCAGAAAGGTTGGAGCAGTGGCTTATGAGTTGGAGCTACCATTGAGTAGCAAGGTTCACAATGTCTTCCATGTGTCTCCCCTCAAGAAGGCACTGGGACACAATGTTGTTGCTTCATCACAATTTCCTCCCTTGGACGAAGAAGGACAACTGATTTTGATTCCAGAGGAGATTATTAATTCCAGAGAGCGTTCTTTGAGAAGAAGAACAATCAAAGAATACTTGGTGAATGTAATGTCCTCATTTTTAGCACTGCACTTCTCAGTGATTGATGGCCTATTCTCGGGGTGCTGTCGGCTAGTTAGAGGGAGAATTAGGGTTTCCGACTGTTTGGTGGGTTCTCTTGAAGATTCAGGGTTCTGCTTGTTGGAGTTTGGGTGTTTGGATTCTGGATTCCTTCTGGGTTTTCAGAGAGCTTCGCAGAGGTATGACTTGCAACCGCATCGGGCAACCTTTCCGGACTTACTATTTTTCATAAGTTATGACGGCTACATCCTGGAGTTTGGCAATTCGGATTGCGGATTCTTTCTGGGTTTTCAGAAATCTTCGCAATGGTGTCGCATGCATTGCATTCTGAGCAACTTCTTGAATTTACTATTTTTAGTAAATTCTATTTTTAGCAGTTTTCCAGTCAACATCAGCTTAGCGGGCTTTCCTCTTCTTGCAGTTCAGTTGGTAATATCGTTTTGGTCTTTTGATGCATTTTCTGGAGAGATAAGTATTTTAATTAAAATAATGTTATATTATTATATTATAACCCTTGGCCTAGCTTCATGACTTTAAGTTGTTCTGAAAAGGGGGACCTCATGGGTGGACGCATCATCAGGAAAAGTTTTAATATTTGTAAAGTCATATTGCTCTTGGAGGTGGGACGCCAACTTTTGGAGAAAAGATAATTTTAAATTAAAGAAAATTGCCTTCATGAAAAAGGACGCCATTTTGAAGGAAGAATGGGTCAAGTCAAAAACCCTAAAAGCATCTTGAAGTTAGGGCGCACCTTCTGGAAGCTTCTAGAGGGTCTTCTCTAAATTATAAAAAGGGAGCCTTGGGTCTTCATTCATCATCTTATGACTTCAATATTGTTATGTTGCCGAAATGGTAACAAGATTGCTTCGAGGAATGAATGCCTCCTAGCTTGGCTCTTCTTCTTGCTTGAAAGATAGCAACTAGTTGAGAGGTAGATTGTAGTGAGTTATTTTGCATTGTATTTGAGTCTTAGCATATTAGTTCTGTTATCTTGCATTTTAGTCATATTTTGGAGTTGCTGATAAGCATGGCTAATTGTCGTTTTTGATCATATTTCATAGAATAAAAATACTATCATTCTCGGTATTGTAGAATTGAGTTTCTTGGACAGGGGCGACCCTATGCTCCAAAGTGCAGATTTTATTATCAAGTAATGAATTTATCCTAGGCAAAGTCGCCCTTCCTAGGGCCATACCATCTGTAACAGCATTGAAGTTCGTGCCATAAATTATCAAGGGTTGCATTTGGGAGTTTCTTCATTTTGATGTGGGCGCCATTGATCCTAGGGGCATTTGCATTCAGTTTCAAGTCATTTGGGGTTGGTTTGAGCATTTTATGAGCATTTTAGTGAGTTCTAGTCATGCTGGTTACTTTATTTCAGTTGCTGGTCTGTTAAATCAGTCTTGAGTCATTTGCATTTTGATGAAGAGTTTTGTGTCTGGAAGGTCATAATTAACCTTGGAATGATCATATCTATTACTGCAGCAGTGGAGAGCTTTTAATCTTGTTCATTGCAGGCATCTTCTGATATTTTGTAAGCTGAACAGTAGTACTGTCAGCATTTCTATTAATCTTACTTACATTCTGAAGTTGCATTGTATTTTTGTATATCTCCGCCATATGGTCGCCTCATTTCCACTCTGGAATTGGGTAGCACATACTTGGTGTTGAGTTTGCTTTCAACACTTGTAGTGGTAGAGATCCTCTGACCATATGTTCGTCCATCTCAGACACATTCTTGGTTAGAGTTATTTGTAGAAGCATTGTATTAAGACCCTCTGACCATATGCTCGCCGTCATTCGGCGCATTCTTGGTTAGAGTCATAGTTGGAAAACTCGGACTTGCCGCGGACTCGGCAGCCCAAAATATGACTCGGACTCGGGGACTCGGCACGGACTCGGGAAAAGACTCGGCAAGGACTCGGCAAAAAAAAAAACCGTAGTTTTACAAAAAAACAAGAACAAATTAATGCATTTAGAGAACATAAGAGCCTAATTTGATTATCAAACACTTATAATTCAAAGATTACACATGTCATATGATCATCAAACACTCAATAATTGAAATTTCATCATTCATAGTCATCAAATACTCATAGTTTCAATGTAGAACAGCATCATAAATTTATAAATGTTTACATATAATCATGTCAAAAAGAGGAAAACATTAACAACCACATATAATCTACATCTTCCTTTTTCCCCTCCCAATGGTACTCAATTTTGGAGGCCTAGAACTAGAAGGTGCCCGTGCTATAGTATCCAAACGAGGACTAGGAGATCGAGAAGGGGAAACATGATATTCGAATGTGTCTTCATCGTCCTCCATGGCATCCAATCTTGCTGCTTCTTCTTCTGCTGCTGCTCTCTCTAATTCAGCAAGATCCTCATCAGTAAGGAAGACATCAGCCTCATCATTTTGTTCATCAATAGTCCATTCACCATATGGATCAATGTCATCCAAGTCGATGGACTCATGTGAAACACCCTCCACCTTTCTAGTTCGAAGGCGAAGGTTGTATCGAACAAAAACTAAATCATTTAGGCGCTGCTGAGTCAACCTATTCCTCTTCTTTGTGTGAATGTTCTCAAATAAACTCCAATTCCGTTCACACCCAGAAGCACTGCATGGCTGTGACAAGACACGTATGGCTAGCTTTTGAAGATTTGGTGTGCTAGCACCATAGTTCTCCCACCATAGATCTACAAAAACATGTTTAAAAAATATAAGTATTAAGAAATAAGAATAAAGTAAAGTTTAAAACTTTAAACAATCTATATGTAAGAATCAAGTTTCTAATTTCATTTTTTACCTGGTTGTTGTTTTCCTCTCCTTTCAATTGCTTGTTGGGAGGAAAAGAGTCTCCCCTCTGCACCTTTGTAGACCTTGAATAGATAAAAGAAAAAGTAAATCAAATATAGAAAATTCATAGATAGTCAAGGCTCAACATTGCAAATTCATAAATAAGATGTAACAAATCTCACCTCCAACTCATCAAGCACTTTATCTCTCAGCTCAGGATCAGGCACCATCCTATCAATGCATATGACAAGACCTTCCATGACCTCCTCATCCGCCTTAAATGTGTCCGAGAAGTAGAACTTCGGATTCAAGAAGTAGGCAAAGGCATGGATCGGCTGGTGGAGTTGGTGTGTCCATCTCCGATCAATGATGCGCCATATGATTTCATATTTCTTTTTGTTTCCGCCATAGTAACGTGATATGGCCTCTTTGGCCCTATCCATGGCCTCATAGATGAACCCCATTGGCATGCCATCTCCATCCACCATACGAAGAACCCTCACCAAAGGTTCTGTCACCTAAAAAAATGAAAACAAATGTTAAATCATAACAAAATTAACCCCTCAAAAAAAAAAACAGCAAATAGATTATCATGTATAATTTATTTTTGTGTGATTGCTACTTACCCCCATCAACTCCTCTCCATTTTTGATGAATGTCTCATCAAAAACTATGGCAACAATCCTCTCCCCTTCAGGTCTATTGGAAAATGAGGACTCCTTCCAAGCATCAGACACGAACATTTGTTTGAGATGATTAATGGCACCAAGAATGCTTTGCAATGTGAGGAAGTGGCTAGCAAATCGTGTCACTCCAGGTCGCACAAGGTCCTTGCCATTTGTAAATTTCCTCATCAAAGAAAGCACCCAAGTATGGTTGTAGATAAATTTTGTAACACTTTTTGCATCTTCAACCACACTTTTGACCCATGAAATCTTCCCAATGTCCTCTAGCAATAGGTCTAAACAATGTGCAGCACATGGAGACCATGCAATTGTGGGATACCTCTCCATAAGTAGTCTACCTGCAGCTACATATGCAGCTGCGTTGTCCGTGATGATTTGGACAACATTATCAACTCCAACCTCCTGGACCACCCCATCTAATAGATTGCATAAAGTCTCAGCATTTTTAACTTCATGGGAGGCATCTATTGATTTTAGAAACACCAATCCACCATTAGAGGCCACTAAAAAGTTAAGGAGAGTTCTATTTCGTCCATCTGTCCACCCATCAGATAAAATGCTGCAACCTTTTCTTCGCCAAAATTTTTTTTGCTCATCAACCACAAACCGTGTATTCTTTACGGCTTCCTCTAGCAATGGCCCACTCAAATCTTTAGATGATGGGGTCTTAAACCCCTTTCCTGCAACTGTAAGGGCATTCACCAAACCTTCCCAATATGGGCTGTTTGCAACATTGAAAGGTAGATTATTGTAATACCAAAAGTTTGCAGCAGCCATCCTAGCTTCTTGATGCTTTTCTTTATTCCAACCTGTACCTTCAAGTGAAGGTTGTGCTCCTGGAACATTACGTGGAACAAAATAATTTGGTCCTGATGAAGGACCCTGACTAGCAGTAGAAAAAGAACCATCAGGACTCTCCCCAAAAGATGAATGTGGAGCACGGAAGCTTGGACTTGCAACACCATGGGGCATAGAGGGTGCAGATTGGGATTGAGATCCACTCATCGCTGATGTTAGGGCATCTTTTGTTTTTTGTCTTTCCTCTTTCTTAAGCTCATATTCAGCAAGAAGGGCCTTCATCTCTCTAATGATCTCAGGAGTGGTATTCTTGCATCCCTCCACATTTTGCCCAGGGATTCTAGCAAGGTGGTATTTTAATCTGTTTATTCCTCCTGTCATCCATTTGTTGCATTCATGACATGTCAATTCACCTTTTTTATTTCCTGGAATTGCATACTTCCATGCAGGGTCTTTTTTTACTCCCTTTGGATTTGAAGACGACATTGCTGTTTCAAGTTCAAAATGAAAAAAAAAATCAGCTAGGGTTTGCAAAAAAATCAGCAAATAAATGTGATTCAAAATTTCAAAGTTTCAAACATTTGCAAAAGAAAAAAGATGCAAAACCAAGCTAGAAAGTAGAAACAATAAGAATTAGGCTATTAAGGAAAATAGAAAAAAAATTGGCAGCATTTCCCCTTATTTTTCTTGATTTTTTAAATTTTGAATGCAAAAAAATTGAAGAAAACAAACAAAAAGCAGTGTTAGATCACTTACCTTGCTCGATTTTGACCTTTTTGGTTCGTTCTCCCTTCTTCTATCAATCCCACAGCAATTTGCAGACCTGGTTTTCAAGAGTGAGTCAAAAAATGAAAAAAAAAAGCAAAAAAATTGTGGGTTTTAACCCGTTTTTGGACTCAGCCGTGCAGGAGAGTCCCGACCCAGGACTCGCCTGGACTCAACTCCCGAGTCCGCGGCGAGTGGACTCGGCCAGGGTAGGGACTCGCGAGTCCGCGGCGAGTCGGCCGAGTCCGCAAACTATGGTTAGAGTTACCTTCAGTTGCAGTTTGTTTTAAGGCACTGACGATCCTCTTGCCATATGACAGCCTCTCTCTTGTTGAGATTGAGTGCGCATTCTTGGCAACGAGTTATTTGTAACTGCTGGTTTGATTTATCTAACCCTAACGGGCGCTCTCTGCATTGTTTGGTTCTTGGCAAAAATTGAAAAAATTGGTTCGGGATATTTCAGTGAAGTGGAAGAACTTTCCTTTGGAAGATGCAACTTGGGAGAATGAGGAGATTCTGCAGCATTCAGATTTGCGATTGCTTGAGGGCAAACAATCTTGGGAAGGGCGGGCTTTAATGTCCCCTTCTCAATTGTGATCAATTCAGTTGACTGTTGGCCTATTTCGGAGACCTGTAGGCTACTCAGAGGGTGAAAATTAGGGTTTCCCGTTTTTGAGGAGGTTGTTGCTTGAAGTTTGTAGATTGGATTGCGGATTCTTTTTGGGTTTTCAGAAAGCTTTGCAGTGGTATAGCATGCATGGTGATCCGAGCAACTTCATGAATTTGCTATTTTTAGTAAATTCTATTTCTGGCAGTGGTCCTGTTGGATTCAGTGCAGTTGGCTCTCTTCTTCAGCCAGTTCAGTTGGTATTGTGATTTTTGGCCTTTTGATGCATTTTCTGGAGGGATAAGTCAATTTAATTAAAATAATGTTATATTTTAATGTTATAACCCCTTGGCCTAGCTATATGACTTAAAGTTGTTCTGAAGGGGAACTTCAAGGGTGGACGCCTCATCTGGAGGTAATTTAATTTTTTTTAAGGTCAAAAATCAAGCTTGAGAAGTGGGATGCCAACTTGGAGAGAGGAAATTATTTTAATAAAGATTAAAATGCTTACCTTATGAAAAAGGACGCCACTTTTGGAGGGAAATGAGGTAAAGTCAAATTTGAAATTTGGGTGCGCTTCTAGAAGTTTCTAGAAGATTCCTCTCAAGTCTATAAAGCAAGCTTCAACTCTTCATTTCTCTATCTCTTGTCTACACTATTGTTATGCTGTCGAAATGGTGAGTGAATAGCTTCGGGGAAAGCATACCTCCTAGCCTAGGCTTGACTTCTTGCTTGAAAGATAGCAACTAGTTGAGATTTTGGTTGTTCTTGGTCCTTGAGAGTAGTTGTGCACATTGTAGTTGAGTTCTTGCATTTTCTATCAGTTTTTGGAGTTGCTGGTTTAGTATAGCTGAATGTTGTTTTTGCTCATAAATCAAAAAATAAAAAATATTGTTCTGGGTGTTTCATGTATGCATTTTCCAGCTAGGGGCGACCCTTCCTGGCAAGTTTCAGATTTTTTAGTTGTGAATTGGATTTTATATTAAAAAATCGCCCTTCCAAGAGGGCCATACCTTCTTGTGGTGCCTTGGAATGCATGCACAAAAAATATATTTCATTTGTTTGCAGTTTCTTAGTCTTGACATGGTCGCCATCTTCCTAGAGTTCAATTGCAATAGATTTGAAGTCATTTGGTGAGGTATTGTGAGTTTGGTGAGCATTTTAGTGAGTTGCAGTGTTGCTGGTTATGCATTTTCAGTCAATGTTCAGTCATATCAGATTGTAGGAGTTTGTCATTGGAGTTGGTTTTGAGTCTTGGAAGTCTAGTTGAGCATTGGAGAGTTATACATTATTGCAGCATTATTAAGCTTCTAATCTTGTGTTCTTGGCAGACACTCTATCTTATTGTACGCTGAACAGTAGTACTCTCAAGTCTCAACATTCTCACTTCTTAATTACTTGTACTTCCCGCTGAATAAGTGGAAGAGGCTGGCTTGCCACCTGTTTACTTTCAGAAATTGTATTGTACTTCAAATTGCTGATCGGCTGAGCTGTCACAAAATTCATGGATCCTCTGACCATATGCTCGCTCCTCCTCCCACCTCAGGTCTTAGGGTGCATTCTTGGTTAGAGTTACTTTCAGTCAGCAGTTTGTAGGGACCCTCTGACCATATGCTCGCCCCTCCTCCCACATCGGGTCTTAGGGCGCATTCTTGGTTAGAGTTACTTCAGTTCAACAGTGCATAAGATCCTCTGACCATATGCTCACACCTTGCCTAACATCGGGATCTTGGTGTACATCCTTGGTTAGAGTTGCTTTCCGCATCGATTTGGTTTTAGAGCTAACCTTAATGGGTGCGTGTTGCATTGCCTATTGTAATAAAAAAATAAAATAAAAATTTGGTTCGGTTCATTACAACGTGCATGTTCATCATTTCTCATCTTCTATTCAGTACTTGAATGTTTGAATCTGACACCTGGTAGCTAGTTGACCTCCATTAATGGCCTCGAAGCTGCTGAAATGCTTTTGAAAAAAAATAGACCCACTAGGGCCAAACCGATTTTTTTTAAATTTTGACTGCATTAGCCCGATGAGGAAGTATTTTGAGCTAATCAAAATCAGTTTGAACCCTAACAGACAAACTTTCTATTTTTAGAAAATTTTGCCAGCATCCATTTCAAAAGAAACTAAAAAAACTCCCAAAAAAGTTACTATTTTTAGAAAGTTTCTAAAAATAGCAATTTTCCTAAAATGTAGGGATGAAAAACCGAGATCTGGGTTTTGTAGACTTGGTCGCTCTAAGCAGACTAAGATTGTTAGATTTTAAAAATTTCGAATTTTTACCCCTCATGCAAGACATGCAAACCCCAAATTTTGACCTTTTTTGACAAATTTGACAAGACTTACTCATTTCTTCAAAATTCCTAAGTGTAGCAAAATTTTTAATTTGGGGTACAACAGGATCTTGGTGAACATTCTTGGTGTAGGGTTACTCTTCTCAGCTGGTTTTGGTTTTGCTAACGCTAATGGGTGAAGTGCTATGGCTAAAAAAGAAATTGTAAGGGGGTTATTTCATAGACTTACTTTTCCTATGGTTGCAACCTTATAGGCTGTCTTCACTGAAAAGGAGTGGTGCAAAAAAAGCTTAATCCACATATTTATGGCCCTCACAAGATTACCAGGTGAGTTGGAGAAGTGGCCTATGAGTTGGGGTTGCCAGAGAACAGCAAGATCCACAATGTGTTTCACGTTTCATGCCTCAAGAAGGCACTTGGATAGCAGGTTACTTCATCATCAGAGGTTCCTCCATTGGATGAGGAGGGACAGTTGGTTCTGGTTCCTAAGAAGATAGTCGATACTTGGGAGAAGAGATTGAGGAAAAGGGTGGTTAAGGAGTATTTGGTCTGATGGAGAGACTTGCCAGCAGAGGATGCAACTTGGGAGGGTGAACAGATATTACAGCATCCCAACTTGCAATTGCTTGAGGAAAAACAATCTCGGGAAGTGAGGACTGTAATGTCCCCTTCTCCATGACCACTCAGAATGTTATTTTAGCCTTATTAATTCCCGAAGGCTAAAGGCGTAATAAGGGAATTCATTTATTTAATTATTTAATATTGTCTGGCGGGAAAAGCTAAAGTTAAAAGGTAATATTAAGTGATTAATTAAATAAAGCTATAAAGTGACTTTCAGTGAAATATTTAGAAGATAACTTTATTAAGTCACTTTATTTTATTTGAGTGGAAATTTAAGTGGGAAATATAAAAGGCATTTAGAGGCTCATTTTCATTCATGCTTGAATTATTTTCTCACTTTTCATTTGGAGAGATTTTCTAAGGCTATTTGGTCTTGGGCCTGGAAACCCTAGGGCACTAGTTTCAGTAGTGAGACTAATCTACCCTAGTTGGATTGTGGAGGTCACTCAAATCTTCTACAGGAACAATATTGCAATTTGGTGGGTCTCTTTCAGAGATCAAATTGGAGCATAACAAATACTTTTAGTTTGAGATTGTATGAGGGTTTTAAGATTACTAAATATACTTGTGGTAAGTGAAATATTCCGAGCCAATTTTTTTCGTTTTTTCACAATTTCAATTACAAGCAGTGCACTCGTTAAGGTTAGATGGATAAACCAGAACGTGCAAGAAAGCAACTCTAACCAGAATGGCGCCGATGATGGCGAGCATTGGTCAGAGGATCTAATCAAATGCATATACTGTAACTCTAACCAGGATGGCACCGATGATGGTGAGCATTGGTCAGAGGATCTTCTACTCTAATTACAAAAAGGAACTCAACGTCAAGTATGTGCTACCCAATCCAATGCGGAGTGAGGGGCGACCATATGACGGAGTGAATTACAATAATCAATGCTTAAAGAAATGCTGAAGGAAGAAACTGCTCAACACCCAGAATGTGCTTGCTACCTAGAATGGGAAGTAGCTACCATAGGGCGGAGTTATCGCTAATTCACTCTAATACTGAAAGCAAGAACGAGTATTACAAATAATGACAAAGCAATATTAAAGAATACTGGTCAGTACTACTGCCAGTTTACAAAATGTAATTCTTGCCTGCAATGTCAATACATCAAAGTCCTTCCAGATGGAGCAATCAACAATAAATCTGTTACAAGCTCTAAATAAACCACCATGTCAAAACCCAAGTCAGAAAATGCAGATTTCTTGGACTGTCATAATCAGATCTGCACTTTTCACAAAAATCAGCAGCTTACATCCACAATGATTTGTTCATAACTATCTCAAATGTTATCCGATTGATGCAAGATAAGATGCATTACTCTCTCAAGGTATAGGCGACCATTTCAAGACACTAAAACTGAACAAAGAGACCCTAATTTAATTTACACGGATTTCAATGCAATTCTAAAAGGTACGGCCAAGCTGGAAAGTTCGACTTAGCTTTTAAAATTAAATACAACACCATAAAATCTGAGATTTGAGACACAAATTCGCCTCTCCTAGACAATGCTATAAATGCAATACCCAGAACTATCTTTTTTGTCTTTTTTGAGATATGAATAAAACATGAAATCTGCTGTATCAAATCAGCAACTCCAGAAAATACCTCTAATATGCAGAAATCAGAAACTAAAGAATTACAATGACGTCTACAATGCACAAAAACCAATGAACTCACAAATCTATCTTAAATAATCGAACCTCTCCACTAGGTGCTGTCTCTCAAGCACGAAGTCGAGCCCAGACTAGGAGGCATACATTCCTCGAAGCAATCCCGCAACCATTTCGGCAGCATAACATTAGCATAGACCAAAGATACCAAATGATGATCAAAGCCTTCCTTTTATAACTTTCTCGTTGACTTCTCAAAACCCTAATCTCCTCTTCAAGGCAAAAACCCTAATCTCTTTCAAGGATGGCGTCCATTTCCTTCAAGCTCAATATTGACTTTATAATTAAAATCAATACTTTAATAATTGCGTCCCCTTTATAGCTTGTTTTGACTTTGGATAAAATGTAAAATATAAAATAATCTTTAATGAGGCGCCACCCTCAAAAAGCCCACTTTTCAAAACAACATAAAGTCAATAGACTAGGCCAAGGGGTCAATGTCCGAATATAATATTAAAACTTGACTTTTTAATTAATTATATCAACTTATCTCTCCAATTGTGCCCTGAAGCCAATAATAACCAAGTCAACTGATCAAACTGACATAGGAAGTCAACCATGCTGGACCCAACTGCTAAACTGCCAAAAATAGAATTTACTAAAAATAGTAAATTCCGGGAAATGCTCAGAATGCCGAGATGAACACACCACTGCGAAGCTCTCTGAAAACCCAGAAAGGATCCGCCATTGAATCCATCATCTCTAAGCAATAACCTCCTCAAAAATAGGAAACCCTAATTTATCTTCCGACTAGCCTTCGGGTTCCCAAAGAAAAGGCCAACGGTCAGTGGAAAGATCAGGTTTGAGAAGGGGACATTACAGTAAGCTGGTTGCTATCCCTCTTGAGCTTCTAACTTCAGTTTTGGATCTATTGTGGAGTGTGAGAGTAGATATCTACTTCAGAAAAGAGAAAGACAATTCTATTGTGGGACGTGAGAGTTCAGTGTTTCCTTATGCAAGGGCGAGCTCCATAAGCAACTCGTGACATTTAGTTTGGACCATCGATTCATCTTAGGACAATCAAAGACTTATCTAGTAGTCACGTGAAAGTTTCTCTGTAATGTCCCCAATTTTGCGAGCATCATAGTTCCGGGGATTTAGCCTAATCCTAGCCCTCGTAGGCTAATATGTCTGGTTAGAGGGTCTCTTTTGGCGGTGATCAGAGGAATTTCTCCTTCAGCGTCTTGTGTGGGTTCAAGCTTAGCCTTCAGTTGACTTAGTTTCACATACTTACTATTTATAGTAAGTCAGCTGGCAAGCAATTCTATTTATAGCAGGGCACCTAAAGTTCACATGTTGGCAGTGTCGATTCCCAAATTCAGTTGAGTTGGTGAAATAAGGAGTTTTGCCTAAGTTATAACATTTAATTATTATTAAAGGTGACTTTAATAATAATTAATATTTTAATATTATATTATAATATTATATTTGCACTTTATGACTTGAGGGTCCATTCATCATTAAAAAGGGGGCCATTTTAATTAATTACTTGGGTGCCAATTTCAAGGACATATTTTAATATTCCAAAGTGCGAATATTATATTATTTTAAAATGATTTAAAAGGCAAATTGGAGGGGATTGGCCTATTATCTTTTAATCCCACATTGGTGAGAAAAGTGTATGAGTTCCTCCAGGAAAAGTATAAAAGAATCTTAAGGGGCTCATTTGGGGATTCAGAATTGATTATTGGATATTTGTTTGATAATTTCTCATTGGCGTTTGGGGAAGGGAGCCCAAGGGTTTCTGCCAGCGTATCGGCTTTGGAGAACGAAAACTCTCCATTGTATCAGCATTCTGAGGTTGTGGAATATCAGCTGAAGGTGTTCACTGTTGGCTTCATCTAGAAGTCAATTCTATGCTTCATCAGATTTATTGCTTCAGATCTACAGGAGATTGTATTTTCGGTTATGCACATATTTGTAAAAGCTTTGAAAGAAAATCAATAAATTAATTGCATTGCTGCAGTAGGGTTTATGTTTACATTTCTTGTATTTGATTTATTGACTGGCAATCTATGAGAAAATATGAAAAAATTACAAACCTTTATCATTTAGCATAAAAACAAAAGTAGAGATAGGCAGGTCTCTTATAGTGGTATCAGAGCCTGAATCTTGCCATCCTGTGTTGGTTTGTAAAAAATAAAAGTTTCAGAATATTAAGGTTTTTCAGTTGCAGACAAAAAATTCTGAGAATTTGGGGTTTTCATAGATATGGAGAAATTCAGGAAATTACTATTATCAGAAAATAAGTTGCTCACAATGCGAATGAGATAAATTTGGCTCAAACCCAAAGCATTCGATATTATTTTAAGAATACAGTAGGGAGCAACTCACTCATTTTGGGAGAATATTCAACGCAAGGTATCAAGACGGGTTTCTTAATTTTCAAAGAGACGATATTTTTCTGGGACGCAACAAGAATCGATATAAGACATGTGATTATTGTCCCGTAACTAGAAGAAGCCAAATACGAGTTGGTGAAATCGCTCAAAAAGATGGCTTTATCGGGTCCTGCTTGAGCAGTCAGAATAAGACAGGCATATCGAATATCATCTTGAAGTTTCAGCCATTCAATCTAAGGAGTTCAATTATTATTGGGCATCAATATTATTTCCAAACTTATGCCACGCGAGCTGTTCAGAAAAAAGAATAGAATAAAAAAGACGTTTTTTGTAAGGACACAGGCCAAATAAGACAAAGCAGAAGCAAACAAATTATAAGAGGTGATTCGACATATTTAACCTTGCCAAAGATAGACAAAGAGTTCGGCTGAGAATATTGGTTTGAGAATTGCGGGTATTATATTTGAGGAAGACTTCAAAAGAGAGACAAAATCCCGTCATCACCATCGAGCTTGGCATAAAATCAATTTAAGAAGCTTGCGAATAAGAACAAGTGGAGATTGCGATTGGTGAAGACTTCATGAGACGGAAGTGTGAGAAATCTGTAGAATTCGATTTCACACTTGATCTACTTTAGACGCATTTTTGTGAAAGACCACATCGTGCCATCTTGGAAATTGGTTTGACGGCTAAGAAAGGACTCCTGGCGCAGCATAAAGAAGAGCCAATGATATAAGGAGGAATCGTTGTACCATGTCGGGAGCTGTTTAGTTGTGAGCCCAATAATTCCTGAGTGCAAACACTTAAGCCGTTGAAGGAAGACAAGTCAGAATTTGGTCGCTGGACCTCTAGAATCAAGATGAGTCAACAAGAAAGGACAAAGGCTTCAATTTTTGTGATGTCCCTTAATTTTATACGCCCAAAAGAGGAATTGGTCTAATTAATTAAATATTAAAATTGTCTTTAATTATCTTAGAAGACATTTTAATTATTTAATTAATTAATTAATTAATATTTATGGCTATAAGAAATGTTATGATATTGAAATTAAAGTTTTATAAGCCATTTATATTTAAATAAATCAGTTACCAAAACTGAATATGGCGAAGTTATATGGGCTTTGAGGGCCGACACAAGATCATCACGGAGAAATTGATCATTTGGGTTCTATAATGAATTCTGAGAACGATACCTCTCAGAAATTGAATTTCATGGCTGGACGAAAACCCAGACATGAATAATCTGTTTAATATCATCACTGATATGCATTGTCTTGAAGAGTCGTTGAATTAATTGTACAACATTATCTTTGGATCGGGTTTGCTGATGCTGTTGATATTACCTACAGTTGGTAATATTCATAGACGAAACTCTTGATTGTGGTGCGGAATTCATACTTTGTCAGTAGCAAAGACTGTGGGTGCATATGAATATTTGATGTCGTCCCTATTATCAATGCCAAGCATTGGCATTCACGGGAAGGAAGACAAACACATTCCTGAGTGAATGTGTTGATAGGAATTTATTAATGGTTGATTGCCGCTCTTCATTATCGGGATTGCACATAACCTCATCGAGTATGATTTATACTACTCGCTCTATTTATTGACGGGGCCAGATATCTTCATGTCTCTGTCGGGAGCGTATAAATAAATGGAAGACAAGGCTATATTTGTCCATCGTTCATATTATCAGGCACCTAATTGATTTGTCTTCATTCTTTCAAGAAGTCAAGGTAATAACCACTCATGTCATTAGCAGATACTGGAGTCCAATAATTTCTTGTTTGTGGAAACTAGATAGAAGGCCGCAGTGTATCGTGTGGCTGTTGGTACCGTGAAGTGTATACCCGTTCTAAAGCCGTCTTGCTCTTAGCAGTTGATCGGGCACTGTATTGAATACTAGCAGAGTTTATATTTAATAGCTTTTGCTATTGCTTGTGATATCGGTATTCGCTGGTGGAGGAATCCGTGTAGACTCATTATTGGGCAGGAGTTTACATTTCTTAAAGCATAATTCTTAATGTGTGCTGGCATTGCTAAGTTCGATGATATCGGGATTATGTGCTATTGCGGGATATTCATTAGACGGGTTCCTATAATTAATGTGTCATCGAGAGACATTATGTTCCTCAATGTTTGCATTCCGAAAGGCGCTTATAGTTGGAGAGCAATAAGATTGAGTATGTAACAATTCCTCATCGTTTTATATCAATAATCTCTTCAGAATAAATGTACTGTGTATTTTGGAATGTGAAGTTGAGTGCAGAATGTTTTGCTCTATAATATTCCATGTTGCAACTCCTGTGAATGCTAATGTTCAGGAATATTCACTGTTATAATATCAATTGCCTATCCTATAAACATTCTAGGCCATTAGTAATACTTTGTTTTGCTATTCATTAATCGTAAGTCTTGTATTTTCCTGTTGGGAATGAGTGATTATGATATTCTGCAAAGCGTTGTTCATATTGATCTGAATATATTTGAACATACTTACAAATTGTTTGGAGTTATATTTCAAAAGGGCATATTGAATTTAGAAGAAGCAAATCATTTTAGAAGATAGTTTGCTCAGATAATTTGACACATAACATTGACAAACTTGGAGAAATCGAGAATAATCTTGATCCACTGGGTCAGGGTCATTACAATTTTATAGAAGAAATTGAGGGACTCATTCTGGAGGCCGACAATAGTTGTCTCAGCTTCTCAAGCCAATATATTTGTATCGCTTCCAACAGGTGGTCAACGAGACACCAATTTTAATATGCCGCCACAGGTTCAGTTAGGACAAAGTTATATATAGCCACGGGAGTATTTAAGCTGCCACTAAAGACAAACATATTTTCTAAAGTCCATCGTGGCATAAAGACAAAACGTGGTCATCAACACTAACTTTGAAGAGTCAATGTGTGACGTGGATACAGATTTTGGGAGGTTGATTCCATTTTGCAAGGTGATGACCTGTTTGATGAAAGCCGTGTAAAACTGGGAGGCTATATTCTTATTTTAAATATCTATTGCTTCCTTAAAACAATTGGGTCATGCTGTCTGAAACTTATTCCTGAGTATTGAGATATCTAAATAGTCATTGTTGAGGACAATCTGGGCATGCTAGGAATTATTTTTGCTATGCATAATGTTCAGATTAAGCTGTTGTAGCAAACAGTATATAGAGATTTGTCTTTTATAATTATTCTGATTGAACTGGTAGCAAGTTGGTTGCACATTTCTCAGTGTTAGCACTCTTCTAGCAGAACCAAGAACAAAAAGTCAATGCATTAAGCCTGAGTACCTTTTGAAAGCTGGAAGAAAATTGTTTGATAAAATTCTTGAAACATTAAACAGCAGATTGAGTGCGAATCAGCTACATATAGCAGGTGTAGAAAAGGTTACATCAATGGCTGCCTATAGCCGGTATAGAACTAAAGATGGAAGACTGTTACCTACCTTTCTCCCTGCTCTATCACATAAGGAAAAGTCTATGCAGGAACTCATGGCAGAACTCACGCAAGCTTTTCAGGACTATGACAAGAGTGTGACAAAGCTTCTACAACATCTAGAAATTTTTGATTCTTTGTTTGCAAAGAAAAAGAAATCAAGTACTAATGCAAAGAATCTTACCAGTACTCAAGTAAAGGAAAGGAGGATGAAACTTGATGAGAATGTTGGTACTCTCAGCACCCAAGAAGTTGTTATCAGTCATGCTAACAATTCTGATTTTGATAACAGCAGTCTTTTCCTTGAGCATGACAACGGGGTAGGTGTCATGGCCAGTGCGGAAAATGTTGTGGAAGAAACTTTGAATGTTGACACGCAAAATATGGATGTCAAGCATGAAGATTACACATAAAAGGTGACCAATAACGGATCTGATTTACATGACAACAGTAGTAAAATTTTGCATCAGCTTGAGACAGCAGGGGCTACACATGTGCAAGATGCTACTATTGAGTTGTTACATGAAAGTACTCAGGAATTGGGTACTAATGATGCATTGTATCTTGAGGATTCATTTCATGGTGAGTTTGATTTTCTAGACCAGACCTTAAAAAACAAGCTAGAAGGTTCAAGTGTTGGCATAAAATCCCAGGATCATGAGTTGGATGGTGATATAGTTGCATTGGAAGTGGAAGTGTGTGAAGATACTGTCATATCAGCAGCTTCTCTCTTATCAGTTGAGCCATCCTTTGAGGTACATAGCAGCAGTACCTTAGATGTTGAGGTGTGCATGGATGAAAGCACACATGATGCTGCTTATCATGTAGTGAGTGATGACGAATCAACCTCATATCATAGTGCAGATTGTGAACCGGAAAACTTGTATGGGGGTCATAAGCGACAGAGTCCTCATCATTTGGTTGGGCAACTAAAAGTGAATGACAATATGATTGCCACAACCATTGAGCATTTTGATGTTGCTCGTCAGATGTTGGCTACCTATGGTTGGAGTACTCCTTTGACAGATGAGCACGATGATAGTGGTTTTACCCTTGCAGAGATACATGCACTACGAGAAGCAATTGGAATGATGAAACAAAATTACCTAAAACTACTTGCGGACAGGGATTTTCTTCTCGAGTGGGATTGCATTTGTTATGATGCATTGAAGGGAAAGTAGGAGCAGGTCAATGAGCTCACTCATGAGCTTGAGGTGACTATGCACTCATTGAAGAGCAGTCAATTGGCCCTTCAAGAGTCACTTTCACGGTTAGGGGAGCCTACTGCGGAGTTGAGTTTGGCACAGTCACCACTGGTGGCAAATATAGTATAGTTACATACAGAGGCAGTTGATGAGGATCTTATATCCACGGGTTGTAGTGAGGATGTGGTTACATCTATCACAGATATTGGTGCAGTTGATTTTGATGGGATGAGTGTTTTGGTTGAGAGCTCTTGTGATGAGATAGTTGATTTTTTCGAGAGTTGTGTGACAGATCACGTCACTACTCCATCGTTGTCACAGGAGATATGTGGGGCATCATCCAGTATGGAGATTAGTACTTATGTTGATTTGTTTCCCTCACCTGGAAGCAATTCAATCACTTCGTCCCATGCAGCTAATTTGCTTCCCCACGACTATGATGGTCAGCCATTGACAGAGGTGGGAGCATTCTATCTTGATTGCATAGTGAGGAGTGTTCATCACTTCTCCTTTAGTCCACACACGGAGGATTTGATGATGCATCGGTGTGGATTGGCTCCAGAGTTATACCATCCATTGTGGGATGGGTATTCACCATCTTTAGAAGATGGGATTAGCGGCTGCAAGTGCCAGACTCAGCTGTTTGTGGGGGATTACTCACAGGGACAGCTGCCAGTTTTACATCATGCTGATATGTATCCAACAGGGTTTGCTACTTCTATGTCACAAAGTTTTCTTATGGGTACATGGTTACAGGATGACTATGGGGTCAGTTGGCATGATGGCTTGGTCAGTTATCACATCCACAAGGGTTTAGCAGAGGACAGGGAGAGATTTGGTGTAGCAGATGCTTCTCGAAGTTCTTATCTCCGCGTGACAGATGGATGCGAATTCATATTGTATTGGGATCCAGGTGGTGACAGGTTTGGCACAGAGTATTGGATGGGTCCCATTGGGTTACTTCACCACTCACAACATGGCGAAGTTGGGGGCAGTAGAGCGCAGGGGAAGTCAGAGGATGCCAGACACGGCAGACCTTCATTCTGGGTTTGGGATCCAGGGATAGCTTGCGCAGTTGTGTTTTTGTTGATGCTACAGGAGATAGTTATGTTGTGACCTTTTCACACCTCGCCCCATTCAAAATGGGGACCCCCTAAATTTTTGCTCCATTTAGGTCTTTTGGCTTTGCTTTTTGGTTTGTCTCTCTCGGTCTGTTCTTCCTTTCTATCTAGTGTACTTACCATTTGACCTAGGTTTAAATTTTGGCTAAGTCTGAAGCGTTTTCTAATGAATTAGGGTTTACATTCTTCAGGCTACTTTGAGGTCAAATCGAGTTGGCTAATCAACTTCTGAGCTTAGCACTGCTGTCAGAATGCTTTAAGCAGGTTCTCTCTAGATTTTCACTGAATTCTACCAACTTTCTATTTTTAGTAAGTACTTCTCACTCATGTCCTCCCAGTTTCTGATGATACCTAGTTGTAAGTGATTGAACCAATCAACAACATTCGCCTCAAGAGTTTCGACAAAGAGTCGAATGGCGATATCTTCATGTGGAATGAACAAAACAGAACAAGTCACTGTGAATGCTAAAATATGCTCATTGTGGTGTCGAGCCCCGTTGCCGTAGAATCTTGGGAAGTGCTTTCGTGATCCCTTGGGAAGTTCATGGTGACCTTGTAGGGCTAATGGACCTATGTCATTACCCCATGGCAATGGGGTAGGACGTCTTATATTTCTTGAATTTCGGCCATTGCCGTAAAGATTGTTGCCATTGTCGTTATTGCCATTGCCGTTGTTGCCATTGTTGTTGCCGTTGTTACCATTATTGCGGCCATTGCCGTTATTGATATTAATGTTGTTGACCATTGCTTGATAAGGAGGCTCTTGTTGTGGTTCTTCTAGAAAGTGTTATCGAACCTCTTGATAAATCTGCTTTGTGTCGGATGCTTCTCTGACGTCTTCTTGAAAAAGAGGATTGGTCACCCTCCTCGTATATACTCGGTGAGCCAGGATGCTTACTGCCACGTAGGAGATGGTAATACTGGCCTCTCGGCTGCAAGATCAACATTTCTTTCTTCCTCATCTAGAGTAATGGCTACGACTCTCCACTGAGTAGGTGATGTATTCTTTTCAAAGATGAAGATACGTAGACTGCTGATGATGTACAATTGCTCTCCTTCAATGTGTGTAAGATCTGGTTGGAGAGTTGCTGGAGCAAGATCAGGTTGTTCTACTGGGGCCCAAGGACGCCAAATAGTCATTCCCGTGACAAAAGCCTTAGCTTTTTCTTGAAGTTTTGTTCCTTGTTGTCTCACGGTGGGCACTAGAAAATTGTTGGCATTTCAATTAGCACCTTTGGAGTGCTTATTGGAAATGGTCAGCTATTGAAAGTGTTATAGTACTGCTCCTTCAAATTATAGAGAGGAAGATCCCTCTTTGCTGATGTATGCGTAAAAAAGTACTAAGGTTCCTATCTTTTTTACTTAGCAGCAAGACACATGGGTGCATAAACCCAATGCACTGTAGCTAAGCTTTTCTCTGGTTTCTGCAGATCTTAACTACGACTAAACTAGCTTTTAATCTATCCTATCTCCCCAAGATAAACAGAGCATGAGGGTATAGGAGCGGGAATGGATGGTTGGATTACTTGGTTCGACCGTCTCGCCAGAATGAGTCCAAGGCTCTGAACTCTTAGATTTATGCTGGAAATATGGCTTTTTGCAAGCAAACACTCTTTACGGTAAGTTGGATCTAAGAATTTCCAAGGAGGAGGAACCCCTGTCCGAGGTATATGCTAAGAAACAACTTACTAGAAACAACAAATCACGATGATTTGGCCGAAAAACTTGCTAAGGAGGAACCCCTGTCCGAAGTATAGGTTGAAAGAAAATTCATTAAACAACATCACCTGATAACTGTTAATGACAAAATATCCAAGGAACCCCTGTCCAAGGAGGAGATTGAAACAACAAGCTATTAACACAAAACGTTGAAAGAACTCAATTATTTGGATCAAAATGCAAGCACCTTCCGATTTTCTTCTTCAAATTTCATCAACGAGTTACAAAGAATTGGGACATGCAAAGGCATGAAATCATGCACAATTGCTCAACAAACCAATTAACTCTCATCCAAGAGTGAACAAATAATCACTTTTAAACTTGTTGGCAACAATGGCGCAAAAATTTTGCAAAGTAAAGGTTAACAAATAATGAGCCCAAGGCTCTTATTTATCGAACTGAAACGAGTAGGCAACCCTAAAATCTCCTTGAGTTAACAATCAGTTCTTGCCAATCAGCAAGATTTATTCCTATGTCTAAAAGTAGGTGACCAATCAGTTAACTAGAAATCTACTTCAGTTAACTGAAACTAAACAAAGAGTCAACTGGAAACTACTTCAGTTGCCTGAAACTAAACAAACGTAAACTTTATTGCAAAGTGTGCCTCCAAAATAGACATCCACATTTAGTGGAGATTTGAGACCCACAAATTTTGGAAGTCAAATTAGACATCCTCAATTAGTGGGATCTGACAATGCATGATCTGTGGGACATGGAATTAAACTTGGAAAGGAGCATCAAGTCAACTCCAGTCACATTTAATGTCTTTCTGGAGGGTAGGATGTCCTTCTTGAGGTGCCTTTACAACTCACCACTGGTCAACAGTGTCTCTATCCATTCATTGACCTCCTCAGCCTCTGGGTAATTAATGCTTTGCAAGATGATGATATGGCGCTTTAACATTACTTCGCCTGTGACAAGCTATTGCTGAAAGTCAATACATTGGGCTGTTGCGTCATTGTGATGAACTGTCGCTCTGCTGCGATGATTTTCACGGTGCTTGTAGGTCTGATTTGTGTTTGTTTGATGTTTGCTTTTTCGTGTTTGGTGTTTTTCAATTTGATGCCAATGATACTAACTATTTTAACAAGCATATGCATATAATAGGAACTCAAAATACACTAAACTACTATGATCACTTGAGTAATGACTCAAATTAACGGCCAAAGAAACTTTCTTCATACATAATAGATTGCATCGGAGATATAACTTACATCAGATTCAAACAATACACATCATATGTTATAGATTTTAACTTACAGCCATAAATCACAGTGAATAGTGATTTGCTACAGTACCCGTCCTCAATAAAATGCTCACAAAGGCTGAAATATGAATTTCTCTCACCAAGTTTTTGATTGGAGGTCTTCTTAGGGCAAGGGCGCCCCCTTTGGGTGAGATTGCAGCCACTAAGGATAGGCGTTTTCTTCCTAAGAGCTGATAAAACCCTGAAGAAAGTGCGGCTGGCTGTAGATGCTCAAATCAGCTCCAAAAATCTTCAAGAATGCAAGCCCCTTCTTCTAGATGGCAAATGGAGACACTAGCAGCACAAATCCTTCCAGGAAAAGACTCCAACAACTTGAAATCAGCAAAATGTGGCTCCAAATGAATCAACTAAACTCAGATCTGCAACTTTAGGGTGGTATTTCACAACATCAAGAAGCACAAATTCGACGAACAAAGCCCAATCCAGGCTCACCCACTGCACAAATCAGGAACCCTAATTTCCCTCTCTCCCAAACTCCACACTTCCAAGTTTCATTCATCAAAATAACTTCATGCATGAATGGGTTGAACTTTCTCTTGCATTCTTATAATTTCTCATTGAAAACACTATTCATTAAAAAAGCACTATTCACTTAAGTTATGTCTTTTTTCACTTTAGCCATGAATAGTAACTGAAAAATAGAAAGTGACCCCTTTAAAAAATAGACACATGGTCCCTAAGCCTGAGGAAGTGAAATAAATGGTGAAGATCATCATTTTAAGCTCCAATAACACGCCAAACGCGCAAATTCACCACGTCACCATACTTCGGATACCAACACTGCATTTTACCGACCAAGTGCCTGTTCAAGTGACCCTCTATCCAGGACCATTAGCCTACGAGGATCGACATAATAGGCTAATCCACCAACTCTGATGTTCGCGAAAGAATGGGGACATTACAGTCATCTAACTTGGTAGACAAGGCTGCCACTTTGGCCAACTTGCAACCATTTGGATCATCGAGGAAGGTGCTGCGGATGACATCTCGGAATTGATTCTGCACTGTAGCTAGCTCAATGTACTCTCCTCCCTCGTGTTGATATTCTATGTAAGCTAAGGATATTACCAATGTTCTTGCAAAGTTGATAATATTTGCGACCACCCGTCGGTAGTCAATCAGTTCTACTGAATTGGCATCATAGGCTTTCACCTTGTATGCTAGCTGTTCTTTCCAAGCAAAAAGATGTTGCTTGTTTTCCTCAGAGAAAATTGATTGATATACCAATTGCAAGTCTACAATTGTGACTTCATCGCCTGGCCTCTTTTCTGCTATCTTCTGCTCCAATTGTTGAATCTCTGCGCGGAGTCCATGTGCTGTATCCCTTAACTATTATAGCTCCGCCAGTATACATCATCCTCTGATAACAAATTCCTCCACTTAATCTCTCAAGTGTTTTCCATATGTCATCAACTGATGATGGTTTTGCTCGGCGGGAAGATCCAGCAATTCCTGTGGCAAGGCTGAGACGTTCGGGGTGTTGTGCATTAAGCTAGAAATGTACATTCTCAACTGTTGATTTTCAGCCTTTAGGGCTGCTTTGTGCTTTCCATCCTTAGCCATCCTCTCTTGGACGCTCACTGAGGCAATTCCGAGAAGGTCTACCTCCACTTGATGTGTGGTCTTTCCGAGGTTAAATTTGGACAATGTGAAATCCTCAACTTTTACCTCATGTATATTTTTGTCCCCAGGTGGGGCAAGAGTCTCTATGATGAACTCGTTCTCTACATTCCTTTCCACATGTACTTGCTTCTTCAATTTCTTTGTAGGTATTTCTTGTGGGACATGATCGAACTCTATGAAGCCAAGCGTATAGGAAGGCCTTTCCCTCTTCCTTCCTAGGAAACCCAGGAAACCCTCAAGCTAGATAGAATCTCGGCTAGCCTCGCTGGAAGGAGGAATATTGGGCCCCTGAATGCTCGATGAATGAGACTGTGCTGGAGTGATGTCTCTCGGTGGAGAGTCCAAGTCGATGGGGACTTGTGACTGTTGTGATGGTGGTGATGTAGGTGGCTCTGTCTCTATCACAAGCACCGTTTCTACTGCTGCTTCTGCCATTGGTTGTGTCTCTGCAGTGACTATCTCAATCACTGGCTCGGGGGCAGCAATTCCCATGATTACCTCGGGTTTGTGTGTGGCTGTCTCCACATGTAACCCCTGTGTTCTTCCCTTTGTGTATCTTGACATCCGCATCCCTTTGGGAGGATTGCTCCATTGCTTCTACCTGAGCTTCTTCCTTGACGTGGAAGGTAGTGTAGACTAAACCTGTGGTGGCTCTGTTCCTGAAAGTACTACCTTCCTCGTCCTCTTGCTGTCTATGTAGATTTGATTGTTTCTGACCACTCTACTCGTTCTCTCCTCTATAGATGGGTTTTCTTTTGCATACCAATCCACTCTTTTGAGTGGTTGTGAGTCCACTGAATCTACGAAGAATGAGGGGAGAATGATTTTCCCTTCACCATCAGATAAGCCCTCAATGTCTTCTAACATAAAGTTAGCAATTTGTGAGAACCTAAACTGGCTATAGTTCCTTCTTCGTACCTCATACTCATCATCACAATTGACCTAGTAATCTTCCATAGAAGATTCATGTGATGAGTGTTGCTCAAGATGCGTTTCATAGAGGCCTTGGGGATCATATGACCTCTCAAGGAGGTATTTGAGATTGAGTCTCACCGTTTGCTGGCTCATTAATTTGGCATCTGCCACTGTTCTACATCTATAGAGTCCCATCTGAATGGGAAAGTTCACAGCTATCTTATTCTTCAGGTGTAGGTGGGTGTGAACTTCGGCCAACTGCCTTAGCAACTCCATGAAAACTACCCTATCTGAAGGGTAGCGTGACATCATGGCGGGATGACCAATGTAACCATACACACATATGTAGGTGAAGGTGGGGAATTGGATAAACCAATCCGCCCAGTCCACCATTGCCTCCTTGCTTGTTGGTGATATACGCACATGCATGTCATGCTCAAGGTCTCGTACCATGTGCATAGTGAAGAGGTCACTTGTTTGTTTGAAGTGTCGTTCTGCTTGAGTAAACTCAAGACGTGAAAAGTGTTCATGGACCTTCTACACACCTAAGGTCCCCACATTGTTCAATGTCCTGAACTCACCTTGGAAAGCAATCAGATATACTAGGTAGGAACACATGTGGAACCTATGAGATTGTAGAAACCTGGTAATCTGTTGGTGTAGTGTGTCACTGATCAGGGTGGCCCAGTTGTAGTGTTCTCTTTTGCTAATAATCTTGGCAATGACGTAGTACATTCATGACTAAAACTTATTGCCCTCCTCTTGTCCAGTGATCCTGCTGAGTAGAGTGATCAACACTGCATACTCATCTCTGAATTCTCCTCATCCAACCAATTTGGGCAAGCTAGCCTTTTTTACCTTTAATCACTGTTCTACGATTTTCTGCAAACACTTGTCCTTTGATGCTTCAAATGCCTTTTCGCATTCTTTCACCGATATGACCACGTTGGTAGGGCATGGTGGAATATCAAAACAATTTTCAATGTCCTTTGGTTTCAAACTGCAGATTACCCTCCCATCCACTGATCGGATTTCTCTTGTGGTAGGATTGTAGTGATTAATGCAAGCGATTACAAGCTCCACACTCTATAATGTGATGGGGATGGATGCACCCTGAAGCAACCCGGATTCTTCTATGTTTTGCAATGTGATTTGATTCATGCCCTCTGAATCTTCTGAATCTACCACTGGGTTCTTTTGATGTAAGTTTGTGTCAGTCATTTTCAGGAAATCATGGTACAAGGCCATCTTGGTCTTGTATTGCACCTGGGAGTAATGCATCCTAAAAGACTTAAAGATTGACTGTGCACACGACACTGTTCTGACAATTTTTGAAAACCCCTAAAAATAGTGCCTGCCGAGAAGTATTTTTCCAGAAAAAATATGGCACATGGGTTTTGTTCATGCTTCAATGCTAAACAAACCCAATTCCTCAGATTTTTTATTCTAAGACTTTTTCGGAAAAGCTCCCAAAAATAGGGGCAGCAAGTTTGTTGTTTCTGGAAAATTTGATGAGATGGTTTTTACTAGAAAATTATCTTGATCACACCCAGTTGGTTAGATCTGTGGTAGCTTGCTGATTTCTGTTACATGCAAGAAAACCTAAGACAAGAAAATAGGAAGTAGACAAGAGGTAGATTGGAAGTTATTATCTATCTCCTTGAGAAAATTTGTCTCTGGAATCAACCTCTAAGAAGAAATATCCTTATGCTACTAATCTTCAAAAAATATTGAAGAACAGTCAAAAACCATTGCCAGATCTTGAAAAGATGTCCTTGAGAGCAATTTGTTGTTTTGATCTTCAACCTACAAAAGAAATAATGAAAAAGGGATGCCTAGAGTTGATTTATATTGATTCAAGCTTGAATCCCTGAAGTTTGGGTGCCAACTCATGTCTTAAGCCTAATTTGGCCTGATCTGGAGTTCAAAAAGTTGATTTCCACTGATCATGGGGTGATTTGGCCAAGTTTTCCTCCAAAATATCTTAATTGAAGTCAACAAACCTTGCCTTGACCATTTTAGGCGTCCATTTTGAGTTTGAGCACTTTTTTTACTATTTTACAAGTTGAAGTGCCTCTATTTGATCCTCGCTTGCGGTTGTTCAGTTGATCTCTAGCAATTGTTGACGGATTTGTTGTTGAGATAAAACCATCCTGAAGAGGTGTGCTTGGGAGAAATTACGCCAAAAACCTAAGTTTGAGGCTCCAGATTAAAGAGCGCCTTTCTCCAGTAGGGGCGCTTTTAGTCCCGACTTAGTCAATTTTCATGATTGTTCTTCGTTTTCATCATTTCAGACTCTCCATGCTTCGATCTGACATCACCGTCAATTGATGAGTCTGATAACTTTTCTTGACGATTCACTGGATGACTCGTTCAATCTTGGAGAGGATGACTAGTATCTCAGCTCTTGAAGGCTTGTTTAGGTCCTCCAAATCTAAGGGCGCCCCTAGCCAGTAGGGACACTTTTGACTTGTTTACTGATTATATTCATGCTGTGAACTGCCTTAGTTTGATCTCCGTCATCAGTTGACCGAGTTGTCTGTTGCCTTTGCCGATGGTTTCGTTGTCGAGATCAATCAAAGTGGAGAAGGTTATCTTGGAGATCATTGGACGAACAAACTGCATCTGGATGCCCAAAAGAATGGGCGCCTTTCTTCAGTAGGGGCGCTTTTCCCTTGGTACTTAACCATTTTCATTGTTCTTCATTCAATTGTCACCTTTGGCATTTTTAGCTTGATCTCAGCCTCTGACTATTTGATAGGTCCTGCGAACGTGCTGTCGGATTGATCATGAAGCTGGGAGGGAGTTAAACAAACGCCTTGTATAAAACAGATGCTGATTACCTCATTAGGCATCTCAAAAAGAAGGGCGCCCCTAGCTAGCAGGGGTGCTTTTGCTTTGGAGTTTACCGATTCACCCTCTATCTTGTTTGTTTTGACGATCAACCGTTGACGTTGTTTGATTTGCCTCACAGGCTGGCTGATAGGTTCATTGCAAAGCTGGGCTGGAGCTAAAGAGATCTCATGAAGACAAGTTTCTTCAAGAATTGACATCTCATTCAAAGGCACTTTTCTTCAGCAGGGGCGTCTTTTGACTCCTTTTATTGCATTTTTGCCTTGGTAGGAAGGCGTGGTTTTTTAGAGTTAGCCAAATTTTGGCCTTTTTCATTTTCCAGAATCTCCTCCATCAAACGACATTTTTTTTATCCTTTTCTGTCATGGTTGTGTCGTTGAAGCTTTTGAAGCTTAGCTTTCAACACCTGGTACTGGCCAATAGAAATAGAAACCCACCATAGTAAACATGTCTTTTGATAATTCTGTCTTGATTAGTGTAATTGTGAAGTTGATTAATCCTATCAAAATCATTTTGAATCATTTCTGGGAAGGTCCTATTTTCAAGGGTTTCCCTAAAAATAGGGGTACAAAACCCTAATTTTCAATTTTCAGAATTTTACACATATGTTCCTTGACAAAAACCCACAAAGACCTTATCTTTGGTTTGGCCTAAAACAGACTTTTGACGGAATTTTTACATGATTTAGCTCAATTTAAGCAGAATGCCAAAAAATTATTTTGGGTACAACACTGCCAAAATGCCAACTTCAATTCTAGGGTGTTTTTGGCTTGTTGCAAGGGTTGGGATTTGTTCCTCAAGTCTTGTTTTGTGTATGTTTTCAAACCTCTAAATGTTGCTTATTTGTTTGTTGATGTGTTTTGTGTATGTTTTCAAATGTGTTTTCAAGATGTATAACAACATAGAGAATATGGCAAATAGAAATGGAAACTAATAGGAAACAATGTCTTTCATTATAGATAACAACTTACAATAAGAGTAATTTTTTTCAAATTGTAATCAGATAAATACATTGCTATATCAGATTTGGTATATGAAGTTTCAGACATGATAAAGGTCTTACAACAACAACAATATAACATCAATCTCTTCCAAACTCCTCAACGAAGACGTGCCAGATCCCCTATGAGTTCCAACGCCTCCAAAAAACTACTCAGATGCTGGAAACGAACTGATAGTGAGGTTTATACAACAACAAACCATTGTCCAATGATACCCAGAAATGGTACGACCCTATATGAGGGTGATTTGGCCTTAAAATTCAATTCTTCACCGAATACCCCAAATGATAGATTGAAATATGGCGCCCAGGAATGAGGAATCCAATGCACCGATACCCAGAACGAGGTGCCAAACGCAAACTGAGCTATGAGCAGTTTTGTCCTTCAGCCACTGGTAAAATTAGAGTTTCCAAAACTTCTGATAATGCATATCACATCTCAAAAATCATTGCTAAACACCTACTAATCAACACCAAAATGATCCAAACTCCAAACCATAATCAAAAGACCACAAAAATCTTCATCTTTCATCAACCAAAACTCAAAAAATTGGACCTCTTTTGTAGCACAGTGTGATCCTTGGATAGAACCACTCAAATAAAGCTAGGGTGGATCTTTCACCACCGAAACTATTTCAATATAGTGAGGGTTTTCGTACTCAACACGTAGCCAAAGTACTGTGGAGTCATTCCAGCAACATCTTGTTAATTTGCCAAATTCAAGATGGGCAAATGAGAGCTAAAATGAAGTTTAATAAAAAGTGAGAAGGAAATTAGGGCAGCCTTAGGTTTGAAACACTTTCCCTCCAAAATCCAATGCCCTCCCTCACGAGTCTTTTAAAATTTAATAATTAAAAACACCTTATACCTCCCTTGGGCGTCCAAGCTCATAAGGAAAGTATTTTGCTTTTGTTGCCTTTTAAAACAACGTTAATTTATTACATTAGGCTCCAAGGTGCTTTTATGATGACCACCAACTCCTTCACCTAAGTTATAAAGTTACTTTATAAAAATAATTTAATGATTAATAAAAGGAAAATATTAAATAATCCGGCCTTAGACTCACCAACGCCACCTTAGGAATAACACTATTGAAGCAATATGGGCCTAGGACGAGTTACTTGAAATGGACTTATTATAAATAGCAAGTTCTAAAAATAGTAAGTACTCCCCAAAACACAAATTGACACAAAACTGAAGTTCACTAAGATGCCCTGTGGCTTACTATAAATAGTAAGCACTGCAAACTGGCCATTGCTATAAATAAAAAGTTTTTCCCAAAACCAACACTGAGCCCAATGTTGGCACTGAGTCCCCTAACCAACTCTAACTGGAATAGGCTAATTGAATACCACATTGCTCAAGTGTGAGAAGGGGACATTACAAAAAGCGAGATTTGCATCATCAAAACTCAAAAACTTCATGAAAAATGTTAGTTCGGGGATAGGGGTCCCACCCTACGTGCCAAAATGAAGAGGGTTGGAAAAACTTGAAGGCAAACAAAGGAAAATAAAAGAAATACAAAAGCACAATAACTTCACCTAGAATCTTTGCTTCTCTCCTTGATGAGCAGAAATGGAGTGCATCATTATTCCATTTGATTTGCTCTTTTGATGTTGATATGCGTATTGCTCAATGCTCTAGCATAGCCTTGATATGATTTGATAATGATGATGATAAACTTGATTCAATAGAGATTTTGATAGCATGTTGGTATGATAGCTTGATAAGGCTTGTAAGAGATGAAAATGAAGGATGAGATCCTCTAGATATATTCTTGAAGAGGCAAAATCAATGTCTAGAAATGATTGATGATGGATGGCTAAGATTGAAGGAGGATTAGGGTTTGGATAAAGGATGCAATCATATGCCAAGTGTCAAATAATGGATAGGATCTAGGTTTAGGATTGAGATAAGATCAAAATTCATTATGGCAATGTCTAGGATTAAGAGGTCAAATGAGATGAATGGATAAGATGAAAAACTAGTTTGACTTTTGGATAGGTGCTGTCTAGGTTCAATGAATCTAAGCAAAGAGTTAGTTAGACATGTGAAGGGAACATTTGTCACATGAGGACAAATTTAGCTTATGATCCATGTGAACAAGATGAAAGGCTAGGATTGGATGGACAAGGATAGAGGATAAAAGATAATTTAAATTATGATGTCCCTTTGGGATTTGTGATTTTGTTTTGTTTGTTTTTTCTGATTTTTCTTGTCTTTTCCAGGTATAATGGAAGAAACATAGATAATTGCCAAAATGCTAAAATAATAAGGAAATACATAAACTGATAATAACCCAATTTATATTATTGCATCATAAAAAAATTCTGGAACATACCCATGTGCTGAAATGCAAGATCACAAGTCTGATTTTTGAAACCAACAATGAACAAACCCTCACGCGGCTGAATGAAGTCCAGCCTGTAGGACTTGAGCAATTGATGTGCTTTCCCACGTGCCAACTGTGGAGATATGGATCTACAATTATTAAACCAAAACCCTTATCTATGATCTGCTAAATAAGCTTTGGAAATATGAAGTATTATAATTCTAGATCTTGTGAATGTTCAGATAATAATCCCTATGTGAGATTATTTAATCAAGAGTCCTTGGGTGGTCTCTCTGTCATGTCCCCAAAATAAAACAAATTCTAAATCAAAATATAAGTAACAAGTGGCCAATCCAGACCCTACATGGCAGCGCTCAAATATTGGCCGACTTCCTTCAGAGAAGATTAATTAATCGCCAGGATGGGAGGTCATCAATCAAGAGTTAGTTTAAGAAAATATTTATAAAGGGCTAACCTCCCTTAGCCAACGCTAGGTAATCCAAACTAATCAGTAAAGAGGAATGAAGGGGCGCCTCCCTTTGATGTCTTTCTAGTTGTCTGTATGGAAAGGATTAATCGCACCCCTTTTGATGGTGTATGAATAGAGGCTGAGGAAGGTAAGACAAAAGGAAGAGATGGCATTTACCATCATAATTGAATGCATTAGAAAGAATAAATAAATCGATAATATAAAAGACAATATTAATATATATAATTGTCTTTAAGAAATAATTGCTATAATTAAGGAGGACGATGGGATGCCTCCAACAAAACACATGGCTAGAATAAAAGGACGCAACCATTCACACACATAGATATAGCGAAGAAAGTCATTCATGGAGGGATCATCATCGAAGTAGGAAATAAGAGATATCTGCCAAGGGAGATACTAGGATAGCAACGCCTTCCTTAACAAGTGTATTTCTTCCCTTAACATGTAGGAGTCGATCTGATACAAATTGCATTGGTTAATCATTCTTATAATAGCATTCTGATATATTTGCATTGAGTGATTATCTTGTATAGCAGCAGTTTGATATAATTGTCTTGATTTATTAACCTTCATAGCCGTGAACTGAGTGCATGTGCAATCGATTAGTTATTATTCCTAACATCAGATTACATATATGCATTGTTTCATTGTTCTTTACAACATCAATCTGTTTATATGCATTGACTGATTAGCATAGATTTGGTCTTATGTGGAATTGCTGTTGTTTTATAAGCTTTCTCTAATATTCACTATTAATTGCTACTTCATGCATCAATATGATTATTTAAGCATTACTAGCTGTCATTTTTGGCATGGATTTAAATACTGTTCTTTATACATAGCCATAACATGTATAGCTCATATTGCATATTAATGACTAAGGATAAATCTAAGTGTTTGAATCTATTTGAAAACCTGCTTGGGGGAAGGGGCCTGGGGAGAGCAATGTGTGCCTAGAGATTCCACTCACAGTCCGCCCAATCCTAAAAAAATTATGGACCATGTGGGAGTGGAAGTGTCAAGACCGCTTGGGAGCTCCTCCCGTTCCCACAAGTGGGCAAAGTATCTTTTGAGGCTGTAACATGGATGGGGAAAGCATGTACAAGTCACCGAGGGGGAGAGTTGTGGTATACAACCTCTTAGGCTTGGCATATGGCTTCGGGCAGACCCACCATGTTCCTCCTAGTTTATAGTATGCTACATTATTGATAATCTATAAATGTGATTGCCTAATGCTAACAAGTATATATACATATTAGGGAATGTTGTTCATGTGGTGAATGCAGGTTACAATCCAAAATTACATCATTAAAGAGATATTTGTTGATAAGGTGAAAACCCTAACCCTAGCTGCTTGTAATTTGTGATCAATAGGCGAATTCTAGGGCAATTTAGGACGGGACATTACACTTTCAAACCTGCAAACTCTGTCCTATTCGAGGGATTTCATCCTCAAAATAGCTTGATTCTCCAAACTAGCGAACATTGTTGCTCAGCTCTCTCCATTTTGTAAAATAGACAATATCAATGAATACTCAAAAATGACTTCTTTTGGCTTTTTATCGTTCTTCCAATTTCCAACACCAACTTTTGCAATCAGGCTTTTGAAATTATGTTAAATTGTTGCTTTTTTAATATAATCGATTTTTAGTAAAATACTTCATAAAGTACCATTAAAATAATAATTTATTAAAAGTCGCTTTATTTCCCTTATAACGCCAAATTATAAAGTTACTTTATTAAGTCACTTTATAACATTAAATTATAAAGTCACTTAAGTAATTAATATTATTAAAGTAATTTGACTTTAATAACTTAATTAAATTGCCAACTCTCAATAATAATCTGACAATAACCCCTGAGAGTGATCCAAGCACAATTTCCAACTGCTGGCATGGTGACCATTGATCTTGGTATAACTTACTATAACTAGTAAGTATGAACACTGTACTCAAGAACTTCCTTTGTAAGGCCTATCAAACAAAATATTGAAACATTGAGTTGTATATGTTGGAATGGATACCCAAGCCTGTTGACGAACTTGAATACCCCCAAAGGGTCCCCAAAAAGTCTCATTAGCCTACAAAGACCAGATAATAGGCTAACTGCTGCAAAGATACACAAGATTTACATGGAAACTAATGTAGGGGCATCGTAGTTTTGGTTTTAATTTTTAAATTTCTTTCTTTTGGTTTTCCATTGTTGCCTTGTGGTAGGTGGCAAGCTCGGTGCGGTAACAAGTTTGTGATCTTTCTCCTTATCATTGCACAAGAAGCGATGGTGGCTACATTCAATTGGGGAATTCTTGTTACCTATGTGTATCAAACCACTTACCAAAGGTAGAATCTAGAAGGCGCAATTTAATTTCATGTTGTTCAAGCATTGCTAGAGTCTTGGCGCAGTACGAATATCTTTCCAAAATAGGAGAGATTGAAACGATGTGCATAATTAGGGATTTCTAGCAAGGAAGGAAGAGTGATTGATTTGGAAAGAAGAACTGAAAAGAAGAGGGATCTATGGTTGCAGAAGCATAGTTGGGTGTCACAATAGGGAGAGCAAATTAGATCGTGCAAGCAAATCAAGAAAGCGTGGGGTCACCTGCTCATCACAATGAGGAATCAGAGTCTGGAGAGTCTTTGTTCAAGAGAGTGTTATTAAAACCACCTAAGGAAAATCATGAACCTGTATGTGATGTCCCCATTTTTAGCACTACACTTTTTAGTGATTATTATCCTATTCCCAGATGCCCGTAGGCTAGTCAGAGGCAGAATTAGGGTTTCCTATTTTCTAGGAGGATACTTTGGTAGTTTTGGAGGCTTGCATGTTGGAGTTTTGCAGTTTGGATTTTGGATTCCTTTTGGGTTTTCAGAGAGTTTTGTAGTGGTGTGACATGCAACTGAAACAGGTAACTTTTCTGGACTTACTATTTTAATAAGTTGCGATAGCTACTCAGAATATGCTTAAAATGCATTTGGAGGTGCTTACTATTTTTAGCAGTATGCTATTTATAGTAAGTGTTATTTTTAGCAACTCAATGTTGGGGTTTCCATCGCATATCAGTATTTTGCAATGCATGCTATTTTTAGCAAGGTTTCAACAAGCCAGTTTAGCGGCTATTTCAAGCAAGTCAGTTTGAGCAGTTGATCTCCTGCACTCGTGGAGCTCTTCTTGGTAAATTCAGTACTTTGGTTGAAAGTATTATTTTAAGTGAAATATTTTTTCTAAGGCATGGTGGATGCCTAACTTGGAGAGATAAGTTGATTTTATTAAAAAGTAACTTTATAAGGTTTTCCACTTAAATCAATTTGGACGCCCATCTCATGTTATATTTGCTTTTGATAAAGTATTATTTCCTCTAATGCCTTGGACAACCTTGTAAAGGAGGCTAATGAAACTCAAATGAAAATTGAGAAATGGTGAATTCGGATTTCAGTTTGTGTGCCCTAATTGGAGGGAAAAGCAGTTTGAATTTGTGGAGAAGATTATAAATAAGAGTGTTGGGCTTCATTGTTGGTATCCATTGAAAATTGTAATGAAGTGTTGCCGAAATGGTTACTCACTCGCTTCAAGGAATGCATACTTCCTAGCAAACTTAGTTTCTTACTTGAAAGATAGCAACTAGCTAAGATATAGACTGTTCTTTACACTGAAGAGCAGATGAAGTTTATTGAGATGAAGATGTTTGAAGTTTTCTGAGGTTTTGGTGTGATTTTCGTAGTTTTCAATTTGTTGCTTTTGTGCTAGCTGTAGCACGTTTTTGCTTGTAGCTCACTTGGTAAATTTTTGCTGATTCTGGGTATTGACTCTATGTTTGAGTCTTCCTTGGGTGGCTCTTGTTGATTTTCAGATTTTATCATGAAGGAATGAATTTCATATTGTTGGTCGCCCTTCTTTAGAGGGCCGTACTTTCTCTTAATGTGCATTGGGAAGTGTGCAAATTCATTTGGGACTATTTGGTGTGGTTTGAAGCTGGTCACCCCTCTCTTTGGCATCTATTGCATTTGATTCTATGTCATTTAGAGGTGTCTAGATGGAGTTATGAGTATTTTACTGAGTTTGGAGCTTGCTGGTTTGAGTTTTCTATATGTTGGTTTTTCACATTAATTTGTTAGAAGTTCTTATTTTGGCTTGTATTTCATAGTTGAGAAGCTTGAGAAGTTTGGAGAATCATCTAATACCATTTTGCAGTGATTGGACAGCTATAACTCTTTGTAACTTGCAGATTATTCTGATTGTAAGGTTGAAATTAGTAGTACTGATTCAATCACTTTATATTTCTGCTCTTTACTTTGTAATTCCCACTTTTAGTGGAAGGGATAGGCCTCTCCGTCCATTTACTTTCAGCATTTCTTTTCTGTACTGCCCGTTGAACAAGTGGAAGGGGTCGACAAGCTACCCAATACTTTACTTTCAGTACTTTGTAATTCTTCATCATTCTGATCGGTCGAGCTGTCAAAATACTCTCGCTAAATAAGTGGTCGAGTTGCATATGCATTGCACTTTTCCAGCAATTTAAGATTTATATGCTTACGATCCCCTTTCTACCGTATGCTCTCACCTTGCCCACACTGGGATTTGGGTGATTAGAAAGTGAAAGGGTTCCTTTCAACTGGTTATTTGGTTTTGCTTATGCTAATGGGTGAAATGTTGTGGCAAAAAATTGAAAAATTCCACTGTACAAAGGAAATCTCTATTCAAGACGAAGTGCAAAGCTAAAGGTAAGTGTTGCAAGCTTATTATAGATAGTGGTAGTACATATAATATTGTTGTTGTTGAAATGGTGGATAAACTAGGTCTTAGGAGAACTAAACATCCTACAACGTACAAGGTTTCTTGGTTACAAAAAGGTCATTAGTTGTTGGTTGATGAGCAAGCTTTGGTTGAATTTCAAATAGGAAGCTATAAGGATAGTGTTGTGTGTGATATCATGCCAATGGATGTGTGTCATGTGCTACTTGGTAGACCTTGACAATTTGATCGAAATGCCTTACATGATGGGAGAAAAACACCTACACTTTTGAGAAGTATGGACTCAAACATACGTTGTTACCTTTGCAAGAACCAAAGGAGGATAGTCATAGCAATGGTAGTAAGGTGATGTTGATAAGAAGAAAAGTGTTTATAAATGGAAGGGAGTCAAAGGGAGTTGCAGCAGTAACCAAGGAGGTGAACCTTCATTTTCCTCAATATTGCATGGGCGGAAACAGTGCTGATTTGCGGGTAGGACAGCCAACAACATGTGTTGCCACAAATGATGTAATGTCCCCATTCTTTCGCGAGCATCAAAGATGGTGGATTAGCCTATTATGTCGACCCTCATAGGCTAATGGTTCTAGATAGAGGGTCACTTGAACGGGCACTTGGTTGTGAAATTGCAGTATTGATATCTGGAGTATGGTGACGGGGTGAATTTGTGCATTTGGCGTGATAATTGTGCTTAAAATTATGATCTCCACCTTTTATTTCACCTTCTCTGGCTTAGGGACCATGTGTCTATTATTTAAAGGGGTCACTTTATATTTTTCAGTTACTATTCATTACTAAAGTGAAAAAAGAACATAACTTAAGTGAATAGTGCCATTTTAATGAATAGTGATTTCAATGTGAAATTATAAAAGAGGAGAAGTTCGACCCCCTCATGTTAGAAAGTTATTTTGCTGATTGAAGATTGTGAGTGGGAGATTGTGGAAGAGGGAAAACTAGGGTTTCCTAATTTCAGCAGTGGGTAAGCCTGGTGGGGCTTTGTTCTTCGTTTTCAAGCTTCGTGATGGTGTGAAAGACCACCTTAAAGTTGCAGATCAGAATTTGGATGCTTTGTTGGAGCCATTATTTGCTGTTTGCAAGTGATTGGAGTCATCTTTTGGAAGGGTTTTTGCTGCCATTGACTCTATTTGCATCTACGAAGGAGCTGTTCACATTTTTGAAGGATTTGGGACTGTTTTTTGACACCTACAGCCAGCCGCCATACTTGAGGGTTTGTAGCAGCAAGAAGAAAAGAAACGCCTCTTTAAGGGAGCTGCTATCACTTCAAAAGGGGGCGCCCTTGTTCTAGAAAGCCTTCCAATTCATTTTTCGGTGGGAGAAACTTGTATTGCATGTTGTGTGAGCAATTTATTGATGGCGGGCACTATAGCAAAGCACTATTCACAGTGCTGTTTGGCTGTAAGTTAAATTATTGCATATGATGTATTTAGTTTTGAGTTCTATGTAAGTCATCTATTTCATGTACTCTCTAATGTAATGAAGAACTCTTATTTAGCTTCGAAATGGAGTATTATATTCGATGTATCTCAGTAGCTTAGTTATTTTGAGTTCCTATTGCATGTGTAAGCTTGTTAAAATTATCAGCATTATTGGCATCAAATACCAAAAACACAAAACACAACAAACAAATACCAAAACAAACACAAATCAGACCTACAAGCATGGTGAAATCATCGCAGCAGAGCGACGGTTCACTACAAATGATTGTGAAGTTGACGCAACCATTGGTATTATGAAGGATGCAAAGATTCAGGAGAGTTCAAAACAACAGTGCCATGATGAATACATGGGCAAGAATCTGCATGGACAGAGTGGAGACAACACAAGGGAATGTCGAAGATGATCTAGCTCTTTGTAGTGAACCACCACTATGCTGATTTGTTCCACTGTGATTTTAGGTCTGATTATTATGTTTTGGTTTTGTATTCCGTCCTTGTGTTTGAGTTTACTTGCTAAGAATGCTAAATAAGAATTAAAGAGCATGAACATGAAGTAACTTGTAAGAAACTAATCAACTGAGATACATCAAGTAATGACTCGTTTTAGAAGCCCAATACAATTTCTTCATTATATAATAGAATGCATACAACATATAGATTACACCAGACTTAAAGCCAAATATATCTTCAACTAAACTTTAACTTACAGCCAAACAGCACTGTGCATAGTGCTTTGCTACAGTACCCGCCCCAAGTAAATTGCTCACATAACATGAAATACAAACATCTCCCACCGAAATCTGGATTGGAAGTCTTCTTAGGGTAAGGGTGCCCCTTTTTGAAGTAATTGCAGCCACTATAAGAAGGCATCTTTTTTCTTTATGCTGATTGAAACCCTCATGAAATGGCGGCTGGCTGTAGTTGCAAAAATCAGCCCCAAAAACCTTCTAAAATGCGAACAGCTCCTTCATAGAAGCGAAGGGAGTCTATGGCAGCAAAATCCTTTCCAATAGATCGCTCTAATCACTTGCAAACAGCAATATATGACTCTAAATGAAGCATGCAAATTCTGATTTGCAACTTTAAGGTGGTATTTCACACCATCAAGAAGCTTGAAAACGAAGAGCAAAGCCCCACCAGGCTTACCCACTGCTGAAATCAGGAAACCCTAGTTTCCCTCTTCCACAATCTCCAACCCTCAAAGCTCAAGCAACAAAATAACTCAATAACATGAGGGGGTCGAACTTCTCCTCTTTCTTTTATAATTTCACATTGAAATCACTATTCATTAAAATGGCACTATTCACTTAAGTTATGTTCTTTTTTCACTTTAGTAATGAATAGTAACTGAAAAATATAAAGTGACCCCTTTAAATAATAGACACATGGTCCCTAAGCCAGAGAAGGTGAAATAAAAGGTGGAGATCATAATTTTAAGCACAATTATCACGCCAAATGCACAAATTCACCCCGTCACCATACTCCAGATATCAATACTGCAAATTCATGACCAAGTGCCCGTTCAAGTGACCCTCTATCCAAAACCATTAGCCTACGAAGATCGACATAATAGGCTAATCCACCATCTCTGATGCTCGCAAAAGAATGGGGACAGTACACTCTTCAAATTGAGGCCATTGAGAAAGAGTTGCTTGAACTGATAGGAGGTGAGACAAATAGTGCAGCCGCCAATGGTGAGGTAATATCTCAGTTTTCCAACCCATTGGATATAGTTGGAAATGATTTTCATGAATATCCAATGATTGCAATGGAGAGGTATGCAAAAGCCAAACACTATAGTGTAGCAAAGGTGACAAGCAACGTTTTAAACACCATCTTTAATTTCTGAAATTTTATGCATACTAATGTTGGAATTGATTATTGTTTGAGGGAAATGCAAAACGAATGGGAAAGATGCAACAATGAGAGGCTATCTATAGAGTGGGAAAAATATGTTGAAGATGATGAAATAGGGTGTGGAAACAACAATTTTACTTGGAACACAATAAATCAAGAGGGGTTAATTATTCCAATGGTTTGGGATAATATGAAGCCAACCGGTGGGAAGAGCATGCAGAGCGTATTTGGGAAGAGAAGTTCGATGTATGGGGGAACTTTTCCGGCCAAATGCTGGAAGAAAAGAAAGAAATAATGGTTATAGGCTGTTGTTTATAAGCATAAGAGGATATGCTGCAAGTGTCTAGAACCTAAAAGAGTAGTCTTACTACCCAACTCCCTTTGTGAGCTACGCTCACAAACAACTCCCTTGGGGAGCCTGATGCAGGGGCATTGTAGTTTTGGTTTTAATTTTTAACTTTTGGTTTTGTTACTTTCTTTCTTTTGGTTTTCCATTGTTGGCCTTGTGAAAGGTGGAAAGCTTGGTGCGGTAACAAGTTTGTGACTCTTTCTCCTTCTCATTGCACAAGAAGTGATGGTGGTTACATTTTGTTGGGGAATTCTTGTTACCTGTGTGTATCAAACCACTTACCGGAGGAAAAATCTGGAAGGTGTGATTTAATTTCATGTTGTTCAAGCATTGCTAGAGTCTTGGCGCAATATAGATATCTTTTCAGAATAGGAGAGATTGAAATGGTGTGCATAATTGGGGATTTTTTCCAAGGAAGGAAGAGAAACTATTTTGGAAAGAACCGAAAAGAAGAGGGATCTATGGTTGCAAAAGTGTAGTGGGGTGTAACGATAGGGAGAGTAGACGGGAGAATGAAAATTGGATTCATCGTGCTAAACAAAGAGAAAATCAATTCGATTCCTTTGAGAATTGCTTTGTAATCTAACTTGCTTTATGCATTCCACATCTTCGCTTTAAATATATTGATACTCTGTTCTTCTTTCACGGGTGTTTGAAAGTCTTGGCTGCTTGTGAAGTTTATATTCTATCACTTGAATGAGGGAAGAGTTCATTTTGTTCTTGAATCAGCTTCTTTTAATCGAACCATCATTGTGCTTCAGTAGCTTTGTTGGTTATGTTGTTTATTGCAAGTTTCTATTGATGATTCCTATCGCTTTACATACCATTTATTAATGTCTTCAGAAGCTCGTGGTGTCACTGTTTGTTTGATATAGCATATGTAGTTGTCATTCTCTTGGTATCAGAGGATTGTGTCTGTGAATGTGATATGTGCATATCAGAAACCCTTTCAAGAGAAAACCACGACAAAATATTGCTTATATAAAATTCTCTGAAAATTTTTGTAGGCACCAACCTACTAGAGACACCACTCCCCAACACTTGAGCACCAACTCAATAAGAGACAACAATCTCTTTCAATATGAGGTACCAATTGTTGATGTGTATTTTTTGACCTACACCAAACAGCAGAATAAAGTGTCTAACGACTACCCTATTCTCTCTTTATCAAAGTATTCCACATGCTAAGATTGTGAGAGAGATCATGTGTTCAGCTCCAAGGTTCCTTCTATGCAATGGAGTTGAACACATGATCTCTCTCGCAATCTTAGCATGTGGAATATTTTGATCAAGAGAGAATAGGGCAGTTGTTGGACACTTTATTGTGCTATTTGGTGTAGGTCACAAAACACAATCAACAGGAATTGGCGCTAGAAGGAGGGCCTAACAGCTACAGTATACAGCTACCTTTGAAGTAGAAAGGGTTTGAAGTATAAAAAATTTTATTGGAGAAGAGTCATGAGTCAAGATGGTGCTACCGCATAAAGGTGTATTTCCAGTGTTGTAGCCGAATTTGGGATTCAACGATGATCAAGAAGACATCCTTTCAGGGTTGAACAATCTCGCGTGGAGAACACAGAGGAGTGTAGCTGAGTATATGCGAACAAACTTTGTGTTGGAGGAAGAAGAAGAAAAGGCTATTAAGATTCAAGTTGCTATTGAAAGAGATTTACTCAATCAAGGCAGCCACTCGCTCCCGCGCCCCACCAATAGAAAAAGAAGCTACATCTTGGATCGTATCAGTTCGTTTTCGCCAGACAAGCTTAAAAGAATCTTGAGGTCTACGCCTAGTTCGTCCAAAGAGTTCGTGGAGTTAGAGCTACCTGCGAGGGGAAGGAAGAAGAAAGAAGTTCGTTCAAGTAAAGAAGTTCGATCAAGCGAGGAAGTTTCATCAAACGAAGAGGTTCAGTCAAGCGAAGGAGAAACAAGCGGAGAAGAAATTTCAAGCTTGTTCAAAACTCCACCAAGCACTTCAAGGTTTGCTCAATTGAAGTCAGTTCAAGCGGCCATACTAGTAATTGTTCAGCAACCAATTCAAGCTACTGTACATCAACAACAACCAGCCCAAGTAATTGTATATCAGCGGCGACAACCAGTTCAAGCAATGGCCCAACCAGGAGGAGGTCAACCGACGCCAAATGGTGCTACTTGGTTAGTTACCAACCCGTCTCCTCTAGAGTTTGTAGACTAGAATCCTGAAATTTTTTGTACCAAGTTCCATGTCAATGATGTAAACCGCAACACCAAAGACCACATCAAGATGTTTGAAGACCGCTTGCGCAACAAACAGATTGCATATGTAGACGTGGCTTGTTGGCTATTCCCATATTCATTGGGAGAGGAGGCTCACTTTTGGTTCATTCACCTACCAATCGGGTCTATAAGATCATGGGAGCAGATGAAAGACGCCTTCATAGGAAAGTTTGGCATACCTATTACTCCTATAGAGCTTTATCGCCAGTTTGTAGAAGTCAGGAGGCAGGACAAAGAGCCTATCCATGCGTTCAACAATAGGTTCCAGAAGGCCCTCACAAGATTGCGTGCTCCTTATGTTGTTGCTGATGCCTGAGAAAGCTACTATTCAACCTTGGATCCTTTGACTGCAATGTTCGTGAAATCTTACCCCACTCCAGCCAATATGAATCAAGCTTACACTAAGGCTGTTGAAGTGAGTGAAGGTTTAGGACAGAATATAAATGGACCCTCACTATATACTGGCCTAGTCACAACAAACAATCAAGTGCCAACGCTTGGCTCAACATGGAATCAACAAATTCCGGTGCTAAATACAATTCCACAGCCAGCTTATCAAGTGCAAGCACCATCAAATTAGTTAGTTCTCCATCCTGGGATGCCTTTGTCCCAGACGCTAGCAACGCAACCTATTTATCTCCAGAACACAGTGCCACCAGCGAAAACTCAAGAGGAGAAAGATGAAATAAAATATTTAATAGAACAAGTGAAGAGGCTGTCAACTGAGGTGACTTACCTTAGAAATCAAAATAATCAAACTCAAGCTATGCAACGAAATTATCAAGCACACCAAGGTGCTAACCGAGGATATCAAAATAATCCTCCAAGTCATCAGGATACCCATCAAGGATACAGTCACGAGAACAGTCATGGGTATAGGAATAATAATCAAGGATTTCAAAAGAGGTCCTGGAATATAGGGCCCAACAATGGAGGTGTCCCTTCACCATTGGATAATCCGCCACCACTAGAAAATCATCCTGCAGATAGAGTTTATATGGCTGAAGCCGCCTCATCAGGATGGTGTAGGTTACATAACACTAATTAGCACTCTGAGCTTCAGTGCCACGAATTCCAAGTTGTGGCTGGTATTCTCAAGAGAGAAGCAAAGAATACGAAGGCCACAAAGAACCCTCTGGTTATAGGATATGAATTAGTCCCAGCACCCAGATATGACCAGGCGTTGATCTTAGAAGATTTCAATTTCCCGCCTGAGTTTCAAAGTTATATGCCCCCACCAGTTGATCACAAGTTTCCATCAGCTTCAATGAACAGTCCCGTGGGGACACCAGAGTTTCAAGTGCCGTCAAAAGTTCACGCCACATATGCATCACCAGAAGAGCCTCTTCATAGAGATGGTTATATTTTTTTGCCTCTCAACAACGTCTTGGTAGGAGTAAGAGAGGTACAAGCCTTCCAATCAATTGGAGGAGGAGCCCCTAAAGTATATCAGAGGAATTATCACCACCAGCACGAACCTCTGACGTCATCAGTACCTCCAAATAATTTCACAACTCCACTGCATCCTAATGCAAGCAATAATCCAAGTTTACCAAGAGATTCTCCAGAGTACAGGCGGTAGAATGCAACGCAAGGCGGGAATGGACAAGCAGCTACTCAACAGCCTGTTCACCAAGCTGAACATGGACAGAAGGAAAATTCTCCTAGAGAAGATGTAAAGAGGCTTAGCTCCTATGTGCTAGAGGAGTTCAAGAGGATGAAAGTTAGTCTTACCCTATGTGAGTTAATGAATATTTCAGAAGTTAGAGATGCTCTATTGGGAAGTTTGAAAGAAGTTCCTGTTGTGAGAAGTACTTCCCAAGAATCACATAATGTGCCAAGAAATCATACTATTGTCACACAGTCTCGTCCCGCACAAAACACGAATGTGGTAGAGGATGTGCCCCAGATGCCCTATGATGCTTGGGAGGCTTTGCAATCTCAAAATTTTGTGGGTATGGTGCAAAGTTCTTCAAATGCTTCTGAAAAGCCAAAGAACAAGACCGAGAGGAGAGCTTAGCCTGATGTTCTCGCAGAGCAGAGGAAGAACTCAAAAGATGTTGTCCAAGATAATCAGAATAGAAAAGATGAGAAAAGGAATAATGTAGTAGATGAAAGGAGGAAGCCAGTAGTATTTTATCAAGGGAAGGATGAGCCAGCCCCATTTCTTGTTTCAATCGGAATTTTTGGAAAGTTATTGCATAACTATTTGATCGATTCCGGTGCATCAAGTAATGTCATGCCTTTGAAGGTATGTGAGATGTTGGGTTTAGTTCCGCTCCAGACCAACAAGAAGGTGACCCAGCTGGACAAGATTGAAGTCCTAGTTGTCGGAGAATTGAACAATATTCAAATGCCGCTGATAGCAGATCCCAGAGTTCAGAGTCGCATTGACATATCAGTTGTAGATATACTCGACGGTTATGGCATGCTATTGAGCAGAAATTGGTCCAAAAAGCTAAATGGATACATTGCGACTGACTTCTCCCACGTGGTTTCCTTGGAGAGGGATTCCAAATCAGATAAAAATCGAAAGTACACCACGACTCAGATTAATGATCACAGAGTGTAGTGAAAACAGTGATATTTTGTTCATGGAAACTAAGTTGGGTTCATATAAACCCGCCAAGCAAGAAGTCCTCATGTTGCAGAGCTTGAATGGAGAAATTTTTTTAGAAGATGCGCCTATCTCCACCGAAGTGTTGATTGAAGACGATTCAAGTGGGAATGAGAATGAAGGGATGTTCGAAGATTTTGTGTTAAAAGGTGCAAAGCAAGAGACAAAAAATGCCTCAATCGAAGACTTGTCGTTACCCAATTCATGTAGAATTCACGAGGCTTTCCATTCAGAGAACACAGGTGCCATAAGCAAGATCTCCTTGGAGCAAGTTCCAAAGATGATTCAACAAGTCACTTTAAAGAAAGAATGTGAAGAAGTCAATGAGGGAGAAGACCGGGTTAAAACTAGGCTATCTCAATTGATGCATTTGGAAGAGAAAAAGGATGAAGCATCGGAGAGTTTGGCTAAACATCAGGGATTTGTAAGGAGATGGTTCGACAAGCAAGCTAAAGTCAAGTCTTTCCGGATTTATGACTTGGTCTTATATTGGGACAAGGCCCATGAGAAAAGAGGTGATCATGACAAGTTCGACAAATCGTGGCTGGGCCCATATCAAATTTCTGAGATCCTGGGAGATAATGCATTTAGATCCCGAGCACTGACAGGAGAGGATATCCCATTGTCGGTCAATGGGCAATTCCTCAAGCATTATTTCCAAGCTTAGGTTCCCTCCTAGGACCTACTTTGTAATATAGTTAGATTTGGGTTTGCTTTTCCGTTTGCCTTTTGGGTTTTGGTTTGTTCCGTTTTGGTTTTGGTTTGTTTCCCTTTAGGTTTTTGGTTTGGCATTTCTTCCCTTGAGTTGTCCGCTCAAGTGGTTTTGGGTTTGGAATGGGCAAAGATTTTGGAGTTTCCCGTTGCGAAGGGGGTGATGATGTTTTCCTTTCACAACTTGGTTTCTTTCCACTGGATGTTATAGGATTGTGCAAATTTTGAAAGCCAAGGTTGTTTTCCTCTTGTCATCATTCAGTTTGGGAATAGGCTCGTCTCGGGAGATTAATCCATTATTGTGTCTTAACACATGAGACCAAAAATCCTAATACCCCCACCCTACCTACTTAAGAATCACTCTGAGTCATTTTGGTTTCTTGGGAAAGGTTATGGAAGGTGAAAATTCTACGTCTTGCTTCAACGCCACTACAATTCTCAAACCCATTGGAGGCTTCATTGCCTACCAACCAATTATGGAATTGACGGAAAATCAATATGAAAGAAAAGAAAATGTGCTAAAAAGAAATATCTAGAGAAAAGAAAAGAACAATGAAAGAAATATTAAATTTAGAATATTGGTTTTGGGAACATGCGAATAACTCCACCGGAGCTATGGACGCCTGGCTGGTAGTGGAGAAATGTTCGTGAGAATTGTAGTGACAACCTTTTGGGGCTATGGATGCCTGACTGGCAGCAAGGCAATGTCCAGGATGCTTTTGAAGTTAAGATATTTATATAACTTGCCATAGCTAATTCTGGAGTTCAAGATGGTTTAGAGATGGAACAAATATGCACACACTCGGAGGATCTTGGATCAAGCTGTTTTGATTCAATATCAGATTCTTCTCCCCTTTTGAGTAAGTATCCTTTCCGTATGATGGTTTGGGGAGATTTGCCAAGGTTTAACTCTTAAAGTGTTTTTCAACACTTTCTTGTGGAGTCGCCAGATGTTGTGACCTTTTCACACATCGCCCCATTCGAAATGGGGACCCCCTAATTTTTGCTCCATTTTGGTCTTTTGGCTTTGGTTTTCCTGCTGTCTCTTTCTTTGCTCTGTCTGTCTTTCCGAGGATGTGCCCGTCTTTGAGCTTAAAATTGAAATTTTGGCTAAGTCTGTGAAAGTAGGGTTTGCGTTCTTCTAGCCAGTTTGGGGTTAATCTGAGTGAACCAATCAAGATCTGAGCTTGGCGCTGTAGTCAGAAGACCTCTAGTAGGTTCCTATTGAAATTTCATTGAATTTTGACAACTTACTATTTTTAGTAAGTACCTAATTTGGGACATTTTCTCAGCATTTTTGAAATTCTAACTGCCACGCTGCATTCAAACCACCTCAAGCTACCTGCCTACAAATTTTGAGCTGAATCAGACAACTTGCTATTTTTATCAATTCTGGCTTTGGAGGCTATTTTTAGGGTTTGCATGTATGGTTTTTCAGTGCATGTCTGGAGAATATGTCTAGGTTTTTCGAGACCTTCGCAATGGTATAACATGCAAGCTGAGGTGATGACTTTTATCAGTTCTGGCTTCGGAGGCTATTTTTAGGGTTTGCATGTAAAATGTTTCAATGCATGTCAGGATATTCTTTATGGGTTTTTCAAGAGCTTCGCAATGATGTAACATTTAAGCAAAGTTGATCATTTTTCAGGGACTTGTTATTTTTAGTCAGTGCTCACATGTTGACTAGTTTTTTGTGTTTTCCTGGGTTTTTTGAGATCTCTCAGGCAGTATGACATGCAAACGCATCTGGCAGTCAGAAGATCACTTTTTCAGGAACTTACTATTTTTATCAGGTTCACTCCGACAGCTCCCCAGCACTTTAGTATCACAAACAAAACAACATGCAACAGAAACAAAGGTCATTTGAGGTGCATGCAAATTAGATTAGGGTTTCCAGCTTCGGGACTCAAAATGAAGGGTAAAATGCCAGAATTTTCGAAAACCAATGTACCCCATCGCAATCAGCATCCTTCAAGGAATCTACTGGTAAAATTTGAGCGCAATTCAAGCACTTACTATTTATAGTAATTCACCTCTTAAACAGGGCTATAAATAGCAGGTCAATACGAGGCACTAGTGCAAATAGGTCAAACAGGCCATGAGGATCCTGTGGCGCGAATTTCAATTCTATCAGAGTTGTAGAGGTATGAAAATCAGGGGATTTACTAAAAATAGTAAACAAGGGCAAGCAAGGGGTGAACGCTTGATGAAATTTCTTAGTCTGAAACTGGCTAGAGAGAAGCTAAAATGTGCCCAAATTGACATGAAGGCCTAAAAACTTTCCAAGTGTTGAAAATTCCTGAGCACACCTCTAAATGTGTCCATGATGAGAGGAGGGTGAAGAAAACTTCCTAAGGCGTTGAAAAATTCCTCCTACACCCCTCAAATGCACCCTGCCAACATGGAGGAAGTAGAAAATACTCTAAGTCTTGGAAAATTCTTGCAAACCACCCTAAGTGTGCCCAAGTTGAGGGGCTGGCTTGGAAATGTTGTACCCCAAATTAAAATTTTTTGTTACACTTAGACATTTTGAAGAAATGAGGGAAAGTCTTGTTAAATCTATCAAAAAGGTCAAAATTTGGGTGTGCATGTCTTGCATGAGGGATTAAAATGTAAAATTTCCAAAATTTTACAATCTGGATCCACTCAGAGTAACCTAATCTACAAAACCCAGATCTCAGTTTTTCATCTCTACTTTTTAGGAAAACTGCTATTTTTAGAAATTTCCTAAAAATAGTAACTTTTTCTGGGTTTTTCTGGGTTTCTTTCGAAATGGATATTGGAATTTTTTTCTAAAAATAGAAAGTTGGTCCATTAGGGTTCAAATTGATTTTGATTGGCTCAAAATACTTCCATATCAGGTTGGTGCAGTCAGAATCTCAAAAAGATCAGTTTTACCCTAGTGGGTCTATTCTGCTTTTTCAGAAGAATATCAAGAGCTCCGAGGTCATCAATGGAGGTCAGTCAGCTGCTAGGTGTCAGAATCACGGTTCAAGCTCTGAACAGAAGGTGAGTTGGTGAGCAAGCATGAAGAACGAGGAAAGAAGGTGAAAACTATGAAAATTTGACTAAGTCTGCTTGACATGGGCGCCCCTGAAGGAGAAAGGCGTCCATCTTTTTAGGGCATTAAATGTTGAAATTAGGGTTTAAGCCTCCAAGCAAAGTTGCTCAGTTTTCTTTTAGCTCCGAAACGAATCCAGCGGCGTAGTCATCGGATCATCCAGTCGTCCGGGATTCGAGATCAAATAGGGAGGATCCAAACAGAAGTCAGAATGAAAAACATGAAAATCACCAAAATTTGACTAAGTCTGGGAACTTTGGGCACCCCAGGTGCCCAAGGGCACCCAACTTTTTAAGGGTCCTAATCCAGCAGTTAGGGTTTGCTAAAATGCTCAATCTCTTCTGAATCCAATCAGCTTCGCAACGGGTGTCTTCATCAGGGCATTCGACTGGCCGATTTCCAGCAAATCCAGATCGAGCTCAAGGTATAGAATGAAGGTTCTAATGAGAAGAAGAAAATCAAATAAAATATTCCAAGTCTGGAGCAAATGGGCGCCCCTAGAGGAGAAAGACGCCCTTGATTTTGAGGGCCTAAACGGATGAATCTGCCAGTGAAGCCTCCAACATGTCTTCTCCAGGATTGATCAGGCTTTCCAAAGAGACCATCAGCACGTCAATCAGGGTTGGCAGTCGTCAGATACAGGAGGTGAAATAGAGGGTAAAACAAGAGCTTAAATGTCAAAAGTCAAAAGCGAAGGTGAAATTTATCGAAAATGGCTAACTCTGGTGAAGTTGGGCGCCCCAGCTTGCAAGGGGCGCCCAAGCTTTTGATGGCCCAAATTCAACTTTTTGATAAAGTTACTCCCAGAGAACCCCCTTTAAAATCCTCTCTGCTCCACAACGAGTCCAACCATCAGCCAATCCAAGCTCCGGGTCACTAGATCTGATGAGATCATCTGTAGAAGAGAGTTGATGAAGAAATGTTAAAAATGGCTAAGTCTGGTCAAGATGGGCGCCCCTGGAGAGAAAGGGCGCCCAAGGTTTGAGGTCTGAAATGATAGAATTTGCAGTTGCAGTGCCCAGGATCACTTCATCGAATTCAACCAAGCTATCCAGTGAACCTGTCAGCCAGTCAATCGGATCAGCGTAGCTCCCAGAATAGAGATTTCATCAGAAGACCGGAAGAAAAAGGAAGAACTTGAAAATCATAAAAATGGCTAACTCTGGACAAAATGGGCGCCCCTAGAGGAAATAGGCTCCCATGATTTTGAAGGTCAAAACAAAGTTTTTCGCTAGAGAAGCCTCTAGAACAATCTTCTCAGAATCAATTAGGCTACGCGATGAATCATCTAGCTTGCTCATCAGATCAACTGAACATCCAAAAATCAGGATCAAACCAGGGGTCAAAATGGAAGAAGTTGAAAAACTCGGAAAAATGGTTAAGTCTGAATGAAGTAGGCACCTCTAGCCAAGAAGGGAGCCCAACTTTCAATGCCTTAGTGAATTTTTCAAACTTTTCAAAAATTTCAAAATTGCAAGAGGATGAGGATGTCCAAGTTCATTGAACAGGACAATTTTAGGGTTTGTGAAGATTAAAGAAAAAGAAAGCAAACCTATTTCAAACCTGAAGTCTATTTAATACACCTCTTCAATGCAATTTTCATCATTATTGCAGGTAGCATTCCAAGGAGAAAGTTGGAGCAGCAACTTTGGAGAAATTTTTCAAGATTCAAGAACTCAAGATTGCTGATTCTTCATCAACTTTTTCAGACCAGCAGCATAAGGCCTTGCTTTTTCATACTTTTTTCATCCAGAAGATCAAATTTTTCAAGAAGAAGGCCAAGATTTTCAAAATTTCAGCCATCTGGGTCTTATCATCTCATTCTTCTGAAGAATTTTTCAAGAAATTCATTAAGTTGCAACAGCTGCTTTTTATTTGCATGTCAGTGAAATCCTCAGCATATTTGAATTTTGATCATCTGGGTCCTCTCAAATCAGCCTTTTGAAGAAAACCCATATCACAGTTTTTTCAAGAAAATTTCAAATTTTAGGGTTGGTTGCTTTTTTGATCAACCCTCAGTGTTTTTCAAATCTAATCACTGGGTCCATTTCTAATTGCATTCTGAACAAAACCCAGGTGCCAACTTTTTTCATGAAAAATTGAAGAAATTAGGGTTTGTTGTGTTGCAACGAAATTCTGAGCAAAACACATATCTCAAAAAAATTTCAAAAAATTTGTCCGTTGGAGGAAGAAAAACCAGCATTCTAAAAATAGTAAGTTTTTCAAAACTTGTCTGAACCTCGGCGAGTTTACAGTCATTCTTCAAGGTTTTCGAAATGGAATACACTCCCAACGATTTCAAGACCAAATCAGCTCTCTACCATGATTTCATCAAAACAGCTGAAACAGACTTACATCACATCAAGTTGGTGTTTGATCTACATGCTTTGGAGAGCGTAGGCAACACTTCAATCAGAATCTTGGGGTACTCTGGACTTCTTGCAGCAGTATCTATTCCTATCTCAATTCAGAGTCTCAAGTTCGTAATCGCTTGCATCAAGCATTACAACCTGGCTACAAGGGAGATTCAATCAGTTGATGGTAGATTGATTTGTAGTTTGAAGCTTGACATGATCGAAAAATGTTTCTCCATTCCCCCTTGACCTGAAAGTGTCACTATCTCAAAGGGCGAATGTGAGAGGATATGAGAAATGCACAAGGATAAGTACAGTAAGAAGATTGCATAGAAGTGAATGAAAGAAAAACATAAGACTCTGCCAAGTCACATTTCCATGATGTCAGCAAGATTTGAAAAAGCTGCCAATGAGGTCGAAGATTTCCTGAGATCAATTGCAAATGGAGAAGATATCTTGGAAAAACGCAACTGTGCTATTGATGGGATAGATGCACCGAACCGGGACATAGTTTCCTGCTTTTTAGCGGATGTCATTGAGATTTAAAGCAAGCTTTCATCTAGAAGCTTTCTTCTAGCTTTCTTTCTATTCTCTGAACAATTCTTATCTATTCTTCGAAGAAGAGAAAGAAGATAAATTGTAATAGTTGGCATTTCCTACTTTTTCTGCTTTCTTAGGTGTTAGATGTTATCATCTTTTTAGATTTAGAAATAAAGCTTGCTTGCTAAGCAAGGCCCTAGATTGTAAAAGCAAGGAGATTTTAGGGTTACCTACTCCTCTGCTTGCCTATAAATAAGAGCCTTTGCTCATTAGTTTTCTTTAACCATGCTAGTGATAACAAAATGCTGAGCCGAAGTGCCTTCTATTTGTTATTCAGTGTTGTTCAAGTGTGTTTATGATAGCGAATTGTTGAGTCTCTTTTAGCCAACAAGGAGTTGTTGTAATTGCTGTTCCTATTGTGTAAGAACAAGATTGCAAGCCTCTTTAGCCGCAAACTCTTGTTCTAGGCATGTTTTTAGTAGATTTTGTTCCAGAAGTTTGAGAAATAAAATCATGAGCCTCCTTTGCCTTGGTATAATGTCTCAGATTTTGGTTATATGTGTTATGCTTTTGTGATCTTAATTTCAGCTTACATTGAAGTGTGTAGATGTATGTTGAGAAATAATTTATTGAAGCACTTTGTCAGAGAAATCAACCTTGTTCATTTCTAATTCTCTTGATCTGCGTATTACTTGAGATATTAGAAACGTCATTAGCTTAAGTTAGTTGTAGTTGAAATTCTTAAATCAGAAAATCTCAACTGTGGCGTTTATGTTTTATAAACCTTGTGCTCTAGCTGATCAAAAAGATAGGCAACTTAGTTTCTAGTTTACTTTCTTTCACACCATCAGCAAGAGGGAACTTCCCCTCCTAATTTGAAGAGCAGTTTTACTGTGCATAGCTGTCCATTTCAAATTCACATTCCAAAGGTGCGAATTTAAATGCCAACAGGAAATAAGCTAAGGCATGAAAAATTCCACCTACACCCTTAAAATGCGCCCAAAGAAGAAGGTAGGTGATTAAAAAATTTCTAAAGTGTTGAAATTCCTGTTGACCCCCCCAAATGCGCCCTGTCTAGAGAGGGTGGTAAGAAAAGTTTCTAAATGATGGAAAATGGAGGCATGACCTAGAAAATGCACCCATGCTTGTGATGGTGAGTTGAAAAATTCCTAAGGCATGTAAAGTGGAAGCACATGGGGTCAAATGTGCCTAAGGTGATGTGTTAGCTGAAAATTTTTCTAAGTGATAGAAACTGGAAGTTAGACCCTCAAAATGCGCCCAACATGGAAAGCACTCCAAGGATAGTTTCTAAGGCATTGAACTTTGCATCACCACCTTCCAAATGCGCCCAAGCAAGGGGTGAAGAGGTGGAGAAAGTTTCTAAGTGTGAAAAGTTCCTATAGGCACCCCTAAATGCGCCCTAGGATAGGAGGCTTGGATTTTTGTCTAAGTGTTAGAAAATTCCGCCTCACCACCTTAAATGCGCCTAGTGTGAAGGAGAGACTTGGAAAATATTGCTAAGGTGTGGAAATTCCTTGACCCCCTCTCAAATGCGCCCAAGGTGAAGTGAGGCATGTTGACTTGAAAAAAATTCCTTAGTGTGGAAATTCCTCCATGACCCCTCAAATGTGCCCATGTTGGTGGTTGGAGTTGGGAAAAAGTTTCTAAGGCAAGAAAAAATTCCTTCCCATCCCCCTAAATGCGCCCTCACCAAGGAAACTATCTAAAATTCTTCTAAGTGCTTGAACTAGAGGCTCATCTAGTCAAATGCACCCAAATTGAAGAGAGGATGATGAAATATTTTCCAAGTGATGAAAAATTTCTAAGTACGTGTAATGTCCCTTTCCAGTTGACATCTCTCAGTGCTTAAGATTAGCCTATTATGTGACCCTCGTAGGCTGATGGGATGGATAGAGGGTCTTGTTGGAGCTTGGCTTGGCTTCGGTCGTCAGAATCTACCAGCTTGGCTTTCGTTCGGGGTCGTTCGGACATCTTTTGCTTGACTTGCTATTTTTAGTAAGTTAAGTCACTCAGCGGAGCACCCCTGCTATTTTTAGCAGTATGGTCTGGTCGTGTGCAAATTCAATCACTTATTCTCCAGCTTCAGACGGTTCGTTAATCGGACGTATTTTGAGGAAGATATTAATATTTAATGGTCAAATTAAATATTAATTATTTTTGAAGCTTATATTATAAAGTTATAATATTATTTAATATTATAACTTAAGTGATTTCTAAAGGGGTCGACCAACATTGAAGAGGGGCCACTTTTCAATTATATTTTATAATTAAAAGTGCATTCGAGACTATTGAAAAATTAAAAGAAAAGTTCAAACTTTATTTAAATGATGCCTTTTTGTGAAAAGTCGACTTTTTGAAGGATATAAGGGTTTCATTGGAAAAAGAGCTCATTATGTTATGAAATCGACTTTTGATCAAGTATTCTTCCAGAGAATGGAGCCAAGGGTTTCAGTTGTCTTTTGGCATTGGAGAACGAGCCATCTTCAGTGTTGTAGTTCAGAGGCTGTGAAATATCAGTTGATTTATTGCTTTCAGAGAGGTAGCTTCATTCAGAGGTTATCACAGCACGTATACAGAGATTGTATCTTCAGGGTTTTGGTTTGGTATTCTTCTGGGAGGAGTTCTTCATTCCTAGGCGCATCCTTTACCAAGATCTGGACACTTATTACAAGGGCCGTACAAATCGTACTTGCTGCTGTTACAGATCCGTACCATTGCTGCAGGGCCGTACTTTTCAAGTACCAGGCCGTACCTCTTGCATTGGGAAAATCGCCTTCTCTTTTGATAGTCTGCATTCACCAGTAGGGGCGCACACTTCATTGTCATCATTTGCTATCATCTGGCGCAGAGAAAAGTGGATCTTTAAGAAGGCCGTACCATTTCAAGGGTTTTTCAATCTGCTGCAAATATCAGGTTTTTATATCAAAATAGTGTTGCTTTTTCAGTTGCATGTTATCAGATCTTATTTGTATTCATCATAGAAGATCAATAAATACTCTGGCAACAATATTCCCAGTAGATTCTATCATTTTCAGTATTGCAATATTTTATTTGAATTTTATTAGCAATTCTTCCAAAATATCATTTTATCTGTATATGCAAAAAACCACAAAAAAAAATCAAAAACGTTCAAAAACAAGCAAAACAGACAATTTCAGAAAACAGTGAGAACAGGGGTTTCTACAGTACGCCCAAAGGTGAAGTGAGAATAAACTTTGGTGAGAAAATATTTTTCAAAGGTGTAAAATTTTAAAAAATTAAATGAACCCCTTTGCATGTATGCACATGAATTTTGCATTTTCTGGGGGAATTTTTTTTCTGGGTCTTGGATATTTTCAACAAGGAGATGGTTTTAAAATTTTCCACACCTCGCCTGAGATTTTAAGGTGGAGATTTTAAGTGGGCACCTGGTTGATGAAGTTTTCTAGACAAAATAAAAAATTTCTAAGGCAGAGGAATAAAATATGAAAATGCCTAAGTCTGTTGTAATGAATTTTTCTTATCACCAGAAGGATAAATTCTATTGAAAAATGCTAATGAGGTGAAACACACTCACAAGCAGAAAATGAAATTTGTCTTAGGCATGAAGAATTTGCAGATGAAGTGAAACTCAAACATCAAGCTTTCAAGTGCGCCCTCAATGTGGAGAAATTTCTAAGGCACAAACTCCAGACACAGGTCCCTAAATGCACCCGTGATGAAAAGTTATGAAGAAGGCAAAAATTTTGCTAGAGAAAAATGATGAATTCTACTAGATCCTGAGATCAATCAAGCCTCAGAAACCAAAACATGGAGATCAGGTAAGTAAAATGGATTTATACTATAAATTTTTTGATGCTCTTCTTTTTGTTTTGCAGGATGAACACCAGAGGCCAAGGCATGATGAGTTGGGGAGATGAAGCAAGTACTCCAGGATAACATTGCAACCTTGGCAGGGGATAAATTTACATGAAGGGAGACGTTGGAGGAAAAGTCTAAGTGTCGGAATTTCTCTACAAGGACCCAGTATGCACCCAACTCAGGAAGGCAGGTGGCAGGGAAGAAATGATCGAGTCCAAGACAGAAAAATCTTCCAAATTCAGGAATGGAGAAATAATGAAGGCCCGAGCGTTGGAAATCATCCTCAGGCACTTCAGAAAAAAAAAAAATGACGGAGGAAATCATCATCAAGCAGGAGAAAAAGTTGCAGTCTTGAAGTTTCAAATTAAAAACGTGCCTGCCATGCCAGTTCAAGAAGTTGAAGCTACATCAGCCAGATTCATCGAATTTACAGTCAAAGAGAAGAACAATGGACGAGAATCCTCTAGAAGGGTGGTGGACATTAATTGCTCATTTATTACCCCACTCTTCTTGATGGCAGTTTTTAGGGTTAGGGCTTAAGTGGCTCAATCTAAGCCGTCCATTGTAATTGAATCTGGGCCATCCGTTGAAAGGGGCCAACTATAAAAGGGGCATCCCCCCTCATTTGTAATTCATTAGACATAGAGAGACTACTAGGAGATAGAGCATAGAGAGATAGTTAGCATAGATTGAAAAGGAAGGAAAGTCTTCCATTTGAATGCTTTGTAAGGAGTTGTTGTGAACACTCTCATAATAAAAAGAGTTTCATTGATGGTGATTTTGTCTTTTGTTGTGGGTAGATAGCGAGGCTTCTTCGTCCTTCCAATTCACTTAGAATCGTAAATTAGCTTAAAGTAAAGTAGATTTCCTTTTATGCAAGTAGATGGTAGTTGTTGGAGGTGGTGTTTAATTTGAGCAAGCTTCGCTTATCCATACCACTAGCAAGCTCATTGATGGTGGGTGGGCCTTGTGTGGTCAACTGAAATATTGTGTACTTAACTTCAATCATGATTTGTATGTTTATATGCGTCGTTGTGATGGTATTTTCATGCTAAGTTGTGATCTAAACACCTTGAGCTACTTCTCTGAAGATTGCACCGGTTTTGTGGAAGCTGTCTGAAGCGAGGCAAAGCAGAACTTGGTTGAGGCTTGTGAAAATTGATCTCCACGTCCCTCCTTTAGAGTAGATCATAGCACTTCTTATCCCTGCATCCATTTAAATTCTGCAATTTTCTGGTTAGTATTAGGAAATTTGCATTTCATTGACAAATCCTTCGAACCCCCTGAAAACCCTTTACTCTACTATCTGTTGTCTACTATCGAACAATTGCGTGAGTCCCCTTGTGATACCAGCAAATCACAACGAACCGACTGAGACTACTCCATTGCATAGAAGGAACCTTGGAGTTGAACACATGATCCCTCTCGCAATCTTAGCATGTGGAATACTTTGATCAAGAGAGAATAGGGTAGTCGTTGGACACTTTATTCTGCTGTTTGGTGTACGTCACAAAACACACATCAACACCAACCTCTCCAATATGAGGCACCGAGCTCTTGATTAACAAAGTATTATTCTTCTTGATAATCCTCCTTCAAAAATATTCCTTTGAATAATCTTCAATTATTTTCTCTTCACACAAATCTTCTAGTGTATTATATGATTTATCAATTTATTTTCCATAGTCATTCTTCTCCTCATTCCACAAACTCCTCTTATATCTTCACTAAGATAGTCAACCTTTTGGAGGGATACAATGCTTGACAAAGGATGCAACATTTCATTATTTTACAACTTTTCAAAACACCTTTTAATACCAAACTTGGGTGCTCCATAAGGGGTTGACCCCTTTAGAAAAAACGAATTTATTTAATTTTTGAATTCAGCAAAGTGGCACTAGTCTAAGGGGGGTCAGCTTCATGAATAAAAAATAATTTAATATAATTTTTGACTTATGAGAAGGGTGCTAAAACTGGAGGGGCTCAGCCAGCATAAGGATGTATTTAATTTTTATTTTATTTCTGCCTTGTGAGGATAAAAACTGCCTTTGGAATGATGTGATTTAGTGGCCTTTGGCCAATGCAATTTCTTCTTCTTGGATCAGCAAATTTCATCATGATATATCTTGACATCAATGATAATAAACTTGCCATCAATCTCTCATATGCCATTGACATCAATGACAGTAATTCTAACACTTACCAATATTTTTGTAGCTGCCATTATGTAATGAGCCAACCAATTTTTTTTTGAATTTTACAATGAGCAACTTAGCAAAAAAAGAACCCGTTAAGGTTAGCCCAAAAACCAAACACTGCTGGAAAGTAACTCTACGCCAAGAATGTAGACCAGGATCCCAATGTTGGGCAAGGTGTGAGCATATGGTGTTGAGGATCGTCAGTACTAACTAAAAGATTACAATGTTGGAAGGTAACCCAATGCCAAGAATGTGCACTCAAGACCCGAGGTGGGTGAGGTGCTAACATATGGCGATGGGGATCATTAGTGCTCAAAGAAATACAATATTGAAAAGATAGTTCGACCACTTATTTAGCGGGAGCAAAGAGGAACTGAAAGAAAGAAAACTCGACCACTTATTCAGCGGGAGCTATTACAATGAAATAACAAAGTGTTCATTCCCCTTCTTGGTAGTAAACCATCCAAGAGCTTAAGAGTGTTTGTTCATTTACCTTCTCTAGCGGTAAGCCATCCAAAGATTGTTAATGTTTGCTGCTAAAAGAGAACTAAGTAACTACAGAATTAGATGACTGAAATAGTACTACTATTTGCAGCCTTACAATGCAACAATCTACAAATTACAAAGTATCACAAGATTCAAATCAATGCCACAGCTGCAAGATTAGTTCTCCAACATCTAAGACTTAGCAAGACTGAGAGAGCAACCCAAAATTTGATATGACAGACCTGCAACTGAAAATACACAACCAACAACACTGTAACTCACTAAAATGCTTATAACTTACTCCAAACTCATCCAAATGACATGAAATAAAATGCATAAGCTTCTAATGATGAAAGCGCCCAAGTAGCAACATTGAAACCACTCCAAATGACTAGTATTTATTTTGCACGAAAACCAATGCAACTCCATAATGGTACGACCCTCAAGGAAGATCAATTTCTTGCTCTAAAATCAAATACTTGACATTAAAATCTGAGAATTTGCATAAGGGGTCGCCCCAACCAGCAAAACACAACTAACAAATACCCACAACAAAATAAAATTCCCCTGATGATTTCTAAGCGAAAACAACTTTCAGCTACAACTAAACCAGCAACTCAAAAATGATCTACAACTACTAAAAACTCCATGACAATTTGCTCAATCTGCTCTCAAGGATTAAGAATAGCCTAATCTTAGCTAGTTGCTATCTTTCAAGCAAGAAACTAAGCCAATGCTAGGAGGTATGCATTCCTCAAAACAACTCACTCACCATTTCGGCAGCATAACAGTATAGTAGACATGAGATAACCGAATGAAGAACAAGTGCCTTCTTATATAGACTTGAGATAATCCTTTAGAGGCTTCTAGAAGTGTGCCCAAATTTAAATTCAATTTGACTCCTTTTCCCTCCTCAAGATGGCATCCCTTTTCAAGAATAAAATAATTCTTTTAATAAAATAATATCCTTCATCAAATTTGGCATCCATTCTCTCAAGCATTATTTTTGGCTTTAGAAATATTTTAATTGGTCTCCTGATGAGGCGTCCACCCTCCAAGACCCCCTTTTCAGAACAACATAAAGTTATATCCTTAGGCCAAGGGGTCATAATGAAAATATAACATTATAACTTAAAAATAATTCATTTCCTCAAGAAATTTCACCACAAAGCCAAAATCAACATTACCCACTGAACTTCCTGAAGAAGAAAGCTAATTGTGTTGATGCCAACAGGACCACTGCTAAAAATAGAATTTACTAAAAATAGTAAATTTAGAAAGTTGCTCAAAAAGCCATGCATGTAGTACCATTGCGAAGCTCTCTGAAAACCCATAAAGAATCCGCAATCCAAACTCCAAACCCCCAGTAACAACCTCCTAGAAAATAGGAAACCCTAATTTTCGCTTTCGAGTAGCCTATGGGCCTCCGGGATAGGCTAACAAACAACTGCATTGATCACTGTTGAGAAGGGGACATTACAGTCCACCCTCCCCAAGATTGCTTTCCCTCAAGCAATCGTAAGTTTGGATGCTGCAGAATCTCCCCATTCTCCCAAGTTGCATCCTCCAAAGGCAAATTCTTCCACTTCACCAAGTATTCTTTGATTGTCCTCCTCAAAGAACGCTCTCTGGAATTAATGATCTCTGGAACCAAAACCAACTGTCCCTCTTCATCCAAAGGAGGCAAGTCTGATGAAGCGACAATGTTGTGTCCAAGCACCTTCGTGAGGCGAGACACATGGAAGACATTGTGAACTTTACTACTTGTTGGTAGCTCCAACTCATAAGCCACTGCTCCAACCTTTCTGATGACTCTAAATGGACCATAGAAATGTGGTTTGAGCTTCTTTGCTCCACTCTTCAAATGAACACTCAACACGCTGCTAATCAATGTACATCTTCTGCTGATTCTAGGCTATCTGAAGATTGTTCTTCAAGGACTTCAAAATATCTCGACTTTGCTGCAACAAATCATTGGCTTGAGGGGCTTTGCTATCACCAAACACCAAATCAGCAAAGCTATGAGCCTCATAACCATAGAGAGCCATGAATGGAGACATCCTTATAGACATGTGAAAGGATGAATTGTAGCAATACTCTCCAAGGTGAAGCCATCTCAACCATGCCTTTTGCTGCTCCGAAACATAATTTCTAAGATAGCCCTCCAACCACTTGTTCACTATTTCAGTTTGTCCATTGGTTTGTGGGTGATAGCTAGTACTTGGAGTGAGCATTGTACCACTCAATCTAAAGACCTCTTGCCAAAAGGTGCTTAGGAACTTACTGTCCCTATCACTCACAATGTTTTTTGGCAGCCCATGCAATTTAAACACCTCATGAAAAAATAAATATTTACATTGCGCTGCTGAAAATGAACTAGCAATGGCAAAGAAATGTGCAAACTTTGTTAATCTATCCACCACAACATAGATGCAGTCTTTGCCTTGAGTCTTTGGAAACCCCGTGATGAAGTCCATCGATATACTTCCCAACCATTTTTGATTGGGAATAGGAAGAGGTTGCAGCAGCCCAGCTGGAAGAGTATGCTCATTCTTGTTCATTTGGCAAGTGTGACACTCCTTGATGTAGCGTTGGACCTCCTCTTTCAGCCCTTTCCAAGAAAATATTTCTCGAATCTTCCTATAGGTCTTGAAATAACCTTGATGACCAGCAAGTGGGATGTCATGGAAAGTTTGCAAAATCTTCTTTTTGAGCTTAGAATCGGCCACCAAGAAGATCCTTCCTTTGTAGTGTATCAACCCATCAACTACCTTGTACCTTTCATCAAGAAAAATACCTTCTATAATGCTGGTTGCAAACTGATTTTTGGCATAATCAGTAAGCAACAACTCCTTCCAATCAGCAGTAAGCTCACACAATGAGCTCAAATGAGGCCTCCAAGATAGAGCATCTGCCACAATGTTGTTCTTTCCTTTGACATACTCAATGTCAAAGTCGTAAGCTTGAAGCTTACTCACCCACTTCTGTTGTCTTTCACTCAAGTCCTTCTGATGCATGAACTACTTGAGGCTATTATGATTGGTCTTGACAACAAACTTGCTTCCCACCAAGTATTGTCAAAACTTGGCTAATGCATGCATGATTGAAAGCATTTCCTTGTCATAGATGGAGTATGACCTTTCAACACCTCTTAACTTTCTACTTTCAAACACAATGGGATGCTTATCTTGCATCAAAACAGCACCAACACCTTCTCCTGATGCATCACATTGCAGCTCGAAGGGCTTGGAAAAATCTGGTATAGCCAAAACCGGACAAGAGCTCACAATCTTCTTGAACTTGTCAAAAACACGTTGCACCTTTTTTGACCAAAAGAAGGCTCCCTTTTTAGTGAGATCAGTAAGAGGAGCAACAATTTGAGAGTAGCCCTTCACAAACCTCCTGTAAAAGCCACAAATACCCAAGAACCCCTTCAAATGAGTCAAGTTTTTTGGAGGTGGCCAATCTACTATCACCTTGATCTTTTATGGATCAACCTTCACTCCTTTAGCATTGATTATGTGACCAAGGTAGAGCAACTCCCTCATTCCAAATTCACATTTGAATTCTTTGGCAAACAAACTCTTTGATTCCAGGATGCTAAGCACTTCCTCCAAGTGCTTGAGATGTTCTTCCCACGTCTCGCTGAAGATAAGGATATCATCAAAGAAAATCAACACAAACTTCCTCAATTGCTTCTAAAAGACTCTATTCATACAAGACCAAAAAGTGGCAGGAGCATTAGTCAACCCAAATGGCATGACTAAAAACTCAAGGTGACCATAATGGCATTGGAATGCCATCTTCTCAACATTTGATCCCCTCATTCGAATCTGATAGTAGCCCGATCTTAAATCAATCTTTGAAAAGAACTTGGCACCATGTAGCTCATCAATGAGCTCATCTATCCTGGGAATGGGGTACCGATTCTTGATAGTGCTTTAATTCAAGGCACGATTCCACACACATGCAGATGGTGCCATCCTTTTTCTTCACAAGAACAACAGCTGAAGCAAAAGGGCTTTTGCTTGGACGAATGAAGCCCATCTCCAAGAGTTCTCTTATATTCTTCTCAATGTCATCTTTCTTCTTCTTTGGATATCGATAGGGCATTGTAATAACTGGCTTGGCCCCATCTTTGAGTTGAATGACGTGCTCAACTCCCCTTTCAGGAGGCGGCCCAAGAGGTAGATCAACAAAGACTTTACTCTTTTTGGTGAGCAAGGACTGAATATCTGGTGGATAGTCCCAATATCTTTTTGGTAGATCAGCAAGGACTTTACTCTTTGTTTCAATTGGACTAGCTGGGAGAACCATACATTCTGCAGCCCACTCAACTAGATCATGCCGAATCAGCCTCTCCATTCTTTTGAAAGATACAATCCGAGGACCTCCATTAGACATTCCTCTTAGCACCACCTTCTTTCCATCGGATTGAAACTTGAGCTCCATTGTTTGCAGATTTAGAGAGATTTCTCGAAGAGAACGCAGCCATTGAATGCCAAGAACAACATCCGTATCTCCAATACTTACAACGTAGAAGTCATCTTTGACCTCATGATTGCCCAATTGCAAAGACATGTTAGCAACCTTTTGATTGCAAGAGATTTGGAACCCATATGCTACCATAACTTTGAAGCCTTCAAATTCTTCAGTGTTCAGCCCTCTCTTCGCAACCACTCTTTCATCTATGAAATTATGTGTTGCTCCTGTATCTATCAAAGCAATAATTCAATGCCCACCAACCATGCCACGAACCTTGAAAGATTTGTTCTTCCGGAAACTAGAGAGTTGGGCAATAGGGGCCCCAACTTCTTGCTCAAAGCAATAATTCAATGCCCACCAACCATGCCACGAACCTTGAAAGATTCGTTCTTCTGGAAACTAGAGAGTTGGGCAATAGGGGCCCCAACTTCTTGCTCATGATCGAACTCTTCTAGAGCATTTTCTTCTTCACTTTCTCCAAAATCAGACTACTGCTCCGTGTAATCAGATTCTGATCCAAAATCAGAATAAGCCTCTATGTGGTTAGAATGTCCTCTTCCATAGTATTGATGCCCTTTAGTCCATGGTTCTTTGCATGTGTAACATTTTCCCTCTTTTCTAAGCTTCTCACGAAGCTCATCATCCTTCTTAGAAGAGAACTTTTTATGCTTATTTGAAGAATGTCTCTTATCTCTCTTGTGAGCAAAAGGCTTAGGCGGAAATTTTGGCCTAGGGGCTAACAACTCCATACTTCTAGCCTTCTTGATGGCTTCTTCAAGACTTGGTGGATCGAAAGCTTTAACCCACCCTTTCAACGGTTCCACTAAACCTTCGGGAAACAACACTACCAATCTTCTTTCAGTGATGTTGGGCACCATCATGGAAAGCCTTTAGAAATCAGCTATGTATGCATCCAACGAGCCATGCTGCTTCAATTGTGCAAGCTCGCGAAAGTTCACTTCAGGATCCTTAGTGTCGAACCTCTCAATTAGCTTGTTGGTGAACTCATCATAGGTTCGAATGAGGTTGTGGCCAAGTGTGACCAAAGTTCCAAACCATGGTACCACCACTCATGGGCAGCTCCTTCCAAATGCAACGCTGCAAACTTTATGGCATCTTCTTCAGGCATAGGTCTTAGTGAGAGGTAGTTGTCCAGCTTCTGAACCCACGACCTTGCTAAACATTTATCACTTCCATCGAAGTGAGCCAAAGTCACCTTCCTAAGGGCTTGCTGATAGTCAGTTCTAGGAGCCACATGAGCACGGTTATCAACTCTTCCACCATTTCTTCTGCTTCTATGGTTCATGAATTGATGAAAGGACCATTGGTCTCTAAAATCGAGAGGCAAGATGGCGTACTCCATGTAGGCCTGTCTTGCATCATCCACTATGTTAGGGGCGGCCTCAACTTGTGGTTCTTCCCTCTGAGTGAATGTGAGGAAAAGTGGCCTTGAGGCTGATCCTCTCGAGGTGGCCTCATGCTGACCAATAGTTCTGTCTCTCCCATTGCCATTGTTCCCATTGACTCCACTATTTTCTCCTGTAGCATGGTTTTGATTTGGAGTATAGTTCTGAGCAACCTGTTGATCCATTCTTGCAAGCAAGCATGACATCATATCTATCATCCCATCAAACTTCTTCTCCATCCTAGCATCTCTTTCATCCATGGTCTGCTTAAGGCTGTCTAACTGTTGATGTGATTTTTGTGACCGCACCAATCAGCAGAGCAAAGTTGTCCGAAGGCTACTCCATTCTCTCTTGATCAAAGTATTCCGTGCGCTAAGATTGCGAGATAGATTGCACGTTCAACTCCAAGATTCCGAAATACTTGGAATACCCTCAGTTGGTTTGATGTGAATTGTTGTTTTCACGAGGGGACTTACACAATTGTTCAAAAGGTTTTGCAGTTGACAACAGATTGATGATTTGAAGGGGATTTTGCGCGTATGAATTGGCAATTGGGTAGGCTTTCTAAAACTAACCGGAAATAAGTGGAACGTAAATGAGTATAAGGGCCTAAGAAGTTTATGTTCTATTCTAAAGGCGGGACGTGGGATCAATCTCAACAGCTTCAACCAAACTCTGCTCTACCTCACGCTGGACAACTTACACAAAGTTGGTGCAATCTTCAAGGGGATAGCAAGAAATTTTCAAGTTACAACCTAGCATCAAGATACCGTCATAACGACGCATACCAAGGCATGAGCTACAACTGAAGTTAAATTTATGAAATGCTCCAGTAGACCACGCAAGGCAAACTTGCCGTCAGCAAGCCGCTAGTGGTATGGAATAAAATGAAGTTGCCTTGATCAATGCGACAAATCCACAGCTACTATCTACTTGTGTGAAATGAAAATGCTAATCTTAAACTACTTTACGCTACTTTATGCTACTTGGAATTGAAGGGATGAAGAAACCTTGCTAGCTATCCATAACAAAGACGAATTTCACCATCAATGAAAAGATCTTTTATTATGAAAGTGTTACACAACAATCTCTTACAAAAGTTTTCAAAGGAAAACTTTCCTTCTCCTCCAAACTATGCTAAGCTATCAAATTATCTCTCTAACAAAAAGTCTACTCTCTGATGTCTCCTCTAATCTGATCTCTATTCTAATGAATTACAAATGAGGGGGACTCCCCCTTTTATAGATAGCCCAGTCCAATGGACAGCTCAGATTACAATCAAAAGAATGGCTAAGATTAAGCCACCTCAGACCTAACCCTAAAAATTGCCAGAATGGGGAGTGGTACATTAAATGAATCAAAGATTCCCACTCACTCCCAAAATAGTAAAGGCAATTAATGCCCACAATCAGTCTTCTAGAAGATCATCATCCAGAAGTGCATTCCCATTCTTCTTTTCTCTGGCTGCAAACTCAATGAACCTAGTAAGTACGGCCTGGATCTCCTGAACCGAAATAGGTGGAATGCAATCAAGCTGAAACTCTAACACCGTGACTGACTGCTCGTGCCGTGTGCAAGATTTTCTCCAAGCAATTAAGGCATCCTGTGTACTCTGAATCAGGTTGGAGAAAGTAGAAGTGTTTTAAAAATCGTCCTGCACAAAGGCCTTCACCTCTGAGAAGAAAGGTGCCAGCCTACTCCTCAAATTATCAGTAGTCACCTCATCTGGATTCAACCGTCTAGCAAAGATAGCCTCCAAGGTATTCAGGACTCCATCAACAATATTCATCATAGCCTTCCTGACTCTGGCTGAATCCGCCTGTGCTGCGTCGAAGAAACCACTCCCGGTGATTACTGAAAAGTACCATCTAGAAAAGTCATACCTATCATCCTCCTAAATGACTCCTCCATCAATCAGCATCCGCAAAGGAACATGCCTCAATGCCTCTAGACGTTGAATAACTTTGCTCTGATAAATAGAAGCATCACCCCAGGCCTGATCAACTACCTCCATACGTGCCATGATGCTGGAAGCTTGCTAGAAAGCACAAGCAAGGTCTTCCATGAACTTTTTTGTCTCGGCATGAACTCCTGTAACCCATTTATCTGCTTCTTGTGCCATCTTTCTCAACTACAACAAGCCGCTAACTGACTCTCTGGATAACTCGGCTGGAAGCTCTATTGCTAGAATTTCCTGCCCATAAGGACAAGACAAGTGCTGAGACAAGTGCTGCACGTATCCTATCAATGTCTTATGTTCTTTCTTCAATTTCTTATACTTTCCTTCCTTCCTAAACAGTCTGTCCTTGAGCGCCTGATAGGAGTTATCACATTCTTCAACAATCTGTGCACCTGTGGGGCGTCCTAACTCCATAGTTGTGATCACATAATTCTCTGGCACTGCTTCGTCTCGATCACAATCAACTTGTGGCACCGCCATATGAAGGGTGCGAGAGCCATCCTCATCAGTTGATATCTTTGAAAATTTTCGTGCTCTCTTCTTTTGTGGAGGCGTGCTGATCCTGTTCAAAAACTCTTCCATCTCAATTGCTGGATCAATCTCTTCACTGGGGCTTCTTCTCATCCTATCTCTGAGCCAATCAGGTATAACATGCTGTATAACAAATGGCTGCTGTTCTTGTGCTTCTACTTCTCAGACTTGTTCAACTTCTATATCATTCTGGGGAGGCTCATCAGCTTCAAGTGGCTGAGTATCTCCTGAAACTATATCATCATCCTCTAAAGCCGCCTCTAACTCATGCTGAAACTGAGGGTCGGTAGCAGTCTCCTCATCACCCTGTTGATCATCCCTAGTAGGTGCATTAACACTTTGGCCAACTGACTCTCTCCGTGGTGGCTTATTTTCTTTTTGTACCTCCTGCAACTGATTCATTGCATTTCTCTAATCAGCAAAGAGAGAAACCTCCTGTATGCTTGGAGAACGTGTCTCCAATGGCATGGGTGATTCAACTACAACTCTTGGAGGCTCCAGCTGAACAGGCTCCTGCCGAACTGGCTCCTTCCTTCGAGGCTCTGGACCTCGTGTATTTTGTTTCTTTCTACTGGTAGTGGTTGTCCTGTGATCTACCATCAAATTGTAAGTCAACGAAACTGACCTACCCTTTAGTCTGCTCACATGCCTGTCAACCCAAGCTCGGGTAAATGTCAAGACTGGAATGGAAAGTGTGTCCAAATCTACAATCTCTGGTTCTGACCAATCTGGAAGTGGAAGTGGAGTATCTCTCACTACCTCATAATCTGGATGGAGAACATTCATGTCCTCGCTCACCTGGTCTGGTACTGGAATGACTTCGCACTCCCTGATCATACTCAATGGCAACCTAGAGAACATCCTCTTTCTGACTTCAGCCTCGTCTAATGCACCAGCCCAATAATCTTCAATATTTGCCTTATGTTTGAATTCTTTTGACAGTATCCACCTGATATTGCTATGTGGATCATAATGCTGTCTGCTGGTGTGATAGGAAAAGTGAAAGAACTGAAGCTCACTCTCAGCTTCTCTAGCTGCCTGAAGTGAAGGACACACTTCGTCTGAATTACCCATGACAATCGAGAACTCAACTCCTCCCTTCTTCTTTCTCTTCTGAATCTTATCGTAGGCAACCGGTTGCCTCGATATCTCTTAACATTAAAATCCTATTGGTTGGGTACGTAGGCCGCCTATATGGATATGAAGAAAAACCTTGCAGCCTGATGTAAGAAAACTTCGGAAATTGTATAAACCAACACCCATACCTTTCTATTAACTCCTGAGCTTCCCTCGAGATCCTGTGATGAATCCGCTCCTGAAGTGATCTCTTGATGTGCATGGTAAAGGCATCATTGACGCGCTTGTAATGAGTAGTGCTTGTCAGGTGCAACTGCGGACAAGCCTCATGGATTTTGAATTGATGAGAACCACAACCCACCGGTTCCTTGTATGAAATTCCTCTATATCTTGTCATACGAGCCAACATGTAAATAAGGTAAGAGCCCATATAAAATGTCTTCGTTCTTCTCAAACTCAGGAGCTGCTCGTGCAAATTGTCACTAATCATCGCAGCCCAGTCGACGTACTCTTTTCCTTCCAGCACGAGGTTGATGTAATAGAACATCCACGGTTCAAAAATAAAAGCTTGCCGGCAACCTCCAACTCTGCTCAGCATCATAATCAAGTCACAGTACTCCTACTTCAAGTCATCTGATATAATTTTCCTTGGTAGCTTTGTACGAGAGGGCTTGGGGTTGCTCATCCAGCAAGTATTGATCGTCTCTGTACATCTCTCGAATGCAGAAGCATACATTCGCTCAGCACGTTCTCTCGATTTGTAAACCATCTTCTTGTGTGTTGGAATCCCAAAAGCTTCGCCAATAGCTACAGGAGTGAGGTTGGCGAGCACTTGGCCATCTGGTGACATAATTGATCTGTGGTCATGTAATGTCCCCATTTTGGCAATACGCTCTTCTTTGACTGATAGCCTATTTCTGGAAATCTGTAGGTTGATCAGAAGTGAAATTAGGGTTTCCTTGCTTGGAGGTTTGTGGCATTTCTAGGTATTTACTATTTTTAGTAAATACTAATTTTGGCAGTGGTTCAGTTGTCAGTGTTCATTAAGTCATTTTCAGTTGGAGCAGTTGCTTGGGTTTCCACTTTCATTAAGTCTTGCTTCCAGCTCAATTCTGCTTTCTGTTGGTTTTGAGGTAAACTTACTATTTTTGGCAGTGGCTATTTTTAGTAAGTCTAATTTTGGCAGTGGCATCATCAGCAGTTCAACTCAAGTCATCTTGTTATCCATCAGTCTCAGTTTGGCTTTGGGTTTGGTTTTCTTCATGAGTTGAGTTTATACTTAGTCAAATTTCATGTTTCTCAGTTGTACCCCACGCCTAGGAGTAATAACTTCATGTTGTTTTAAAAGAGGGGCCATTAAGGGGGTCAATTGTGCATTTAATGATTTATTAAATGCTTTATTGTTGCAAAGTGAAGTTGGACGCCTAAAGGAGGTTGAGTAATATTTTATTATTTCAAAAAGTAAAAGGCAAAAAGGTGGCGTCCCTTTTGGAAGTTGAAGTGATTCAACTTCTTGGAATTTGAAGAGTTCTTGTTGCTTCATTTGCCAACTAAAAGCTTATATATTGCTGCTGTTTGAAGAGCTGATTATCCAATGTTTATGCTAATGTTATGCTGTCAAAATGACAACTTGTTTAATACTTCGAGGGATGCTTACCTCCTAGTTCCAATCCAATTTCGTGTTTGAAAGACAACACCTAGTTGGTCTTATTGCTGCTTCTCAATCAGACTAGCAGATTGTGCTTCAAAGTTGGTGAATTTTGGTGAGAATTTCAGTTTTAATGTTGCTGGTGTATACACAGCTGAAGGTGTTTTTCATTTACAGCTTTTGATGTGAATTTATTTTGGTTATGGGTATTTGATCCTTGCAATTCTATGCTAATGGCGACCATATTTGGAGAATTTCAAAATTTAATTCCAAGTATTTGATTTTTAGCATGAGAAATCGCCCCTCTTGAGGACCGTACCATCTTGAGAGTGCATTGGGATTCGTGCAAAATAATATCTTGAGTTTTGATGCAGTTTTGTGGTTTGAGTTTGGGTGCCTATCCTCCAAAGAGACTTTTCATTTCGTTTCATTCAATTCAGAGGTAAATTGAATGAGTTATGAGCATTTCATTGTTTTACAGGTTGCTGGTTTACAGTTTCAGTTTGCTGGTTTTTATTATCAGACTTCAATAAGTTCAGAATTTGGCTTCAATTTCAGTCTTTGAGAGTTATATAAACTAGCTCAATTCATCCTTCACATATTTGCATTCATTCTTCTATTGTAACACTTGTAATTTGCAGTTTTTCTTAATTGTAAGGTTGAGAATTAGTAGTACTAATCCAACCATTTATTTACTGCATTTACTTGTGATCTTTAATGCAAATATCATAACCCCTGGATGGTTTACCGCCAGTGTGGAGGAATCTGATTTGTATTTACTTTCTATCACCCACTGTTAAGTGGAGAATTCCCACTGTTTAGTGGATGCCCGCCGCAGCGGAGGAATTAGTCTAGATTATGTTGTTTTCTTCCCCCCACTATTTAAGTGGTTGAGCGGATTTCTTCATGGCTGGTTATCCGCCTATTTGTTTCAGTTTTCAATTAATAACTCCGTCATATGTTAGCACCTCACCCTCAATGGGATCTTGAGTGCACATTCTTGACGTTGAGTTTGTTTCATTTCAAGTACTGTTCTTTAATTTCTCCGCCATATGACAACACCCATCCTTCCTTGGGATTGAGTGTGCATTCTTGGCGTTGAGTTCTTTCAAGCTTTGATTTCAGTTTTGATGCTAACGCTAATCCATTGGCGTAGTGTTGGCTTGTGTTATGATAATTCAAGAAAAAATTGGTTGGCATATTTCAAGTCAGTCTCATAATAATTGGCACACTCCATCATTAGTTCCAAGCACTGAATAGTTGGTGGGAAACCAGCAGCTGCATATAGTCCACTTCGAATGATGTGCGAAGTGATCGAAAATTGATGACTGCCAATCCCCAGCATCCGATTCTTGAAAGTCTCCAAGTTGAAAGAGCCCAAATTCGTGTCAGCAAGCTTGGCCAACTTCGAAGTAAACTTTGACTCTGGCATAAAAGGCTTGCTCAGCTTCTTGATAACAACTTGCCTGGATGCACCATTGTTGTCCTTACCAGTTGTTCTTGCTTCAGCCATCCTACAAAACGATAAACAGCCATCAGTAAATAACTTAGAAAATAAATAAAATATCATGCAGGGGCTGCCAGTCGACTTTAAAAACTTTGAGAAGTTGCAACATCATATCTCATTTGCAAACCTCAACTTCTCCTTCAACAAATTTCGAACTGTGAACACTTAGAAAATTTGCTTTAGCAACAAACACTCTCAGTAAATTTTCTAAGTTGGCTGCAATGACTTCAATACTTGAGAAAATCGCCCACTTTGCTTCAGCAACTTAGATTCTTTTAAATTTCAGCCTTCAGCAACTCACTTCAACTTCAAGTTGCACTTCTTTAGTTCCAGCAATATTTTCTTTCAAAACAACCTTCAGCAATGTTCTCTGCAACTCCAAGTGACTTAGAGCAAAAATCGAACTTCTTCAGCAACCTTCAGCTTCAGCATTCGGCTTAGTCATTCACTGCAACTTCAAGCTCCAAGAAAATTCGAACTTCTTCAGCTGTGAAAATGATGAATGAACTTTCAGCTCTTATAGCAAAATCAATTTCTAGGAGGCTAAGTTTAGCTAGTACATTAAATTTCCACTACTTCTCTTCAAGAATTCAAATTTTCCCTCCTTGCCAATTTTAACAGTTGTCACCCGACGCCTGGAATCTTGGCCTTCTAGAATTTCAACTTTGACTGGCGTAGTTTAATTCACTTTCGAAAATATTTACTTTAAATTCACCTTTTAACAAATTCTACTCACCAGCCGGAGCTGTGTCATTCAAATTTTAATTTCATTTACCTCTGATTCTGGAAAATTCATCCTATGAAGAATTCAACCAAAATTATCTAGGCAATTCACTTCAAATCCATCGTCTGGAAAATTTTATTTTGAAAACACCTCTTATTCAATTTGCCGTAGAAAATTTAAAATTTTCCCCTTTGGAAAATTCATAATTCGAGCACCGATTAAATTCTTCATCCTTAAGGCCTTGGCGAAGTGCTGAAGACATGGAAATCAACTTCTCATTGAAGATCTTCAATACCCAGAAGAAAATTTTCTTCAAAACTTGTCAAACTCATGGGTATACAACGAACGGGTTCATTTAATTTTCTTGAATTTTGAACCTTAGAAAAATAATTTTCAATAATTTTAATCCATTCTTCACATCTCTGTGAGCACTTCGTTGCTTTGACTTGAAATTTTTTTTATCAATCCTGCAGTGCCATCATCCACTGACTTCATTCATTAGCAATTTATTCACTCTTCAGGAAAATTTTACATCTCCAAGTCTAGGCGTGATTTTCTTAAGAAAATATTGTGCCTTAGAAAAATTTTAAATTCATCTTCAATCACTCTGCCAGTGGTGAAGAATTTTTTTTTGTTTCAACTTAGAAATTTTTTATTTAAAATGCCTCGAGTGTATCTTGTATGTCATGAAGAAAATATTTTCCTTTCTCAACGCCCAGCATATTCATCTTCATCATCTTATAGGCTTAATATTCCCAACGCCTTAGCAATATTTACACCACCTTAGGCGCATTTTATAAATCATGGAGAACACCTTAAATTTCAACGCCTAGTATTTCTTTTTATTTCACATCATGAACTTTGGGCGCAATTAGCATATGTGGAAGAAAAAATTCCAACGCCTAGGCAACATTTATCTTTTAATTTTACCTTCACACTCTTGATTCACCTTTTACTTACTTCAACTTGGGCGCATATCACACCTTATGAAGGATAAACTTGTTGACTTCTTAAGATGGGCGCATTTCATCCATGCTAGAGGATGGGCGCATTTGCTAGGTGATGAAGGATGAAACACTTATGTGACCCTTGAGCTTCTTTCTTTTTGTCCTCACATGCCCTCACTTGGGCGCATTTAAGCATGGGAGGTGGATGAAAATTTTGACTTCTTTTGAATCTTTGACCCCCCTCTTGAAGTATGGGCGCAAATGGAGGGTGGTGGAGGATGAAACTTCTTAGAAAACTTTCTAGCATTTTGCTTGTGAGGAGGGCGCAAATGGGCTAGGATGGAGGATAAAGCATCTTTGACCCTTTTGACTTTCTCCTTGCTAGACATGATTTGAGCGCATTTGAGAGGGAGAGAAGAATAAAGCTATGCCTTAGAATATTTCTCATCAGTCTCTTTAAAGTGGGCGCATTTGGCTATGTGTGGAGGATGAAAATTATTCCTTGACTTCTTGTGACATGGGCGCATTTTGCTACAGGAGGAGGATGAAAATTGGTACTTAGAAGATTTTCCAATCATCTTGACTTGTTGAAGAGGGCGCATTTGGGCTAGGATGGAGGATAAGGCACCAACACTTAGAAACCCTTTGTATGCTATTAGCTTGAAGTGGGCGCATTTCACCTATGGAGGTGGATGAAAATTATTCCTAGCCACTTTTTCTTGCCTCGCCAGCTTCTCCATACCTTACTATAAATAGTAAGTCTTTTAATTTTCATATCTCAGAAGCTCAAAATGATTTGAAATTTTGAACACTGGACCTTCACGACCTTGTCAGCCTGTTGACACTGCCATTCTGAGCCTACCTGTTAAAAATAGCATGTTTCTGAAAGTGATTTACTATTTATAGTAACTCCTTGCTGCTGATACCTCCACAACTCCAAATGACTTGAAATTTGAATGACGCGCTCCTCACCACGTGACCTACCTGTTGACATCGGCACCTGCTGCTGACTTTCTATTTTTAGCCAGTTTCTGAAATGACTTACTATAAATAGTAAGTGCTCCGTTTGCCTTCAAATTTTGCCAGTGGATAGCCTGAAAGATGCTGATCGCGGTGGTATACACCGGTTTTCGAAAATTCTGACTTTTTATGCCTCTTTTTGGGTCTCGAAGCTGGAAACCCTAATTGGTCTTGCATGCATATCAAACGACCTCCGTTTGTCCTTGTTTTCGTTGCATTGCGATCAGTTTGTGATTCTGAAGTGCTAGGAGGCGACTGTCGGAATGCATCTGCTAAAAATAGTAAGTTCCTGAATAAGTGATTATCTCTATTTGCATGTCATATCACTGCGAAGCTCTCGAAAAACTCATAAGGAATATGCAGACATGCAAAGAAAACCCTGACATGCAAACCCTAAAAATAGCCTCGGAAGGCTAAACTCTGAAAGTCTTTATCTCACTTTGCATGTTACACCATCGCGAAGGTCTCTGAAAACCCAGAAGGAATTCTCAGACATGCATTGAAAAACTTTGCATATAGGCCCTGAAATTTGCCTCGGAAGCTAGACTGCTAAAAATAGTAAGTGGTCCGTTTCAGCCCAAATTTTGTAGATGAGTAGCTTGACATGTTTTGAATGCGGTGTAACTGTTGAACATCAAAAATGCAGAGGGAACACCCTGAATTGCACACTTACTAAAAATAGTAAGTGACTGGAATCTGATGAAATTTAGCTGAGAGTCAGCAGGAAGCATACTGACAGCAATGTTAATCTCTGTTTCAATTTATTCACCTCGCTTGATCACAAATTGGCTGGAAAGTACAAACCCTAATTTTCAGACTTGGCCAAAATTTTACATTTAAGTTCAATGACAAGCACACCCCTCCGAAAGGCAGACATTAGCAAAGAGACAGAGAGAGAGAGAGAGACAAAAACCAAAGCCAAAAGACTAGAATGGAGCAAAAATTAGGGGTCCCCATTTTGAATGGGGCGATGTGTGAAAAGGTCACAACACTAACATGTTTTCAACTGCTTCACCAGTATCAACTACTTTTCCTGTCTCTCTAAAAGCCCCTGAAATTGTATCTACCTCTGGTGTAGGTGGAAACTGAAACTGTTGATTTCTAGCCTAACTTTTGGTTTAGTATCTGTAGTCTCTTTCACTCATCTGTCAACTGAATCACTGATGGGCACAGGTTGGCAGAATCATGGCTCTGATACCACTGTAATGAGCCAACCAATTTTTTTTTGAATTTTACAATGAGCAACTCAGCAAAACAAGAACCCGTTAAGGTTAGCCCAAAAACCAAACACTGCTGGAAAGTAACTCTATGCCAAGAATGTACACCAGGATCCCAATGTTGGGCAAGGTGTGAGCATATGGTGCTAAGGATCGTCAGTACCAACTGAAAGATTACAATGCTGGAAGGTAACCCAATGCCAAGAATGTGCACTCAAGACCCGAGGTGGGTGAGGTGCTAACATATGGCGATGGGGATCATTAGTGCTCAAAGAAATACAATACTGAAAAGAAAGCTCGACCACTTATTCAGCAGGAGCGAAGAGGAACTAAAAGAAAGAAAACTTGACCACTTATTCAGCGGGAGCTATTACAATGAAATAACAAAGTGTTCATTCCCCTTCTTGGCGGTAAACCATCCAAGAGCTTAAGAGTGTTTGTTCATTTACCTTCTCTAGCGCTAAACCGTCCAAAGATTGTTAATGTTTGTTGCTAAAAGACAACTAAGTAACTGCAAAATTAGATGACTGAAATAGTACTACTATTTGCAGCCTTACAATGCAACAATCTGCAAATTACAAAGTATTACAATATTCAAATCAATGCCACAGCTGCAAGATTAGTTCTCCAACATCTAAGAATTAGCAAGACTGAGAGAGCAACCCAAAATCTGAACTTCTAAAATCTGATATGACAGACCTGCAACTGAAAATACACAACCAGAAACACTGTAACTCACTAAAATGTTTATAACTTACTCCAAACTCATCCAAATGACATGAAATAAAATGCATAAGCTTCTAATGATGAAGGCGCCCAAGTAGCAACACTGAAACCACTCCAAATGAGTAGTATTTATTTTGCACGAAAACCAATGCAACTCCAGAATGGTACGACCCTCAAGGAAGGGCAATTTCTTGTTCTAAAATCAAATACTTGACATTAAAATCTGAGAATTTGCATAAGGGGTCGCCCCAACCAGCAAAACACAACTAACAAATACCCACAACAAAATAAAATTCACACGATGACTTCTAAGCGAAAACAACTTTCAACTACAACTAAACTAGCAACTCAAAAATGATCTACAACTACTAAAAACTCCATGAAAATGTGCTCAATCTGCTCTCAAGGATTAAGAATAGCCTAATCTTAGCTAGTTGCTATCTTTCAAGCAAGAAACTAAGCCAATGCTAGGAGGTATGCATTCCTCAAAACAACCCACTCACCATTTCGGTAGCATAACAATATAGTAGATATGAGATAACCAAATGAAGAACAAGTGTCTCCTTATATAGACTTGAGATAATCCTCTAGAGGCTTCTAGAAGTGCGCCCAAATTCAAATTCAATTTGACTCATTTTCCCTCCTCAAGATGGCATCCCTTTTCAAGAATAAAATAATTCTTTTAATAATATAATATCTTTCATCAAAGTTGGCGTCCATTCCCTCAAGCATTATTTTTGGCTTTAGAAATATTTTAATTGGCCTCCTGATGTGGCGTCCACCCTCCAAGACCCCCTTTTCAGAACAACATAAAGTTATATCCTTAGGCCAAGGGGTCATAATGAAAATATAACATTATAACTTAAAAATAATTCATTTCCTCAAGAAATTTCACCACAAAGCCAAAATCAACATTACCCACTGAACTGCCTGAAGAGGAAAGCCAACTGTGCTGATGCCAATAGGACCACTGCCAAAAATAGAATTTACTAAAAATAGTAAATTCAGAAAGTTGCTCAGAACATCATGCATGCAGTACCATTGCGAAGCTCTTTGAAAACCTAGAAAGAATCCACAATCCAAACTCCAAACTCCCAGTAACAACCTCCTAGAAAATAGGGAACCCTAATTTTTGCTTCCAAGTAGCCTATGGGCCTTTGGGATAGGCTAACAGTCAACTACATTGATCACTGCTGAGAAGGGGACATTACAAATTAGATTTATATCTGACCTGACTACCATGTTTAATACTTGCCAATTTGACTACCAAGTTCAATACCCATTTTTTGGTCTTATGATTCTCCTTCATTTATGAAGCCAATGATATTGTACTCATTTGGACTAATAGAGCACGCTGACTCAACTCTATGTTGAGTTTGCTAGGACCAACACATAAAATGATGGGAGGGGAGAGGTTTATTGGTCTGTCTTGCTGGATCAATTGTCTGAAATAAATGCATGTGGATTGGTTCTTCACAAGAGTGAGATGCAGATCATAGTGGGTTGGGAGACTTTACATGATATAAGGTTAGACCTCTCCTCTATATCAGTTCTTAAAATGGGGTTTGGTTGTCATTTGACCTCTAGAAAAGGTTACGTGTGTGCAGGGGTAAGCAACACCCAGTGCAAACTCCCAAAATTTGGGTATTGTTGTGACCTTTTTCACACATCGCCCCATTCAAGATGGGGACCCCTAATTTTTGCTCCATTCTGGTCTTTTGGGTTTTGTTTTTGTCTCTCTCCCTCTCTTTCTGTCTCTTTTTTGCAATCTGCCTTTCGAGGGATGTGCCCGTCTGTGAGCTTAAACGTGAAATTTTGGCCAAGTCTGAAAATTAGTTTTTGTACTTTCCTGGTCAATCTAGGGCCAAATAGAGTAAATGAATTGAAATCTGAGACTAACATTACAGTCAGTATGCTTCCAGCAAGTTTCCACTGAAATTCCATCAGATTCCGGCAACTTACTATTTTTAGTAAGTGTGCAATTCAGAGTGTTCCCTCAGCTTTTTTGAAATTTCGACAGTCACACTGCATTCAAAACATGTCAAGCTCCTCGCCTGTAAAATTTGAGCTGAAACAGACCACTTACTATTTTTAGCAGTTCAGCTTCCAGAGCAGATTTCAGGGTTTATATGCAGAGTTTTTCAATGCATGTTTGAGGATTCCTTCTGGGTTTTCTGAGACCTTCGCGATGGTATAACATGCAAAGCGAGATGATAACTTTCAGAGTTCAGCTTTCAAAGGCTATTTTTAGGGTTTGCATGTCAAGGTTTTCTTTGCATGTCTGTATATTCCTTATGGGTTTTTCGAGAGCTTCGCAGTGATGTGACATGCAAAGCGAGATAATCACTTCTTCAACAACTTGCTATTTTTAGCAGATGCACTCTGGCAGCCACCTCCCAGCGCATCAGAATCACGAACGGGATGCAATGCAATAGAAACGAGGTCAAACGGAGTTGCAGAGGATGGAAAATCAGACACTTGCTATTTTTAGCAGGTTGGCACAGAGAAATTAGGGTTTCCTAAATTCAAGGGCAAAACACGACGATCATGCAAGGATAGCATCTAGCCACAACCACCGCACTTCAAGCATTCAGCACGTAAAATTTGAAGACATTCTGAGCAATTGCTATTTTTAGTAAATTGCTAAAAATAGCAGGTTTAGGGCAGATATCAGGCACCAACAGTTCAATCGCATCTCGAGGATCAAAACTAAGCAAAATCAGGCATTTCAGAGTCAAAAACAGCTTAAAAGGCAAAATTTGAAGAACTTTCTAAAACTAGAAAGTCAGCAACAGGCGCCAGTGTCAACGGGCAAGTCACCCAATGAGGAGCACACCATTCGAATTTCAAATCAAACGGAGATATGGAGGTCTCAGAAACAAGCAATTACTATAAATAGTAAATCACCTTTAGAAACATGCTATTTTTAGCAGGTTAGCTTAGGATGGCAGTATGAACAGGTTGACAATGTCATAAGTCTCCTGTGTTTAAAATTTCAAATTGATCCAAGCTTCAAAAGTGTGGAAATCAGAAGACTTACTATAAATAGCAAGACACAGAGAAGCAGGCAGAAGGAAGGAAAATGGCTAAGTCTGAGACTTTATCTTTCATCCACCTCCTGTGCTCAAATGCGCCCTCATGAAGAACTGAAGATGCTTAAAATTTTCTAAGTGTTGAATATCCACCTCATGCCTCCATTTGCGCCCTCCTCACAAGCTTGCCTTCAAAACGTTGAAATTTTTTCTAAGTCTAGGCTTCATCCTCCTGCCTATCCAAAATGCGCCCACTTTGATGAGGATGTTTAAAAAAAAATTCTAGAATTTTCATCCTTCTCACCTATCAAAATGCGCCCATCCTAAGAAGTTCAACAAGAAAGTCAAAAAAAGAGTCAAAGATTTTCATCCTCCTCCTATGGCAAAATGCGCCCATGTATTAAACTTTATCCACCTCCTATGCTCAAATGCGCCTAAGTGGAGACATGTGAGGACAAAACAAGTCAACAAGTCAAAATGACTAAGGCGTTGGAAACTCCATCCTCCTCCCATGCTTAAATGTGCCCAAATAAGGGCATGTAAAGACAAAACAAGGGGAGCTCAAGGGTCACATGTTGGGCATTGAAATTTTATCCTCCTGCATGTGTAAAATGCGCCAAGATAAGGGGAAGATAAATATTGCAAAGTTATTGAAAATGCAAGGTGGTGAAATAAAATGACTAAGGCATTGGAACTTATCCTTTACACTATGCAAATTACGCCCAAGGTTCATATTGTGAGGTAAAGTATGCTAGGCGTTGGAATTTAAAAGGAAGTATATCCCTCATGGGATGTAAAGTGCGCCCAAGGCATTCAAGAAAGAAAAAATTTCCTAAGTGAGTTGATAAATTTCCTCACTGCAGACAAGATGATTTGAAGATGAATTTAAAATTTTCTAAGGCAAAAATTTCAAAAATGCTAAGTGATTCAAATTTTTTTTCTAAGGCAAAGAAATTTTCCTTAAGAGAAATACGCCCAAGTTGAAATATTGGTGAAGTTGACTAAGATGTGAGCAAAATTGCCGGAGATGAAGTCAGAGAATGCCAACATTGCAGGAACAATAAAAAAATTTCAAGTCAGAGCAACAAGAAATGTTCACAGATGTGAAGAATGGGATTAAATTTGTTAAAAATTATTTTTCGAAGGTTCAAAATTCAAGAAAATTAAATGAACCCGTTCGTTGTATACCCATGAATTCGACAAGTTCTGAAGAAAATTTTCTTTTGGGTATCGAGGATCTTCGATGAGAAGTTGATTTCCAAGTCTTCTACACTTCACCAAGGCCTTCAAGATGAAGAATTTAATCGGTGCTCAAATTATGAATTTTCCTAAGGGGAAAATTTAAAATTTTCTAAGGCAAATTGAATAAGATGTGTTTTCAAGATAAAACTTTCTAGACGATGAATTTGAAACGGATTGCCTAGATTATTTTGATTGAATTCTTCACAGGATGAATTTTCCAGAGTCAGAGGTGAATGAAATTAAAATTTGAATGACAGAGCTCCGGCTGGTGAATAAAATTTGTTAAAAGATGAATTTAAAGTAAATATTTTCGAAAGTGAATTAAACTACGCCAGTCAAAGTTGAAATTCTAGAAGGCCAAGATTCCAGGCGTCGGGTGACAAGTGTTGAAATTGGCAAGAGAGGGAAATTCGAATTCTTGAAGAGAAGTAGTGGAGATTTAATGTACTGGCTAAACTTAGCCTCCTTCTAGAATTTGAATTCCCTATATGAGCTGAGTGTCTTTTCATTTCTCCTCACCAGTTGAAGAAATTCAAATTTGCTCTGAGTTTAGTGTTGCAGTGAGTTGCTGAGGCTGAAAGTATTCAACTTGGTGTTGAAGGAAATTGCTGAAGCTGAAGTGTGAAAGTGCAAGTGAGAAATTTGATTTGAGAAGAAGATTGCTGAAGTTGAAGGCTGAAATTTGAGTTTATTGCTGAAGCTGAAAAGGTACGACTTGAAGTAGAAGTAAGTGGCTGAAGCTGAAATTTGCTAAGTCATTAGAAGATTGCTGAAGTTCGAATTTAAAAGAGTCTAAGTTGCTGAAGTAAAGTGGACGATTTTATCAAGGTTTGAAGTTGCTGAGTGTGAAGTGAAGTTGCTGAAGCTTGCTTAGAAACTTTCTAAGTGTTGAAAGTTCAAATTTGTTGAAGGAGAAGTGAGGTTTGCAAATGAGATATGATGTTGCAACTTCTCAAAGTTTTAAAAATCGACTGACAGCCCCTGCATGATATTTTATTTATTTTCTAAGTTATTTGCTGATGGCTATTTATTGTTTTGTAGGATGGCTGAAGTAAGAACAACTGGCAAGGACAACAATGGTGCATCCAGGCAAGCTGTTATCAAGAAGCTGAGCAAGCCTTTCATGCCAGAGTCAAAGTTTACTTTGAAGTTGGGCAAGCTGGCTAATACCAATTTGGGATCTTTCAACTTGGAGACTTTCAAAAATCGGATGCTGGGTATTGGCAATCACCAACCTTCAATCACTTCACACAACATTGTTCGAAGTGGATTGTATGCAGCTGTTGGATTTCCACCAGCTATTCAGTGCTCGGAGCTAATGATGGAGTGTGCCAATTATTATGAGACTGATCATAGATCAATTGTTTCACCAGATGGCCAAGTTTTCGCCAACCTCACTCTTGTAGCTATTGGCAAAGCTTTTGGGATTCCAGCACACAAGAAGATGATTTACAAATCAAGAGAACGAGCTGAACGAATGTATGATTCTGCATTCGAGAGATGTACAAAGACGATCAATACTCGCTGGATGAGCAACCCCAAGCCCTCTCGTACAAAGCTGCCAAGGCAGATTATATCAGATGACTTGAAGTAGGAGTACTGTGACTTGATTATGATGTTGAGCAGAGTTGGAGGCTGCCCACAAGCTTTTATTTTTGAACCGTGGATGTTCTATTACATCAACCTCGTGCTGGAAGGAAAAGAGTATGTCGACTGGGCTGCGATGATTAGTGACAATTTGTACGAACAGCTCCTGAGTTTCAGAAGAACAAAGACATTCTACATGGGCTCCTACCTTATTTACATGTTGGCTTGTATGACAAGATATAGAGGAATCTCATACAAGGAACCAGTGGGTTGTGGTTCTCATCAATTTAAAATCCATGAGGCTTGCCCGCAGTTGCACCTGACGAGCACTACTTATTACAAGCGTGTCAACGATGCCTTTACCATGCATATCACGAGATCACTTCAGGAGCGTATTCATCATAGGATCTCGAAGGAAGCTCAAGAACTGATTGAAAGGTATGGGTGCTGGTTTATACAATTTCCGAAGTTTTCTTACATCAAGCTGCAAGGTTTTTCCTCATATCCATATAGGCTGCCTAAGTACCCAACCAATAGAATTTTGATGTTAGAAATATCTAGGAAACTGGTTGCCTATGATAAAATTCAGAAGAGAAAGAAGAAGGGAGGAGTTGACTTCCCGATCGTCATGGGTAATTCAGACGAAGTGTGTCCCTCATTACAGGCAGCTAGAGAAGCTAAGAGTGAGCTTCAGTTCTTTCACTTTTCCTATCACACTAGCATACAGCATTATGATCCGCATAGCAATATCAGATGGATACTGTCAGAAGAATTTAAACATAAGGCAAATATTGAGGATTATTGGGTTGGTGCATCAGACAAGGCTGAAGTCAGGAGGAGGATGTTCTCTAGGTTGCCATTGAGTATGATCAGGGAGTGCGAAGTCATTCCAGTACCAGACCAAGTGAGCGAGGACATAAGTGTTCTCCACCCAGATTATGAGGCAGTGAGGGATACTCCACTTCCACTCCCAGATTGGTCAGAACCAGAGATTGCCGACTTGGACACACTTTCCATTCTAGTCTTGACATTTACCAGAGCATGGGTTGAGAGATATGTGAGCAGATTGAAGAGTAGGTCAATTTCCTTGACTTACAGTTTGATGGGGGATCACAAGACGCCCACTACCAGCAGAAAAAAACAAATTACTCGAGGTCCAGAATCTCGAAGGAAGGAGCCTGTTCAGCCGGAGCCTCCACGAGTTGTAGGAGAGTCACCCACACCATTGGAGACACGTTCTCCAAGTATACAGGAGGTTTCACTTTTCCCTGATCAGAGGAATGCAAGAAATCAGGAGCAGGTACATGAGGAAAATCAGCCACCACGGAGAGAATCAGTTGGCCAGAGTGTTAATGCGCCTACTAGAGATGATCAGCAGGGTGATGAGGAGACTGTTACCGACCCTCAGTTTCAGCATGAGTTAGAGGTGGCTTTAGAGGATGATGATGCAGTTTCAGGGGATACTCAGCCATTAGAGGCCGATGAGCCTCGCCATAATGATATTGAAGTTGAACAAGTCCGTGAAGTAGAGGCACAAGAACAACAACCATTTGTTATACAGCATGTTGTACCTGATTGGCTCAGAGATAGGATGAGAAGAAGCCTCAGCGAAGAGATTGATCCAGCAGTAGAGATGGAAGAGTTTTTGAACAGAATTAGCGCGCCTCCACAAAAGAAGAGAGCACGAAAATTTTCAAAGATATCAACTGATGAGGATGGCTCCCACACCCTTCATATGGCGGTGCCATGAGTTGATTGTGATCGAGACGAGGCAATGCCAGAGAATTATGTGGTCACAACCATGGAGTTAGGACGTCACACAAGTGCACAGATTGTCGAAGAATGTGATAACTCCTATCAGGTGCTCAAGGACAGACTGTTTAGGAAGGAAGGAAAGTATAAGAGGTTGAAGAAAGAACATAAGACATTGATAGGATACGTGCAACACTTGTCTCGTCCTTGTGGGCAGAAGATTCTAGCAATAGAGCTTCCAGTTGAGATATCCAGGGAGTCAGTTAGCGGCTTGTTGGAGTTGAGAAAGATGGCATAGGAAGCAGATAAATGGGTTACAGGAGTTCATGCCGAGATAGAAAAGTTCATGGAAGATCTTGCTCATGCTTACCAGCAAGCTTCCAGTATTACGACACGTATGGAGGCAGTTGATCAGGCCTGGGGTGATGCTTATGTTTATTAGAGAAAAGTTATTCAGCGTCTAGAGGCATTGAGGCATGCTCCTTTGTGGATGCTGATTGGTGGAGGAGTCATTCAGGAGAATGATAGATATGACTTTTCTAGATGGTACTCTTTAGTAATCACAGGGTGTGGTTTCTTTGATGCAGCACAGGCGGATTCAGCTAGAGTCAGGAAGGCTATGATGAATATTGTTGACAGAGTCCTGAATACTTTGGAGGCAATCTTTGCTAGACGGCTGAATCCTGATGAGGTGACTACTGATAATTTGAGTAGGCTGGCACCTTTCTTCTCAGAGGTGAAGACCTTTGTGCAGGACGACTTTGAAAACACTTCTACTTTCTCCAGCTTGATTCAGAGTACACAGAATGCCTTAGTTGCTTGGAGAAAATCTTGCACACGGCACAAGCAGTCAATCACAGTGCTAGAGTTCCAGCTTGATTGCATTCCATCGATTTCAGTTCAAGAGGTCCAAGCTGTACTTGCCAGGTTCATTGAATTTGCAGCCAAGGAGAAGGAGAATGGGAATGCACTTCTGGATGATGATCTTCTAGAAGACTGATTGTGGGCATTAATTGCCTTTACTATTTTGGGAGTGAGTGAGAATCTTTGATTCATTTATTGTACCACTCCCTATTCTGGCAAGTTTTAGGGTTAGGGCTGAGGTGGCTCAATCTGAGCCTTTGATTTGATTGTAACCTAAGCCGTCCATTGGACTTGGCTATCTATAAAAGGGAGAGTCTCCCTCATTTGTATCTCATTAGATTAGAATCAGAATTAGACAGTAGAGTTGGAGAGTAGACATTTTGTTAGAGAGCTAGCTTGATAGTTTAGCTTAGTGTGGAGAAGAAGGAAAGTTTTCCTTTGAAAACTTTTGTAAGAGATTGTTGTGTAACACTTTCATAATAGAAGATCTTTCATTGATGGTGAAATTTGTCTTTGTTATGAATAGCTAGCAATGTTTCTTCATCCCTTCCGCTCCAAGTAGCGTAAAGTAGCATAAAGTAGTGCAGTTTTCATTTCATGCAAGTAGCTTATTGTGGATTTGTGGTGTTTGATTGAAGTAGCTTCTCTTTATCCATACCACTAGTAACTTGCTGATGGTGAGTTTGCCTTGCGTGGTCGACTGGGAATCATTTCAAACTTAACTTCGATTGTGGTCCGTATGCTTGTATGCATCGTTATAATGGTATATGTATGCTGAATTATAATCTGAATTATACTCTTCATTACTCCTCTGAAGATTGCACCGATTTTACTGAAGCTGTCCGATGCAAGGCTAGGTGAAATCCGGTTGAAGTCTGCTGAAGTCGAGCTCCACATATCTTGCATTTAGAATAGAACATAAATTTCTTAGGCCCTACACTCATTTACATTCTGCACATTCCCGGTTAGTTTTTAGGAAAATTCATACCTCAACGCCAAATCATACGCGCAAAAACCCCCTTTGAATCATCAATCTGTTGTCAACTGCAAAACCTTTTGAACAATTGTGTAAGTCCCCTCGTGAAAACAGCAATTCACAACCAACCAACTGAGGGTATTCCAAAGCATTTCGGAACCTTGGAGTTGAACGTGCGATCTATCTCGCAATCTTAGCACACAGAATACTTTGATCAAGAGAGAATGGAGTAGCCTTCGAACAACTTTGTTCTGCTGATTGGTGCGGTCACAAAAATCACATCAACAGGTATGCTGGTGTGATGGTCAAGGATACACAGGGTGCATGTACTGCTACAATATGGCCATGCTATAACATTATAAATCAAACGTCAATCTTGAAAATTGAAACTTAAAACATAAGCTTATCACATAACTTTTCAAATCAGATATATTATGACATTAAAATTATATTGTAACATTGTTGAGTTTATTAATTTTATCTTATCATTTATTGTTATACTTTTATATCATGTTATTATTGATTTATGTAATGCATATCATATAAATCAATTTATCAAAATGTCACAACACGACCACAAAATATTTTCCAAATTCTTCAGAAATTATTTGTCAGTACATCTACATTAGTATTAATGAAAATCTCAACAATGTGGCTCAAAATGCTTTCTAAATATAATAGTCGACTAATAATGCAATGTGAATAGTAACACACAATGTTTTTAACCAAAAATATGTTTTTCATTTTTCATTTGATTGTTTCAGTTATTTCTTAATTGATTTATTCCTGAATGGTAAATCAAACTACCTAAATATTAAGCTATGCATCTTATTTGTTTTAATTTTTTTCTTTTTTGAAATATTTGATCTTTCTCCTCATTTTGAGTTTATTTGAATATTTAGCACTGCAGTTTTCTTGGGCAATGCAGTAAATAATCGTGGAGATACAGAGCTCTATAATGCAGATGTGGTAGTTTTTGCAGTGGGAGTAAAGGCTATGCAGGTTCTCTCTCTCTCTCTCTCTCTCTCTCTCTCTCTCTCTCTCTCTCTCTCTACTCTGATACAAACGCATGCATACACATTCATGCATCCTCATCAGAGTTGGTTCAATGGCCTTTTAGAAGTTGAGAGCCATTACCTTACATAAAATGAAATTGTATAAAATAAGAACCTGGGGATTTGTTAAATAATAAACAATAGACTTGACGATGATAATTTATTAATTAGTATTGAACTATGTATATCATGTTTCTTTTCCTGTCTTTGCTCATTTAGCAAAGCAAAAGAATCTTGGGATTTAATCAGTAGATGATGGTTTTCTTTACTAGTTTATCTTCAGTTTACCTTCTGTTTTGTATCAGAGTTCCATGAGGACATGTTCTCTTTTGTGCACCATCTTGGATTTTTTTGGGACATGGAGAAGAAATCCCCCTGCTTTTCCTCGTTTCTGCATTTTTTTCTCATTTTCTTGGGGATGTTTCTGTGGAAATACTGCAAAACTACAACCATTTTTCTGGATAATTATATGAGGCCCCAGCCCAAAATACAAGGAAAAGATAGCATAACTATAAATAGGAAACTAACAAAAGCCTTTGTGAACCACCCATGCCAGGGCATAGCAGGAAAAAGCAGCATTCAAAAAATGAGGACAAAATGACAAAACCACAAAAGAAAACAACATTGAAACCCCAAAAATCAAGGGCTGAAATCCCTCATCAAATCTCAGAACATATATAATATTTAGGTGTAAATTTGGTGGAAAACAGCACTCCAAATCATAGTTCACAAACTTGGACTCAGAAAAATCTTGGTAGATCCAAATTTGACTTGGAAGTGGCAGCTCAGCAAAAACTTGGTAAAACTCAGAAAACTTGGCAAAAATTTGGTACACACGAGTTTCTCCGACAAACTCACTGAATCCTCATGAGTGCTCACTACCCACCACAAGCCACACTATAAAGTATAAACTCACCAGAAACTCAACTAAGAAACTTGGCAAGTTCGAGATTGGGTTGCACAGTGCAGAAAACTATTTGCAAGTACTCATGTGAGTTTGTAATCTATGCTCTAAATTACTGTACCACTGTAAAACAGAGCCAAAATGATGAAAAATAATTCTGCAGTTCCACTGGCATTGACTCATAAGTTTTGCACTCAACTTTACACTGGCCTGACCTGGCATTACTCATGACCTTTATGACTCAAATTGGCAAAGGGATTGTCTTGGCATTAATGACTCAGTATTTGCAAGACAAAAGTGTCCCGTGACTATGCATCATATGGTACCATAGGCCTCTTGGCCTGTTTTAGTTGTTCAAACTTCATTCCATTTTTTTTAGTTAAATACTAACAGAATTCAACTCAGAGTGAGATGGAGTCAGTTATAGTTCCAGGGAAATTGAGAAAGAAGATACAATATGTATATCTAGATCTGCTGGAAAATGCTTTTGATAAATTTGCCATGTGGTGACATGCAGAAAATTGTTGCATCATCAATGACCTTGGGAGCCCATGATGAATTTGTTTCAGCCTCGAATATTGGGACTGTTGATGTAATGGCTATTCGATTATGGTTTGATACCATGATTCCACTTCAAAATCCTTCTAATGTGCTTGCTGGTATTGGACCTGGTGTTGGTGCTACATTATTTGACCTTAATGCATTGCAGGTATTGAATTGGATGATCTTTTTGCACAATATGAAGGCCAATTAGGTAAGGCAGGAGAAAATGATAATATATTAGATACTTTAGTACTTAAGGAGGTGATAAGATGAAAGCAATTTAGTCAGAGAGTGCAGGAAGAAAGTGTAGACTTATTGACACTCATTCGATTTCTACTTTCTTAGGATCACAGGGTAACTAAAGAGTGAAAAAAAAATGCATTGCTAGCTGAATGAATTGTTTCTTCTCTGCACTCATGCTTTGTAAGGCACTTGAAAATTCCATTGCCAGGAAGAGTTTTCAACGGATATAGGAAGTGTTGTGGAGGTTGATTTGTATCATGCAAACCCATTTATTCCTCTATCAGATAACATGGTCATTGAGAAGGTATTCAATTGACTTCAATCCTTTTCTTGTCATTAGCTTATGTGTGATTCACAATTCTCTGTTTGAGATAATTTTCTTGGTTGTGATGTAGGTCATGAACTATTTGATTCAATGTGATAGCCGTTTTGGCAATGCCCAAATTATTGACAGTAGTGTTCTTCGATACAAGGAGGCTGTAACCCTTTTTGGTCCCGGTTCACACCAGTATATGGCATCAACTCAAACCAGCTTCTCAAATGTATTCATCGCTGGTGATTGGCTCAAGCAAGGCCCAGGTTCACATGGAGCCCGAGGACTCTCAAGAAAAGGCCTATGTTTCTGGACTAATAGCTGCAAATGCAGCTGCTAGAAATCTTGGAATAGATTTCCATGTAGACATAATTAATGTTGAAGAAGATGAGCCTCATGTTGCAGCAACTAAATACATGGTGAGAGAGATGAGAAAGACTGCACGAAACCTGGGCATTGACTACCCTTTCCTATGAAACTTCAAGAGTATGGACTTATGGAAGCAGTGAGCACATTCAGTTATTTGAAATCAGAAGATAATTATTTGTTATTTGTAATTTTTTTATCCTGAAACATGACATATTTTTCCTGATAGCTATTAAAGTGCCATGTTATTTTGTGAGGTGCTTGTTTGGACAAATTGACTGAGTTCATTGAGCTGTATTCCTTACCCTATATTGTCATCTTTGTATCACTTGAAACAATCTGTTGCTCAACAGGATTCAGAATGAAGTCCATGAAAATGAACTGTGAAAATGATATATTTTTCATGTTATCTTCATTACTGAAGAATGGATATATTGATGAGCGCATGAACTGGGATAAAACACGTCAGATCTTAGAGCTACCCTTTTGGCGTGCAATACATATCACTAACACCCCTAGATCATCTGTGAAATACACCTGAAGAACGAGTTTGCATTGTTTCCTTGATAATTGTAACTTATTTATATCAACGAAATGGGAAAGTAAACCCACCAATAATATAAACAATAGCTAAGCCTAAAATCCAATAATAAGATCTTCACTGATGACTTTAAATATCCTCCACATTCCACAATTATTTGAAAGATGCTTTAGGAAAAAAATTGTAGAGGATAGGATTGGTGTTTTGGATCACACTTTGTAATTGATTATTAGGATGAGTGATGTAAATAACTTCCACATTCCACAATTATTTAAAAGATGCTTTAGGAAAAAAATTGTAGAGGATGGGATTGATGTTTTGGATCACACTTTGTAATTGATTATTAGGATGAGTGATGTTTTGGGAATGCACAATAGAGCTCCAAATATAGATAACTATATTACATGAACATGACTTCATGATCCATCTCTAGGATAAGAGATGCAATAGGAATGAATATTAGATCTCTTTCTACATACGAGCATATTACAAGTACAAGATGTTTTGTAGACATTTATGAAAAAAAAATTGATTTTTTAATGGTTGAGGGTAGAAGTGGCCCTCAATGAATGGGGCACAAATGGGTGCCCTTTCCCTAGGCACGAAGTATGTGCACTTCATTGTCTTTGGAGTGGCACATGGAAGCTTCCTCATATTTGATGCCTGACTAGTGATTATGGGAAGATTTGAGCCCAAATCATCATTGTGGTCATGCTCCATCTTTACCACTCAGTCTAGCTTCTTGGACACTAAAAAAACCACTATTGACTCATTGAGCATAATTGATGAGCTGCAAATAGCCATTGCAAACTAATTTTGTTACACTAGTCAATATAATATAACGATTATACCAAGCAACCAACACCAAATCAAAATTATTTTATTAATTATTTTCTTTGGAATCAATTCCCCATTTCCATTATAAATACAATGATATTGTGTTTGTCAAATACCAATTCTATATATGATGTTCCTCCAAGATTGGCTTAAGCTTAGGACATCATCAATGTTTAGATTCTTGGGGTGTTTTTTGATCTTGATGATCCCCTAAGATGACACTTGGTAAGGTGATTATCCTTTACAATGGTGTTACCTTTCTAAATAGAGATGTGGTAATGTCGTGGAAAGCAGACAAATTTCACCAAATTTTAAATCAACACAAACCCAAGTTCTTTCTAATCATTAGGATATTGATGAGGGCAAGGTGAGGGCATATGGAAGCTAGGATGTGGCCAATAAGCAATTAATTTCAAACTTATTGGCGGCAAGCCATCCAAGTTATAATTAAACATGCAAATATGATCAATACACGTGTAGATAACAAGCAAATCTAATCAATGTCAAAATGGTAGATAACAAGCAAATCTAATCAATGCCAAATGCATAGATTACTACAAGATCAATCAATGTCAAATTGATAGATAACAAGTGGATCTTGGATCAACACCAAATTGATGGATAATGATATGCTATTTAACATGGATGTGGTGGTAAATTGTCCAAGGTCTTCTTAAAACATCAAGATCAGCCTTTAATTGGCAATAAACCATTTAATTTTAGAAAGATTTATTATGATATAGATACTGAATGATATAAATATCAATAAACACAAGGTATACTAGAAATGACAATACTTGATCTATATAATCAACACCAAATCAAATGATAGGGTTGTCATACAATGATGCAAATCTCTAAATGATGAATCATTGTGGAAACCTCAACATGCAATTGTCAAAAATGGCATACAACCTTTGAACGTTAGCATGCAACTAGTACTAAAACTAACACACAATTGCTTAACACTAACATGCAACTACATCAATCCAAGTTTGTATGACCAATACTAAATATGATGAAAGATATCAAACAATCCAAGTTTGTATGACCAATCCCAAATATGATGAAAGATACCAAACAACCCTAAATTGTATTAAAAATTGTTGATTTGAAACTAATTGAAGGTTGGTATAGATTAAAGGGGCTATACACTTTTTAACCACACTTGAGGTTGTATTTTAGACACGCTTTATGATAACTCTTATAGGCACTTTATAATATAATAATGAAATAGAAGTTTCCTTTCGATGCACATAAAGTTACTTTATGGGCAACTTAAATCAAATTAAAAATTATTTTCTTAGCTCAAAAGAGGATGTAGCAATTTTTCCTTCCTAGAAATTGTTTGTTCTCAAGTAAAACCGATTCAACTTTTCAACTTCTTCCAACTGTACCTCTACAAATTCTAGGATTCCAAATCAACCTAGGGAATTGGCATTCAATTTATAATTTGTAGGAAAGCTTCTACAAGCTTTGAAATGTCCCCCATTTTTTGGGTTCTCAATAGTTTTTTTGCAACTCTAATGTATTAATGAATTATAATTTAATTATTTTCACTAAGGTTGTTAATTTTATTAAAATAATTTAATAGACACCTTAGTATAATAGCTCATTGGAATGAAAAATGAAAATTTTAAATGTTGGATGTTGATAAAGCGATTTTTGGTGTTGGAAATGTTTAAATAATAATATAAATCATTTTTTCGAGTAATAAGGCTAATTTAATTTATAAAGTGATTTTATATTATATTTTCAAAAAAGCTTTCGGAAATGATATAAAAGGAGTTTTGTGAGCTCATTTAGATTATTTAGAAAATTGTTAATTTCTCTTTGGAGATTTGAGCCTGTGGCTAGATTTCTCACCAAAGGGATGAAAACCCCAACTATTTGTTGATGAACGAAAACTTGAAAGGCAATATGATTCCAACCAAGGATTGACATTGTGTTGAAGCTTTAGTAAATAGGGACAGAAACTCTCGTTCCATATTTAGATGCCTACAAAGATGAGCTTAAACAAAGCTTTACTTTCCTCATGTTTAATAATATCTCCTGAGTCCCATATCAAAATGTATAAGCGACTTTGGACAAAAGAATTTATGTACCCTTCCTCAATTTTCATGCTAAAATATTTTTTTATAATGACTAAAGCTTAATAATCTATGTTCATAAGTATGTGTAGCATCATGTGTTAATTTATATTTTTTATTTTTGACCACAAATGGTGGATCATGAGGATACAAACACAAGAAATTAATATTAGCTTCTTTCCCTTTGAAGTTATGAAGCAATGCTCTCCTTAATGCAATATCATTTCCACATAAATTCAAAGCATTACATATGGCATATGCCATACCAATGTTGAGTGGTAAATTAGCAACTAAATAAAATCCAATATAAGAAGAGTGAACTATTGTTTTCCTACCTTGCATACTAACCTCGTATAGAAGATAATTGTTTGCCATGTTATCACTAATCACAATGAAACATGCATTTGTTAATGCATTCATAGTTTGGATAATTGCACTCTTTATCCAAGAATCATATCTAGAACCATTTAGAATGGTATGGATTTTCTTTCTTGGATTCTAAATTTCTCCTTAAATATTGCCATCTTAGGAACCATGAGTCTTTAACTTGTTTCCATATAATTACACAACTTGTGAATTAATTGCTTCACAAGAATCATATGATTGGCCATCAGTTGTCTCCTTAAAAATATCCTCTTTCATATTCTCAGAGTTCTAATGAGGTCAAATGCATTGTGAACTCCATTAACATTGGATTGATGGCATCGTGGACAAACAATGAACCTACAAGATGTTGGATTTTATGAGAACTCATTGCTTGCTTTACTTTGGATTTTAGTATCACGTGTCTCAATTAATCACCTAGATCCCATATTCTTATGAGTAGACAACCTTGATAAAAAATATCTATATTCCTTTTGCTACAAGTTGTGTTCTTCACCTGCTCTCTATTCTTATGGTACTATCCATGATGGAAAGTCTTTCCATAATATCAATACTATGCTAGAATAAATAGCTTCATGCCTTAATTTATAATCATGCAGATGGTAAATTTGCTTCTCATTATTTGCTAATCCAAAAATTTCATCAAGCTCAAAATCAACATTCTTCTCTAGAGCATGCTCCTCAATAGTTTCTTTCTAAAAGTCAATTTGATAAGTTTCTTGAAATAGAAAATCCCTCTCTTATTTTGAACTAATATCACTAGAATGATTCAATGCTTAGCATACTTTGTTGATGCTTCAAATAAATCAACACCAACATTTTGGTGACTCAAAAGATCAATCTCATTTTTATAAATAATTTACAAATCACCCATATATGGCATGAATCCAATCTTTTGAAGATTGATGATTATGTATTAAAAAAGAACAACTTTCTTACTTGTGTATTCAACAAGTGATGCTTCCTTCTTGACTTCATTAAGATAATTCTTTTTTTTGGCCTACAACTCAAAAGTCAATAAGGTAGTTGATTTTGCATTAAATTTCACATCTTCCACCTAAATAGAGGATTCTCCAAGGTTGGTTTCCTTTCACTTCCTTGCAGTCTTGAGTATTCTTAAACATTTTCTTCATCTCCAACTACTTGGAAACTTCTATTTTCTCCTCTTTCTTTATTGACCTTCTTATGTAGTTATAAAGGCCCTTTTGTTAGGATACCTCACTTCAAGTAACTTCAATTAACCATCAAAGGAAATTTGATCTTTGAACTCATTAGGTAAGTCTTGATATTGTTCAAGGATTTTGGTGGCCTCAAATTAATGATTTGTTATGTTCTATATTTTTACCAATGCCTCTTAAACATGATCTATATCCTTTTCTTTTTTTAAGAACCTAGGTTGAAAAGGATTGTGTGCGGTACTAATCACATGCCAATTATTTACTAAAGGCTCTTGTTTTGATTTAAACCTACCATGAACTCTCTCATAATCTTTTCTAATGCATTCTAACTTTGTTATAAGAGATTCAAGTGAAGAATATGTCTTATTTCTATCTCACATGACTCACAAGCTAACAAAAATAAAGCTCTATATATTACTATTAAAACATGTAACATATGCAATCTGCAATAAAATGTTAACTTTTTGAATAGGTTGGAAAGATTACAACTATTTTAATGTCCCTAGTAGGAATTTTAGCCGAATTTCACCACATTTTAAAATCAACACAAACCCAATTTCTTTCTAATCGCTGAGATCCCAATGAGGGCAAGGTGAAAGCAAATGGAAATTGGGACATGGGTTCATGGTACATATTTGATTGATTATTCTATTTGAGACTCATTATTGCTTCACATGCCTATTGAGTGTACTTGTGGTTTCTTAGATATAATTGTGGATTTGAATATTTGATACTTATTTTATGAAAATCATTTCGACTAATAAATGTTGCTAAGGTATGTTGATCTTGTTTTGTTAACAAGGAAAGATACTAGAGAAGGTAGAACTATGTTTAGCTTATGAAGTGTAATAAACATAAAATCCAAGAATGTGCAAAAACCTTGATTGAATGAATTGAATGAGACAATAAATTACTAAGTAGCGATTGGGTGAACTGAATGAGACAATAATTATATTAGTTGATTATGAGGATTCAATATAAATAATTGATAAAATAGAATAATTGTTTGTTTGAAATTAATTAATGTTATTTTTGAATAAATAGAATAGTCAAATTGGAATTGACTTGCAAGTTGCATATTTTTAATTAAGGTAAAATGGATTTTTCAAGGGCCCAAACCTTGTTACAAAAAAATAAGATGCAACCATCAAAATAAGTTCCACAAGAAATAGAACAACCAAAAGGGGCACAAAAGATAATTTCCCTTAAGACTAGCCTCACATGTTTTCAAGGGATCCTAACACCCTTACAAACAACAAAAAGAATGAAATTGCAGCCAAGCCAACATAAAAGAGAACCAAACACCCACAAACCAAAAAACCAAAGGGTTGACATCCTACATGATGTTATACACCAACCTCGCAATCTACACACCCTTAAAATAGTTATGTGACTCAATAACGTGTTTAGGAAGACCTCTCTTCCTTCTTTGAACCAAAGTCCAAGAAACATCATTATCCAAACCTTCAGATTGAGGACAAATGAAAGGGTACTCCATCATCACCTCAACTCATGATGCCATGTGCAAAGGGGGAGAAAGTATAATACAAGAAATAATAAGCTAGATGAAATCCAAAGGTGATATAAAACGTGTTGGTTTAAATAGTGACTTTATCAAACTAGTTAGCTTTTTGCATACCTAGAGAGAGACATATTCACATTGCTCAAGTATCCAATTAGGGACTTCTATAGTTTTGTCTCACCTCATTTGGTTGAGACACATGTCTTCACTTACAGTGATACACCTCTTGCATGCACACTTTCCACTCACTAAAACACTTCTCATGTGAGTTAACAAGTATTCCATCATTGGAAGGGTAGTCAGTGATTGTGTTCAAGTTGCCTACCTTTACCACCTTTCCTATATATAAAAGGTTTCTATGTACATTCACATTATCTCTTGTATCAATCTTTTGATACTATCAATTAGGCTTATTTGTGTGCATGCATTTTGTGGATTTTTTTGGTTTTTTCTTGATGATTTTGGAAATCATAACATGGTATCAGAGCCATGCTAGTGAAACCCTTTCCAAAATCTCACACCTAGCTTGATCAAGACTTCCTCACAAAACCATTTTATAAGTGTTTACTAGTTTTTGTCTTCGTATGTCATATGCTACAAAAGATCCAAGGAAAATCTATGATGTCCATTAGGATGTAATATTCATCTCTACTCTTGTGTGATCATTATTCTTTGTTTGGGCATAATCTTGGATATGAATCTAGGCATAATTTTTTGGAAGCTCATATTAAGAAAGGTGTGAGTCTGAGTTTGTTTGTAAAGCATTAGTCTTTGCATAAATGACTCGCTAATTTGCATGCATAAATTAGCCTCCATCAACAACACAAAGAAAACAAGCAGGTCGATCTAGGCTAATAGGCATGTTTTGTTTGGCATCATTAGGATTGGTGGCTTTATTCTTGGGTAAGGATAATAATTTATTGCCATTCATGGTGTGTGCAAGGTTGAATCCATTCAAATCATGGAGAACATAATGCCAAGACATTCACATATCACCATTAAGGTGTGTTGAGTAGACCAAGCAATTTTTTTGTTGCAAGTCAGGCCAAGATTCATTTGTTACAATATTTCATGAAACCTTCAACTACCTTATGCCTTATGTGACCTAATCATAAGGCATAAACTGTTGAACAAAGGTTGTCATTGATGTCAAAGGAGATATGGTCAGAGGTCGCACTATCTTTTTAGTAGATGTTCTATCATACGTTTTTGTGTTGGTAATTGTACTGTCATATCATTTTGAGTTGCAAAAATATATTTTGCTAGCTATATTGATAAAAGAATTTGAGGATTGTCTGTAGTATCATACTACATCTATTCACAGTGACAGTGGTGATTCAGAAGGTTGTACCAAAATGTTTCAATTTAGGTTCTCAAGGGAGAGAGATTTCTCTAGCCATACAAGTATGTTCAATATTACTTTCTAAAGGTGAATTTGGCTCTACAATTTGAATGAAGAGTATGCCCTACACATGTTCTATCATATTCCATAGTTTTTGAAAGATATGTTCCACATGCAAGAAGTTTGAAATGACAAAAGGATCTTTGTGCTTGTTCGTCAACCGGTTAGTGTTTGTGAACTGTGCGGTAATGGCTAATAGTGTGTAGTAGTCAAGGCTAGCATGTGGTGTTAAGATAGGACCTACTTAAGGGCCATGTGGAAGTGCATGACATCATGTTCTTTTGGTGGCAACAAATTTGATTTAGGCCGACATGTTACATGTTTCATGCAATTTGAATTTAGGTCCACCTTATGTCATCTTGGTTATTTGCAGACCCCTGGTCGACATGAAAGAGAGTTGTAATGCCATGTATATATTCATTAGATGCACATATGCACAATGTGAAGTTTAATTAAAGAGAAGGTGGTGGATGAATATACAAGGAGATGATCGTGCAAATTAAGCATGAGAAAATTTGAAAAGCCTCACATTTAAGCATGTTCAAGGTTCTCAAGATTAAATGTGAAAGGCTTTTCAACTTTTCTCATTGCAAATTCCCTTCTGTGATTTGGAATTTGGGAAGAATGGAGGCCACAAAGTTTTATTTTTCAATGCTTATTTAGCTCGTTGTGTGTGAATTTCTCAGCAGAGACATCGTTCCTGGTAGTGACGAAGATTCCCACCCCGACCATGCCGCCAATTCGTAGACACACTAGATCATACTACCATAAATTCCTTTAAATTTATGCACTCGAATGAGCCTTCACTCTACTCAAATCCTCCACATGGTCTCCATCAGCAAGCCAACACCTCATAAATAGCAAGACATTAATCTCATAATGTGGATTTTGCATTGATTTCCCATAGTTAGAATTTATTCAACCACTAGCATTTATTGTCCACCACTAGTTATTAGAAATTTTGGTTAAATATCAAATTTATTCTAGTGTTACTAGGTCTATACATAACATTAAGTGTTTGTAAAAGAGGGATTTTTTTTTTCATTTTGGTGTAACTTTGAAACAAGAAGTTGAAAATTCAATTGTGAATGGTTCATAGAAATATCTTTTCATTTTGAAGACTTTAGCATCAAGACAATTGAAAAATTGTGTTGTTTAAACACATATTGTGTCTCCTCATTTAACAAGAAAATTTTGAGTTTCTAAGTACAAATTAGGCAAATAGGATTATTGTATCTTTTAATTAGCTACTCAAGTCGAGTACTACTTTTGTGAAAGTGAATTATCATTTTCCCATCTCATTGGAAATTATATAACACTCAATTATAAAATGTCATTATTCATTCCATTGAAATTGTTATATGCACTAAAACATATAAGTGCCAATTCAAGGGGATCAAAATATTCTAGGGAGGTTTCCATTGTCATTGTTCCTTCAACACTATATTTATCTTACATTTCTTCCATCATTCTTTTTAGCAGGACATCACTTGTTGCATCAAAATTCAGAGGCGCTTCACCAAGAGCATCCAAAGATTCTTTACAATAAGACTTCACATCACTTCTTTGGTACCTATTCTACATCAGTTTTCATATGGAGTATTTGAGCAACATTCAAAGAATTCATCATCATTTTATGGGGGGCTTCATGGTCTCTCTTCATTGTACCATTTCTTTTTGGAGATGATTTTTGTTCCCACTAGGTTTTCTCCTTTATTCCACTTTATAAGAGATTGTATTTTACATGGGTACCTAACATGGCTAGTAGTTGGGACCCACCATTATCTTGTATACATTACTCCACAAGTTTTACTTAAGGGGGGGTGTTGGTGTAAATAGTGACTTTATCAAACTAGTTAGCTTTTGGCATACTTAGAGAGAGTCCTATTCAAATTGCTTAAGTCTCCACTTAGGGACTTATATAGTTTTGTCTCATCTCATGTGGTTGAGACATGTTTCTTCACTTGTGAGACACCTTTTGCATACACACTTTCTACTCACTATAACGCTTTTCATGTGAGATAACAAGTGTTCCATCATTGGAGGGGTTGCCATTCATTGTAGTCGACTTGCCTACCTTCACTACCTTGCCTATATATGCAAGGTTTCTATGTACATTCAAATCATCTCTTGTTTCAATCTTTTGATAATATCAATTAGGCTTATATGTGTACTTGTATTTTGTGGAAGTTTCTAGTTTTTGCTTTATAATCTTGGAAATCATAACAAAAGGAGCATTTACACCTAAACTAAAAGAAGAATTCCTAGTAGTAATTGTAGTTATTGTTGGAACCTCACCAACTATAGAGGGATACCACATGGGAAGAGGAACCAACATCACCACATTTGGATCCACCATAGGGGAGAACTTAGGGGAACTACCATCCTTAGAGTTAGAAAAATCACCCATACTTAAGTGTTCAAGAAGGGAATTTCACCTTCAAGTAGTGAGTGGGAGAAATTAGTAGCAAGGAGTCCAATAAAAAAGCACTAGTAGTGGAAGGGAAGACCTTCATAATCAATCGGTTGCATCCAAGGCACATTTTCCTCTATAAAAATGATATCTTTAGAAAGAGCCTTGGAGATGTCAATGTCAAAAAAGATTTTGGCATAATTAGAATGCCTAAAATATTGATGCAGGAGCATTCGGGTGCACAGGAAATCTTGAACACTCTAATTTTGTGTTGATTTTACTTTCTCATTTTTGGTGGTGTTGTCTTGTAGGCATGATTTGATTTTTTACAAAATTCATTAACCAATTTGTATCGCTAGGCAATTAAATTTAAATATTGGAATTTTGGTGCTAGAAATTGTTAAAAATTTATAAATTAATGCCAACACAAAAGCCCATGCCTAGGATTAAAGAGGTTAATTTGGGCATCTTGTAACTCCCCTAAAAATTCATATTTGGCATCATTTAATAAGGAGTGGGAATCTAGACGCCTACGAGTGGAGTTGATAGATTGAGGAAGAATTGGAGATTTTTGGTAAAATATTTTGTAACTCCCGCCTGGAAAAATTGAATGGGAGCATTTAATATTTTCTTTTACGCATTTCTAAGCATTTTCCTCAAGGAAGGTGTGCAATTTTCTCAGGTGGGTTTTCACAGGTTGTTTCAAAAACCACAGTGGTTTCCTCATTCATGAAACTCTTTATATTCATGCCTTGTTTTGGGGAATAATTTTTTTTGGTGTGGCTCTTGTAGGAGGAAAAATACTCCATGTTTGTGCAGGTTTTGAAGTTAATATGTAGCAGCAAACATATTTGAAGATTTCAAGTTATTGTAGCAATGGTTTCCAGTAGAAGATAGCTAGTGTAGTGAGCTAGAAGTTATAGGAAGAAGTTGGATTGGAGAAGGCTGATTTATTGTTTATATTTGTTGATTGTATCAAACCTTTGTATTGGATCTGTGATGATTTTCCATCAGCCCATAGGCTGCAAACATTATGTTTTCAAATTTGGTATGATTTCATGTAATTTGAAGAGATTTTGAAATAAAAAATTGAAGACACATACTGCAAATTTTGAGTTGATTCAAACCATTTCAATTTTACATTTTATGATTTTTGGAGTTTGTCGTTGAGGGGTTGGATCCTTTTGCATCAAATGGTAATAGAGCCAAAATATCTTGAGAGTGCAAAGTATGCATCAAGACCTACGAGTGAAGAGTGGTGAAGCCACAAAAGAGAGTTGTGAGAGAATTTGTTTGTTGCAAGTATGAAAGATGGCCTGTGACTTCTATCCTCCAACAAAAATAAAGTTGGGTAGAAGGTGTAGAGTTCCTCCATTGAGAGAGGGTGCGTAGAGGAAGCATCTTCCAGAGTCTTTGTTGGGTAGAGTTAGTGTGTTGTGAGAAAGTTTTTTTGCAAAGAGTGATGTATTTTGGCAGCGAAAGAGATGGGTATATGCTTGAGGAAGAAGCCCATGATATGGGAAGGTTGGGGCAAGTATCAAAAGAGGAGGATTTCTAGGATGATCGTAGGTATAAATGCAAGGTTGGATATATTGGATCTTCTACAGCGTGGAGAGATAATCAAGAGTCATGAAGAGCTAAAAGGTGCAACAAAAAATTGAAAAAAAAAGTTGGGATAGAAAAAAGAAATGAGGTACGATCTGATAATTTTGAGTTTGATTTGTTTACAAATGGAGGTGTGAAAGTGGGGCTCTTTGATGGTCCCATCTTTGATGAGGAAATTGGTGAAGATGAAGATCTCCTATTGAGAGAGGAGATAAGAGGGATATAAAAGTTATTAAATGGAGAGGTAACTTCTGATTTTTCTGGAATGTATGAAAAGGTAGATTTGTATGCAACATGTTTCTGTGAAGAAGTTGTTGAAGATGCTATAGTTGGGACAACAATTAAAGACATGAATATGATGGTAAGAAAATTTTAGGGTAGATGAAAACCTCATAGCGAAGGATGAGATAAAGGTTGTAGCTGAAGAAGACACTGTAAACATTGCAACGAAGAAAGAGGAGGTAAACTTGTTTGCATTTTGTGATAAAAATGTTTTTTATTCATTTGTAATGTTGAAGGTTGAGAAATATGGAGAAGAACAAATGGAAATTGTTGATTTCCATGAAGTTGTAGGGGCAGATTTTTGTGTGTACGTTGCGGGTGTTGATGTGTATGACGAGGGAAATTGGTGGAGGTGGTCAGATTTTGGTGGGTTGGATCCCATGAAAGAGGTTAGGAAAGGAGAATCATTGGAGGAGGAGGATGGTTTGTGGTGGATACAAAACCATGAGAGGAAAGAAGAATGATGAGAAGAGTTGTTGGAGAGCGAAGCTAGTTCCAAAAAGATATTGGAAGAAGAGGAAGAAAAAGTGAGAGGATAAGGAAGAAAAATGGATGAAGAACAAACACAGGATATTCAAATGTTCATGAGTTTCCACTCATGAAACATTTCTCTTACATGAGTTATTTGATGCAAGAGCATCTTGGTGCATGACCAATCCTAGGCACTTTAATTTTGTGTTGATTTTATTTTTTCATTCTTGGAGGTGTTGTCTTATAGGCATGATTTGATTTTTTTTTAAATTCTTTAACCAATTTGTATGGCTGAGAAATTAAATTTCAATATTAGAATTTTGGTGCTGAAAATTGTTAAAAATTTATAAATTAATGCTAGCACAAAAACCCATGCCTAAATTGAAGAGGTTAATTTGAGCATCTTGTAACTCCCCTATAAATTCAAATTTGACATCATTTAATGAGTGGAATCTGGAGCCTGGGAGTGGAGTTGATGGATTGAGGAAGAATTGGAGATTTTCGATAAAATGTTTTGTAACTCCTACCTAGAAAACTTGAATGGGAGAATTTAATATTTTCTTTTATAAATTTCTAACCATTTTCCTCAAGGAGGGTGTGGGATTTCCCTAAGTGGTTTAAATGGCAGGTTGTTTCGAAAACCACACTGATTTCCTCATTCATGAAACTCTTTATACTCATGCCTTGTTTTGGGGAGTAAAATTTTTAAGTGTGGCTCTTGTAGAAGGAGGAAAAATACTCCATGTTTGTGTAGGTTTTGAAGTGAATATACATTAGTAAACATATTTGAATATTGCAGGTTGTTGTAGTAGTGGTTTCCAATAGAAGATAGCTAGTGTAGTGAGCTAGAAGCCACAAGAAGAAGTTGGATTAGAGAAGGATAATTTTTTTATTTATTTTTTATTGTATCAGACCTTTATATCAAATTCGTGATGATTTTCTATCAGCCCATAGGCTTCAAACATTGTATTTTCAGATTTTTTATGATATCATGTAATTTGAAGAGATTTTGAAATACAAAATTGAAGACATATTGCATATTTTGGGTTGATTCAAACCATTTTAGTTTTGCATTTTATGATTGTTGGAGTTTGTGGTTGAGGGGTTGGATCCTCTTGCATCAAATATAAAGTAGAGTCTACCTTTAAAAATAAGGACATTGACAATGGCATTGTTGATGACTTAAAAATAGAGGTTCTTTCAAAAATAAAGGAGATTAGGAAGCCTAACCTAAAAAAGGACATCGATGGGTTTAATAAGAAGTTTGAAGGAAGGCAATTAGGGCTTGAGTGAAAGGGAATGTTGACTCAACATCTAAAATCCACCATCCAACACTATCTCCCTATCCTCAACTAATTTAAATTCCATAATAAAATGTCCCCTAGCATAAAGGTATAGATTGACCTTATTCATCATAAGTGATCTTTGAGAATCCAAAGTCCACTTGTTTAAATAAGGACGAGAAGGCCAAAAGTGGTTGAACTTGCAGTTTAGTCCATTTTTGGGATAAAATTTCACACTATTGATCGCATCCTATCCAAAAATGAGAACAAGGGATGATTGAGCACAAGAAAGAGGTTGTTGGTTTTCCATATAGGAGGAAATCAACACTGAATTCCCACTAGGAGAGATTAAAGGGATTCTTTCCCTAGCTATGGTTGCAAAGGTTAGTGGGGGATTTGTAACATTTAATATTCAACAAAGGCCCCTAAACTAGTCATCCCATCTACAGAGGAATTCCCTTATCGATAAATGTGCATGGGTTTGCATTTTCCTATACTCATCATGTTTAAGTGAGTTGCTTCTAAAGGTCTCAGAGAGACCAAATTGGGGAGGATTCCCCCTTCAACATCAAGATGGTGTTCTTGGAGTCTCTTCAATGATCAAATTACTAATGCCTCTTTGATTAGTTAGTTGAATTCCATGAAAGGTGGCAACCACCTCTACATAACTAGAAGACTAGGTTCCCAAATTAACTACATAAGAAAAACTCGAGATTCCCTTATGATCTCTAAGAATGCCACCCCTTCCCACTCGACTTGGGTTCCCTTTTGCAGAGCCTTCAAAGTTAAGTTTAAACTAGCTAGGGTCAAGGGGTCCAAAAGATTGTCATGAGCAATAAGAATTTTAGAGCTCAAATTATTAAGGATGTCAATAATATCCTGACTTAACAACACTAATTTCTAGGGTGGAGGGGTTTCTTTTAGGATTGATGGACACAACCTTTAATTTTCCTTGATGTTTTGAATGGTGAGATTAGTAAGCACATTCCAAGGACACTTTTTAATAGGTCCTATGGTTTTGAATTTTTTCCAAATTGAAAACTAATTTTACCCAAATTATGCAATGCTTCAAAAAATGGAAACAATTGTCCCACTTATCTAATAATTTCCAACACTAAAATGCAATAATTTTTCCCAAATTTGCAAAAAATTAAGCAAAATGACACCTTTCTTTGACATGCAATAACAGTTTTTGTAATTAAGAAGCCCAAATAAAAAATCAGCAAGAAGAAACAAAGGATACAAAAATAGAGATTTGAGCAAAATTTGAGCCAAAAATAGTAGGACAAAGCCACCCAAGGCGTCTATGTCCTAGACAGGGTTTTGGAAAACTAAAAGTTTGACTATTTATTAGACTATTTAAGGGTTTTGAATCTATGTGAAAACAAGTTTGACAATGAAAATTCTTCTAGAATTTTCTCAATTTAGGATAATGTAACTCAAATGCAAATGTGTAACAATGCTTGAACAACAAATGACAATTGTGAATGCATTTTTGAATGTAAATCTGACCTAAATGAGTAAAACTAATCCTATGGCAACCTATGATGCAATATTGTATGTAATTATTTTGAATTTTTATGCCTTTTATGATGCAAAAATGAGTGCCTAAATGAGAAATGCAAGATAATGCAATGTAAAACCTAGATCTAGGATGAATTGCTTCATATTTTAGAAGGTTTATGATGTTAAAATGTTAGGTTCACCAAAATGAGATGTTGGGAAAATGGAAACCTTTAGGAGGATCTCCCTTTCTAGGTTTTTACACCTTTTTTGTGTGATTTAATTAGATAGGGACAATGGGTGATGGATAGTAGTGGGGTTTTGAAGGACTTATACAAGGTATATGATTGAATTACAATCTGAAAAGGTGATTCAACCAACCATTGACCAAATCTAGGATGAATTCAGGGATGAAATGTAATGATCTAACTAGGCTAATTATGTAAATTACTATTCCGATGAAAATGCATCAAACACAAAATGTCACATACAAATTTAGAAAATTGAAATGGACGGAGCATGACACTATAATGGAAAAGGATGTGAGCTTTTGAAATAACTTGGCTATAATGGAAAAGGAAGTGGTATTAAAAAACAAGGTATTCATGTCCCTATAGAACCTACCCTACAAGAAAAAACAAGAGGTCTTGGTTATTGTCCTTCGAAAGAAATGAAAGCATCAAAGAAACCTTTGCTTAATATCAATTTCATCATGTAAAACACTCCTAGGACACATATTGATTCATCTACAAACACATGTCTTAGTGATGATTTGAGTTCATTAGATTTTACACCCTCTTTTAAGGGAGAGTACAAAATCTCACAATATAGAGAGTCTTGTGTATGTATGATGCCTTGTATTAAGCAAGAAGTATCAATGTCACAAATGAAAGCAACATCTTCTACCATTCATCAAGAGAGTACCTTGTCAAGTCTTCTCCACACCCGCTTGATATATTTCCCTCCAAGAACATGAAATAAATTTTATAACAAAAGCTCATTTTGTGGATATCATTGAGTGCATGGTCATTCTACTAATGAATATAAGGATTTTAGAAATAAAATTCAACATCTTAAGGATTGTGGTGCTCTTCCTTGTGTTGATACACCTGTTTCCTCTAATTGATAATGATCTTCATCCTATCATGTTGCTCATAACTATGTGGCATTATTAGCTTTATGTTTCTTTCTCATTGCCATTCATGGTGGTGCAATCTTAGGTGCAACCATATTTATCTTGGCAACAACATGATAGTCATTGGTGGTTGTCTTTGTCTCTACACTTGAGGGGCAAGGATAACTAGTTTTTTGGAGGTGTGCATTATTTTCAAGGATCCCCCTTCCTCTCTTTCCACTTAAAATTCCAACATAGCAAGTATGTTGACATTTTAAGTGGGGGCATATTGTCCCCGATCATTGTTTGCATGTTCCCTTCTTAGTGATGATAGCATACATCTCCTAGGAAGTGTGATCACTACATTGACATTATCTTATTAACACTGGCATTATCTCATTTTGGCATTAACATTTTGATGATTCTTGCTCCACTTTGTTCATAGAGGTTGAACTTAGTGTAGCATTGGCATAGCATATTGATCATGTTGTGGCACATTATCAAAGTTATTAGGGAGTATAAATTTTGGTATGGTTGACATATGGGAGCTTGTAGACCTGGCATGACTTTCCCATCACCACTTATTTTGTGGGATCACACCTTGTAGACCTAGTGTGTGTTTCTCATATTTGTCTTGGGGGCTCACCTAGTGTATATCGGATTGCACTTTGTGAGCGTATTTTTATATGGCCACCTAGCATAACACAACTTTCTTGCTTGTAGATCCATGTATTTCATAAGCGATTTTACATCCTTATGAGCGTATTTGATGGACATGGCATAATGCAACTTGATATTCCATCTTTTCTTGCATTAATTTTGACATTGTATGATTGTGTATCTTGTCTTGTTGTTTCATATCATGCATGTGTGTGTCCCTTTTTGCTTATGTTGGTTTATCATGGGATCTTGATCCTAGGGGCTTGGCCACCTCCTTGATCTTTGTCATCCCATCCCATCAATATTTGTGCACTTGGACCCCTCTTGACATATGTTTGTCTAATTTAGTGTGAGTCTGAGCGTAAGTTCATACTCTCACTAATGTGGGGGCTAAATGTAGTGTAGAAAAATGTACTCCTTTACATTTTTGCACTATGTTTGGGTCCCTTAATTAAATTGGACTTAATTAAGCCTCTGATTGACCCTATAATGTCCTAAAATTATGTATTTCATAGCCCATTTGCAACACTTTTAATAAATTTCAAACATTAAACAAATGCATTCATTTAATACTTTTCCCTTGACACCTTAAATTTTGGAAAACAGGCCTAGGACTCATTTTACATAATAGGATAGGACCCATTAGCCCAATGGGGGAAGTGTCTCACTACGTTTCCATCCAAATTTTGATATATTGGTGGTGGCATTGTAATATTTAAATTTTCACTTGCAAATGTTGGCTATGGAGATCTAATTTTTTGGAAATTAAATAAACATCTATAAATACATAGTTATTTTATCGATTCAAAACATCTAGCATTAAGGTAACTTTTGCAAGAGAAAACATTATTGTCAAGAGCATTGAAAAGAAAATTTATCACTCATCTATAGTAGCAAATCGAGATCATATCATCATGTCAAAGCTATTTGCATTCATGCATGTTTTTGGAGCTAACATTGTGATGTAGGTTTCAAGAATTCAAGCATCCAATCAATCCATTTCATGCAAGATCCAATCCTTAGAGAGATGTATTAGACTTTAGTCCTCTAAGGGCATCCATTGAGGTTTTGGTGAGTTGTAACAAGTCATGTTCATTTATCATTCCTTAAATTTTATCATTATTTTATTAGAAAGGTTTAATTATCAAACCGAGGTTTGACCAAGGAAAACCCCTATTCACCCAAAAACAAAAAAAATCCCTCTCTTTTTGTATGTGCAGATTTGCAGGTGAAGAAGGATTGAAATTGGATCAAGAGAGCAATTTTGCAAAGCTGTCAAATTTGTCGTCAAGCCACAAAAACTTAGATCTTGAATTTATTTTGAACTTATGGTAGTGAAACTAGTGGAAAATAGCATCTCATATCCATCTCTAGAGGACCCCAAAAGTTGTGCAAAAAAGCCCTACAAGGACTCATTCACCCAGTGGGCCAAGTGTCCTACAATTTCCAGGACAAGCTTTTCTAGGTTAGTAGATATCACCCTACAATCCCCAAATCTGTTTGAAAGTTGTAGTTTCTATTTGTGCTATGCTTTAAATCTTCATTTCAAGTTTCACATTGCATAATTGAGCTCATTTGGTATTTTATTTTTATCTCCCCAAACTACATTTTAGTCACATTTGTCATTTTATGTCATAAGGAAACAACAAATCCCCTAATAGGGTTGACTCGCCTAAAGGTTGAAAGTCAATCCTACCTTTGGGAGATCTCTTTTTCTAATTAAAATAGAGAAGGTGTAAGTGTATTTAAACCCTCACATACTCACATTCACCCAAACTTACATTTTTCTATGTTTCACATGTTACCTTTTATAATATTGCTTTCATATTAGGTAGAGGGTAATTATCCTTGAGAGAAAGCATATATAAGTTCCTAAGGTCCGCACACAGTTTGATGCCTCCATTCATTTTTATGACTAGAACCAAAAATTAAAAACCAAGATGAATTCCTTACAAGATTTATTATCCCTGCCTCTCTAAGCTTTTCAAGTTCCTACTGTATTTTGGGAGCTAGAGTAGGATGTATAGGTCTTTTCTTTTTGTTTGAAAGGCTTGACATATAGCTTCAAAGGTATTTCATGTTGGAACAAGTCTTTTTTGTATACCTTTAGGTCATAATATGACCATTCAAACAATCTACATTATTTCCTCAATAATATGATCAACATCATTCTTATTGTAAGTGTCATCTTCTTCCCTATGTAGATATTTTATGGGCTAATTGTGTGCCCATATTTATATATTCTAAATATTGCTCATGCATAAATATAGTTTTGTTTAAATTCCTATTAGCATTATCAAATGATCACTCTAGGTAAACCAAACTTTTGGGGATCTTATTTATTTTTAGTTGAATCACTTCATTACACAAAATAAATCTATCACCCATCAATAAAATGTTGAAAATCCATTTCTTAATTTTGATATTCATCATTCCATATAAGAAATTTGAGTAAATCATAAATTATTACTAAAAACTTACCAATGATGAATATTATTAATGAAAATTCCATGTTAGCATCTTTACTCTTGAAATACCAACGAATGTTATATCCTCTAACCTAATGGCTACATTTGCAAGAATATCAACCATTACATTATTTTCTCTCTTCACCCAATTTATGGAGAAAGTGTCAAATAACTCAATGCTATCCAACGTAGCATTCATGTGTTATTTTTAAATTTTATTTTTAGAATCATACTTACCTTTGATTTTGGAAATATTCAACTCTAAGTCTCCTATCAATCTAACTATTTTTGCATCATACTTCAAGAAAATATTTAATCCTACTTGTAGAGATTCATACTCTACTAAATTATTAGTGCATTCAAAATCTAGTTTAAAAGATTATTTAAACAACCTACCTTTAAGATAAATAATCTAGAGAAAGGCCCATCAAAATTCATTATCTAGACTTCATTTGATGACACACCTTGATCCAAAATATTGCATGTATATTCGTCATAGTTTTCTATGTTGTTGATCTCAACCTTGAAGTTATCTATATCTATGGGGTGACCCCAAAAAAGTGGTTTACAATTGGAGTGAGGAAGGAAAAGTTGAAAAAAATGACCCCGTAGCAATTTTTTTTGTTTTTGGAGTTCGAACGAACCAAAAGAGGGTTCGCTAGAACCAAGGTTCGAGCAAACCCATTCAATGAACTTCCCACCATTCCTGCCAAAAAACACAAAGGAAAACCCTTTTTGAAAGGGGGTTCAAATGAACCTTGGTTCGAGCGAGCCCCTGGGGGTTCGAATGAACCCCCGTTCCAACAAACCCCCCTTTTCCCACCTTTCCACTCTCTGGCACATAAAAACATCAGAATTTTGTCTTTCAAAGCTCGGGTTGAGGATGAAAATGGAGGAATCAGCTTCATAGACCCAACTGGATGATAGTGGTCCTTGGAACGAGCTATCCAATGAATATAATTTTAATATGTTATGGTTTTATTATGTATTTGTTTTTTTAGTTTTATTAAACATAGGTTTTCACCGAAAATCAAGATCTCTATTTTGTATGTGGAAAAATAGCAGATTATCAAAAAAAAAATTTGAAAAATATGAGTGCACCAGATATTGAAGTCCTTGATCCAACAAAAAAAAATTGAATTTTGATACATACAAAAAAAGTTATGCGTTATACAGTTTGCCTATGTCTGAATTGTAATTGGTTTGACTTCAAAACTTGATTAAGGAAAAAATGTTCAATAAAACACTATCTAACCAATTGGAAACACTAGATATCAGAGTTACAAATCTAAATTTGAAAGCTCATTAGAATTTTTTCCTTTATGGAAAAAAATTATGCGTTATATGGTGAGCGTCACTCCTTAAAAATGATATTTACTAAAAAAAATGGTTTTCGAAGGAGATGGAAAAAGAAGTGCAATTTGATTCCAAAATTTTTGAAAAAAATATATTTTGAATCTATAGACAAAATGTCACAAATCACTAGTTTGCATCATCTTCAAATTCCTCACGGTTTAGCCACTATAGGTGCCCGAAAGTGAAAATTTAGTTAGAAAAAATTATTTCAATGTCCAGTTTGGCCAGAAATTGTAAACCAGTATTGTGGAATCACCCTATGTTAATGCAACATATGGTTTGGTTAAGATCAATAGGATCTTTAATAATATCTTGAGCCATTGTTTCCTATCCAATCTCATATGAGCCCCATTGATTAGGATCATAGCATGGGAAAATTTCATCTAGATACTTCCCCTAATTATAGCTGACCACCTTCTTGATAAGAACATACCATATTGTGGTGGTATATTTGTCATTTCCACATTCATTTTATATCCTTTCTTGTGGTGTGCATCTAGTTTGAACTCTCATTTGAGTCTTCTTACTCATATTATAATCACTCTTGACTTGAGCAATAACTACTACATTCAAGGCTCTATTTTATTTTTGGAAGGCCTTCTTACCTATAAATTATCTGTCTAAGACTCCCCATTATGAACATGAAACTCTTCCCCATATTCTTCACCAAATAATATTTGTTGATGTTGGAAGCTTTCAACATGTCTTTTATCTTCTATATCTTTTTGATGACCACCTTCTTTTGCACAAGATTACTCATCTTCACTACAACAACCTTGGGGTGATAACATGTTGATATTTTGATGATCAATGATCTACGATTGACTAATGGCTACTATCACTACATTCATCACAATCATAATTAGGATTCATGACTATCAATTCAACAACACATCACAAGGTGAGTGTGGTATTTGACAAGCCATGCACCAAGCATCATCTACATTATTGACACTTGACATCCTTAGAGGGTCTATAATCTCTTTATTTTCAACTCCTTTAAGGTGTTTTGTCACTGGTTTTCCATTTTTTCATGTGATGTACAGTTGATTAGATAGTCTAGGTAACCTTTCATTTCTATTTTGATTTTTCCTTTCATTAAACGTGGCTTTTTGAATATGTAGATACCTTGTAGCTCATTCTTTCAAGCCATGCGATAACTAATCCATTTTACCTTTAATAGTAGGGTATTTACTACTTTGACCTCTCCCATTTCACAATATCCTCACATCACTCCTTTTTGTCACTTTTCCAAAAGCTCTTTTATTGTTCTCAATATTAAAGTCAATTATACATGAATGTCTTAATGTCTAGGGTTATTTTCTCTCAATAGGCACCCCATATTTGCATCATGTGTTTTACAATACAAGACCAAGCACATAGATTCATTTGGTCTCATATGAGATATAATTTTGGGCATTAATTTATAAAATCTTATGTTGAAATTTGACACTAACTCATTTACTCTTTACACATATTTGTAAACACATTTATTATGAACCTAGAGTTATTTTTATCCCCATATTATTCTCTAAAAATCCTTTATAAATTACCCAAGACTCAATAATAGCCTTAGGAAAATTCTTATACTATTTTTTCACTTATTCATCTAGTGACTGAGCGAGCAACTTCATCAACATGTCATATTCTTCAATATTATAGTCATTAGTGAGGTTATTATCAATATTCAAATTTCACTTAAATAAAATTTGTGCCAACATGGTGAACAAAGAGTGAAGCTCTATAGTTCTTAGTGATCTATCAAGGGATATTTGCTTGAAAAGAAGGATCCAAATCACATTAATTGGGTAGTAGAATCATTGCAAAGAAGGATCCAATTGTGTAGTATTCAAGCATTCATTGGTAATATAAAAGTAAAGGAATAATGAATACATAAGGGAAAAACTCTACAATAGACAAGGATTTTATATGCATTTCTCAAACTAATTGAACATTAAGAATTTATTTTTTAAGCCTCTTTTGCAATATGCTCTTAGTTCATCAATGAATAGAAAATTGAAATTTTATGTCAAAATTTCTATGTAGTATTCTTCCTGAATGGTATTGTATCCTTTCACCATTATCCACATGTTTAATAATTTTTGATCTTTTGTTATATAGTAATTGTGTGCTTAAGTTCCATTTGTTTTTATTATATTGGAAAAACGGGTTTTGAAGGGACCTGAAACCCTTTACATCAAAAAATAGAAAAAGCTACTAAAAGAGATAAACATTGAAGCATAAGCAGCAACCAAAAGTGAACCAATAGCCAAAAAATAGTGACCCAACAACAAAGAAACAAAAATAGGAAAAAACATAGAAAAATACACTATTTCATATTCTTTAGGGTGTTAGCCACCTCGATCTCCTATTTGTAGTGCAAATTGACCATGTCTATTAATTGTTTATTTTCCTCCTCAAAGGTCTTCCTAAGGTTTCCCGTAGTTTTGGTAGACGGGCCTTTTGCCTCATCTTTTTTGATCTTCTTCCCCTTACCCTTAGAAGACTGGTCCTTCTCCATCATCTTCATGAAGTATAACTGATCCTCCCTAAGCTGACTAATCTTACCTAATAAGACCTTTAAGTACTTCACACTATTCTTGACTAAGTTGTGACTAATCGGCAATAATTTCTTGATGTCTTCATTTGTTTCATTAATCTTTCCCTCCATTTCACTAAGGTGATTCTCACAAAGGGTCTTGAAGTTTGTAAAGGAGCACTCTAAATCAACCAGTCTCTCATTCAAAATGTTTGAAGAAGGAACCTTTGGCTAGTTTAACATATTCTCTTTCAAACCCCTAATCTTAATATTTACCTTATTAAATTCCTATCGCACCCACTTGGCAAGCTTAAAAGTGCATGTGGCCCTCGAACGAGCCATATCCAGAAGCTCAAACATGGTAGTATTTTCATCATTCAAATATGAGAAATCCTTAGAGAGAGTATTAACCTTTAGTGGCTTGGGCTTTCCAAGGTTCGGATTCACTGCCTCTTCCTCATGTACCAACCTCTCAACTGACACCTCCACGCTGGACGACTGTCGAACACGAGAATCATTGATTTCAACAACATTTTCTTCCACACCCTTCTCCTAATCTAGAACCTTTTTACCCTTCAAACCACCCTTCACAACCTGCTTTTTCAACTTTGCAATATTTCTGGAGGCCCTTCGTGGAATCTCCTTAGCCTCCTTATCCCTTGCTTCATCAGGTAGAACTTTCTCCTTACAACCATTAACACTAGAATCTTGGCCATGAAGCTCATCGTTCTCCTTAAAATGGGAGCCACCAAAGATAATATCAATGTCATTGCCAATAGAAGGGGACCCACGAGAACCTGAATCCTACAAAATGAGCTTCTTAGCGGCATCCTTCCTTTTTAAATTCCCCTTCTTTCTTTTTTTAGAGGGGGCCACCACAGGAGATGATGAACCACCCTCCTCCTCATTCCATTCAGCTTCACAATCAACACCGATCTCTGAGCTAGTCGAAAATGACTCCTCACTTATGGCCTTCTCCTTTCCTTTAATTGACTTGGCATGAGTATGGGCTCTCACATACTCCATAATGAGTAGTATGAGGCCCTCGTGAAGAACAAGAGCCCTTCTATTCTTCAAATGTGCATAGACCGACACTTCCAAAGATGACAGAAGAAAGGAAGGAAACAAAATATGCAACCCATGTCTAAAATGATTAAGTAGGGTAAAATGGTGTCCTAAAATAGCAGTGTATCGACTGTCTAGGGTAACATACCGCATAATGACCTCTACCACATCATCCCAAATATGCTTCAGAGAAGTTCGCTCATACCCCCATGAGGGCACCTTAATCAGCTTCTTTTTTGCATTATCTTTGAAGAACTGGTCCATGGCGTCATCATTGCTCTTTCTTTCCTTGAAAAATGTATGGCCATCCATCCGCAACCCAATAATGGAGGCAATAAAGTCCTCATTGATCAAAAACTCCATACCCTTAACTCGCAATGTTCTATCATGCTAATAGTGGAAAAAATTTGTAGAGGCATTGGGTTCATGGTTGTGGAGCCTTTCCAGATAGGGTATAAACTGCCCATGCTTTAAAATTCTCTATATTTTGTGCTTATTCCTCCATTTCTCATAGGAAAAAGGTTTGATCCTGCTCCTATCACCCTCCATATCTACCATCACCATTAAATGATACCCCAACTAAGATACAAATGCCAAATAAAAAATAGGAAAAGCACAACACACAAAATGTGCGATAATAAGGGGAAATAATAGCTTGATCATCTTAGATCACAAGCTCAACATTAGCCATCATTTCATAATAAAAGCTTGGCTCCCTCGGGAAGGAGAGAGTACTCTTCCCATGCCTTAAAATTATGAATTCTAATAGCCTCATTTGTAAAGTTCCCTTTGTTACACTAATGAATTGACATAATTTCTACAACTATTGAACAATATGCAAATTTCTTAAATTGGTGCATCACCTTAGAACTCTTTAGATTGCTAGTTCTTCTTTTCCCTTTTCTCATCCCAAGAATAGAAGATTATACAGTATATTTTATGACGAGTTGCATTCATAAACCTAGAGTGTATCCCATAGATAATGTTATGTGTTTGTGAGATTTTTCATTTTGACATAGATTTTTCTTTAAGTGAAATTTTGTTGAGAAATGGTGCCTCAAACGTACCAGAGTTCAGGCATCTACATTGTCGAACTGACAGTTGAATATCACCGGGACAGGGTCACCAGTCTTATCAAAATCTTGATGGAGGATGTTGCATTGGCGGTAAGGAGAACTCTTATTGGCGGGACATTGCTTTGTTGTCGAGACATTGGAACATGTCTCTTCGACATGGCGATGGGACTCTTATTAGCGAGACATGTATATTTTAAAGGGAGTCATCATAGAGTCTCCCCGATGCCCCTATAGACTGTCTGAGTTTCATTGTCGATGAGAGTTGATCATTTTGGCGGGAATTTTCAAAGGGTCTCCTTGACAGCCCAAAGCTTTGTCTTGGTCTTCGTCAATGTGACTTGGCTTCATCGAAAGGACTCTATCCTGAGTCTCTTCCATGGCCCGGTGGAGCATGTAAAGGAAGCTAATCATAGAGACTTAGCCTTATCGGAGGGACTCTTCCTTAAGTCTCCTCGATGGTCCGATAGCTGTGGAAATTTCGTGAGATCATGGAGGATTGGAACTTTAGAACCACAAGTCGAGGGTTATGAAGTTTTGGAAACCTCCAACTTACTAACTGCAAAGACAAGCCAATGGAGGTGGGGACCACATGGGACAAGCCAATAAAATTCATCGAAGGCACTTGCTTCTATCGAAGGGAGACGATACGATGTCTCCTCAATATGGAAATGAGTGACTCGGTAGCTTGTGAATAATGACTTGGTGGGTCCTATTAGCATATGTTGAACACATGGCAGTATTACCTTCGTTGGAGTGACAAAGGGGAGTCAGAGGGACATGGCTTGAAGTCTCTTCGATGTCTCGATATGACTTCGATGGTGGGAAAGTAATGACGATTTTCCTAGAACGATTAAGAGGAGAGCATGAATGTCATTGTGTGGATGGTTGAGTAGCTGAGTGACTGAAAGGTTGAACGGGCCAGATTGGTTGAGAGGCTAGGTGGTTGAGAGGTTGGAGGGGCCAAGTGGCTGAGTGCTTGAGTGACTGAAAGGATGAACGGGCTAGACTGGGAGAGAGGCTAGGTAGCAGAGAGGCTGGAGGGGTCGAGAGGCTAGGTAGCTAAGAGAGAGAGAGAGAGAGAGTTGCTCGGTTGGAGAGGGAGATATGAGATGGTGTCTGAGAAGGGTTATGCTGTCAGATTCTCTCCAGAATGGAACAAGATGTAAATCTCCTATAAGGGCTTAGATCCTGTAATTGTATTTGTAACTAATATATTTTTGTTGTTGAATAATACAATGGTCATCTGAGCTTTTGGAGTGTGGGTTTTTTACCTGCAAGGGTTTTCCCCATTAAAATTTGTGTGTTCATGTCTTATGTTCCATCTTTCATGTTTAATGGTTCTACTTGATTGAATCTGTTTAATGCTGTTGTTTGGAACTAGTTAATTTTGCATGAGCTTTTCTCATAAGGGTTAATGTGGGAAATGAACAATGTCTCATTCCACTTTGTGGCATAATAGTATGTGTTTTTGAGGCAATCTAATAAAATAAAAACTACCTAAGACACCTACTATTCTTGGATGCTCTTTCTGAGATGACCAAAATTTCCCAACAAGTGGTATCAAAGCCTTCTTCTAGGATTGGATTCTTCCTAGTGTGTTGTTGGTTTTGGGTATTCCTTCTGTGAAGATTTCTTAGTCTGCCAATCTTGAGAAAATATGAAGGAATCGACTGATGTATTGATCCTTTGGTGAGTGGAAGTTCATGCCCTTCTATTTAAGTTTCTGAGACAACACGCAGCATGGAGGATGGTGAAGATGGAGAAACTAGAATTGGTCATACTAGAATGTGGTGATCTGATGTTCCTATTTGGCAAAAAAATAATCCTATGGTGATCTGATGTGCTTTTTAGTTTGAGAGATTTTATAGGTTTTCTTAAAAATCTATGGTGATGCTTATTCATGATAATCCATTTTTCTGGTTTAATCGTTATGGTGTTTCTTGTTTTATTTTTTGGTCTTCCAAATGTGAAGTGAGTATGGACGTGCATGGGTTTTTTTCAAACACAGTGGTTTTGTAGGTTTTACACGGTCAAGAAAAACTTGTGGTTATGTGGAACTGCATTTAAAGCTATTTTCTAGACCCTAGATTTTTGGGGTGGTATTGGATGAGACAGTTACAGTTTTGCATGCATGCTCCATGCATGGTATGAGGAGGTGAGATGCCTTCTCTACATAGGATTTTTGGTATGTGATTTGTCTCCCAACATTCTTGTGGTGTTGCTTGTTGGGTTCCTAGACTAGGGTGCTCGAGTTGTGGACATGATTGGAAAATTGGATTTGAACTTGATCTAGTGTTTGAGTCATGTTATCTACATGGTTATTCTCTTTGAGATCTCAGTGTTCCATTTTTTAGTGCGATGATGGGTTTGCATGATATATTCAATGGATCTATGGGTAGTGAAAGATGTGGGTTGTCTTTACATACATGTTTGCTATGGTGCAACTCAGAAGTGGATTGTCTATATCTGTGAGATTTGATTTCGTGATGGTGCAGAATTGTTAGTTGGCCTTGTGTATGGTCACTTGTGCATTTTTGTTGTTTCTTTGAGATGAGAGGATGAATGATGTTGAGTACTTGAATAGTCTATTACGGGGACCTATAGCATGTGTATCATGATGTCATGAAGAGCTTGCTATGCGTTTTGGTGTAAGCTTTTGACAGTGATGCTTTTGTATGCTTGGTTTGGAGATCTTGGTGCCACTTGGTATTGTTGTCATATGGATATGTTGATGTGTGGACCTGAAGGATTTTTAGTTTAGCAGATGTTTGGTCATGATGATTGGAGAGCTTGGTTGTCACGATTTGGTGGGAGCTTTAGCAATGACTGTGGATTCATCACTTAGTGATGGATGATCTTCTTTAGTGTTGCAGATGTTACTAGGAGGAGATCTTAGATCTTGTTGTTACAAAAGGGTTCTTTCACATTTGTATGGGAACTATTTGAAGATGTGTAACATCTTGGACCCATGGAGGACTCATGGAGTCTTTGGTTGAGGTGTTAGTGGTGCTTGATAGGTGATGTTGGTTTAGAGTTTGTTTTGTGTCATGATATACTCTTGTTTATGCATTAGATTTTTGGCATTTACTCTTGAGACCATGATATGTTCACTTGGAGCATGTGATCTCCTAAGGGGGATGTTTAGATCATGATGTCATGATAAGTTCCTGATTTAGATGATTGGAGCTTTGATAGTGGTCTGATGGTTCTATGTGTGTTGGGAACATTGGTCAGATGCTTGAGGACTTCATGATAGTGAAGTGATGCATTTGGAGTGTAGCATGAGATGATCATTTGTATGTGCTCATTGATACATGAAGAATAAGGTGAGGTAGAAAGTCTGAGAAGCCTTCACCTTGGTTGGGCGTGAGTTCAACAGAGACCTATGAGGATATTTCTCTTGGAGGAGTCATGATGGCTTGCATATCTTGGAGGAGCATTCTCATTCCCCACTCTTGGTCTACTCAGCGACTTATCACTTGAGAGGTAATTCCCATTGTTTTTCTCAGGTGTTTCATGCTTTCTTTCATGGATATGGATCTTGAGCTACTAATAGATGGTTTTGGAGGATTCATTCTGAGAGATGGATAGCATGGTTATCTCCTTGGGTTTTCAATTTAATTTATGATGATCATCGGGGATGGTATTGGGCTTATTTCCTGAAATGGAAAATGGAGTAGTTTGATCTTCTTTAAGAAGCTTACATCCATGTTGATTACATGATACATATGTTATGTTTGATCTTGGTGATTAAATAGTTGGGTATTGTTATGGATTTTCTTTTGGGATGCTCTGGAAAGAGATCATACTTGACACAGTTGGCATCTAGAGGTGCATGTAGGAGGATTTTCCATAGGTACATGATGTGTAGTTTTTCTCTCTTTGGTATTGGTTGTCTTCCTAGATGTTTGGTTTCACATTACATTGGTTTGAGGTCTGGTTGGAGCTATAGTGATCACTAGCTTGTGGTCATGTGTTTTCACTTATGTTCTTGGGTGATGACATGGAGGTTCTTTATCTCTTTCCTTTGTTGGGTGTGGAGAACTTGGGAGAGTTGTGCAGACTTATGGTGAGAGTTGTTTATAGATTGTGCATATCATTGTGGATGTTTCCTTGGTACTACATGATGTGGTTTACACTTTTATATGGTGTTTGTAGACTCATTATGTCTTTGATCTTTCAAATTTGGCATTACCCATACAGTGGGAGTTTTTGGATGTGTTTGGTCTTCTTTGACTAGTTGACACATGGAGCTTGTATTTGTAGTTGATGGGCTGGTTATGTAGGTGGCATGAGTTTTTTTATGTCGATACCTTCAAGGTATGTGTGATTGGATAAATTAGCACTTGTTGTGTGTTATTTTTAGTCGCGTGGTTTATTCAGTTGGATGGAAGCAGTTAGTTTTTTGGTTGTTGTTCTAGTTGATGTTCTATCTTGTTTCTAGAGGATGGCTTCACATTTTTGTTTTGGTTTGGAGCTTTGAAGTTGTTGATGCTTCTGTATAGCTTGTGAGCATAGTGGAGTGGTGGTAGTGTGTTGAAGCCCTGGCTATCAGTTAGTTTTGTTACTAGTGTCTCAGATTAGACTGGTGCATATACACCGTGGCATGTTCTTTTCCTTTAGAGAATGGTTGGAACTGTTGCCTAAGATGGTGGACATTATAGATGTTGTTGTAGGTGTCCTGGGTGATAGAGACGATTCATGTGTTGATTGGTAGGCAATACATTCTTCAACAAGTGCGAGAATGTTGAGAAATGGTGCCTCAAACGTACTGGAGTTCAAGCATCTACATTATTGGACTGACATTTGAATATTGTTGGGATAGGGTCACCAGTCTTATCGAAATCCTAATGGAGGATGATGTATTGGCGGTAAGGAGAACTCTTATCAGCAAGACATTGCTTTGTCATCGGGACATTGGAACATGTCTCTTCGACATGGCGATGGGACTCTTAGTGGCGAGACATGTATATGTCGAAGGGAGCCATCATAGAGTCTCCTCAATGCCTCGATAGACTGTTTGAGTTTCATTGTCGACAAGAGTTGATCATTTTAGTGGGACTTTTCAAAGGGTCTCCTCGACAACTCAAAGCTTTGTCTTGGTCTTCACACTGTGACTTGGCTTCATCAAAGGCACTCTATCTCGAGTCTCTTCGATGGCTCGATGGAGCATGTAAAGGAATCTAATCAGAGAGACTTAGCCTTATCGGAGGGACTCTTCCTTGAGTCTCCTCAATGGTCTAATAGTTGTGGCAATGTCGTGAGATCGTGGAGGATTAAAACTTTAGAACCACAAGTCGGGGGTTATGAAGTTTTGGAAACCTCTGACTTATCAACTGCAAAGACAAGCTGATGGAGGTGGGGACCACATGGGACAAGTCGATAAGCTTCATCGAAGGTACTTGCTTCTATCGAAGGGAGATGATATCATGTCTCCTCAATATGGTGATGAGTGACTTGGTAGCTTGTGAAGAACGACTTGGTTGATCTTATTGGCATATGTTGAACACATGCTAGTATTACCTTCATCGAAGTGACAAAGGGGAGTTGGAGAGACATGGCTTGAAATCTCTTCAATGTCTCAATATGACTTTGATGGTGAGAAAGTAATGACATTGTTCCTAGAATGATTAAGAGCAGAGTGTGAATTCCATTGTGTGGGTGGTTGAGTGGCTTAGTAGTTGAAAGGTTGAACGGGTCGAACTGGTCGAGAGGCTGGAGGGGCCAAGTGGCTGAGTGGTTGAGTGGCTAAAAGGCTGAACGGGCTGGACTAGCCAAGAGGCTAGGTGGCTGAGAGAGAGAGTTTTTCAATCAGAGAGGGAGATGTGAGATGGTGTCTGAGAAGGGTTATGTTGTCAGATTCTCTCTAGAATGGAACAAGATGTAAATCTCATGTAAGGGCTTAGAGCCTGTAATCGTATTTGTAATTGTACTTTTGTTGTTGAATAATACAATGGCGATCTGGGCTTTTGGAGTGGGGTTTTTTACCCATAAGGGTTTTCCCCACGTAAATCTGTGTGTTCATGTCTTTTGTTCCATCTTTCATGTTTAATGTTTCTTCTTGATTGAATTTGTTTAATGTTGTTGATTGGAACTAGTTAATTTTGCATCAACTTTTCTCAGAAGGATTAATGTGGGAAATGAACTATGTCTGATTCTGCTTTGTGGCATAGTAATATGTGTTTTCGAGGAAATCTGATGAAATAAAAACTACCTAAGACACCTATTGTTCTCGGATGCTCTTTCTGAGATGACCAAAATTTCCCAACAAATTTGAATATCAACAATTATAAAAGAACTTGGAGATTATATTCTCCAAAGAAAACATAATTTCTTTGATATTTTACAAGCTTATACCTACCCTCTACAAGTTTTTGATTAGGATATCATGGTATTCTAATGAAGTTCAATTCTTTATACCTTTCTAAATTTATAGGAGGCTTAGTAGGAGCTTGCATTATATTATTTCTTGCTCCATAATGGTTCCTTCTTCCACCACCAAGGTTTCTTGGTCTTCCATGACTTTGTTGGTTGATATTTATGAGATTTTCTATTCTTCTTCTTAAGTATTTTTCATCACTTTGAGATTTTAATCTAGCCATCTTATCTTTTAATTTTTCTACTTCTTGGATAAGGTAAACATTCTAATTTCCATGCTCCAACCTTATTCTAGGTTGATCTTGCTCAATTTCCTCATACTCCTCATAACTTTGATCTTCTACATTATTTGGATCTTCTCTTCTTCATCGATAGGCCCGAATGATACTCTAGCAAATGAAGCATTGTATTGTTTTGATAATTTAGCCACAAGGGCTTCATTAAAACGGGCCTCTTCCTCCCTTTTGTTCCTTTCTCTTTCAAGAACATTTAGAAAAAAATTATACTTAGGGCCATGTCACTTTTTAATACTTTTACTTCTAGTGGCTCTACAAATAGATTTCTCACTATGATGTGAGGTTTGATTATCTATGTCATTATTAAATGTGCATTTAAATTGTTTAACAATAAAGACAAAATTCTCGCCTTTATTTTTAATCTTGCATGTATTTTGTTCCATCTATGTTTCATCATCAAACTTCTTGTTTGAATTGTTCTTATATAATGATCATTTTCCTTCCATTTTAAATTCTTCAACTGTAATATGAATTTCTCGACAAAATAGTCACCACTACTTGTAGGGAAATGAAAATGAAGAAAGAAAAATTCAACACTTTATCAAGACAAACTCTCCAAATCAAAGTTGAATATTAAGGCACCGATCTTTCCCCAAAAAAATCATTAATATGTTGGTATTATTTTTTATATCAACCCCTAACCCTAAAGTTCTTACCAAGGTATGAGTGATGTGACCATATTTTAGCACTCACGAAAGACACCTATACTAAGTTTAGGGATTTGAAAAGGCTAACAAACAAGAGAATAATAATCCTCTTTTTCACTTTGAGCCCTACCAAGTTTAGGAGGGTAATCCTAGAGATATTTTAGAGAATAAAATAGTTAAGAAAAACTTAGATGAACCCTCAAATAAATATGACTTTGTATTAATCTTTTATTGCTATTTATTGTTGAGGATTACTATACAAATTGATATTGCAGATCTCTTACTTTAGGCATATAAGTTAAATGATGCAACTTAGGATGAATTTTAGTCTCAAATCCCTTCAAATGTATTCAATGCTAGTTACTTACAATATAATTAACTTAGTGAAATAAACTACACAACAACCCTCTAAGGTTTTAAATAATTACATGAGCGTAATAACTATAGTAAGAATTTTTAGCAATGGATTATACATAATGGTTGGAAAAACAAACTAAAAATAAATAAAAAATGGTTTGAAATATTTTTCTTGATTTATAAGGGTGGATAGTCATCCTTCAACTATTGAGTCAATAGCCCTAATAATAATTTAAGCCCTAATTTTCAAATTAGTTTGATTTACTTTGATCTACCTTGCAGAGATCAAACCCTCAAATACCCTTTACTCACAATGATGCAATCTCTACTTGATAATCTATAAACTATTTTAAAGCTTCATGTACCAATTGTAAATATCTTCGCATAACATACACATGCATGTAATGAAATATTTTACTACAACCCTTGGATACAAACTAATCCAAAGTTATAATACAAAATACAACAAATATGCATTTAATGTTTCCTTGAATCCCCTAAAATTATAAAATATTAACAAAGATATATTATAAAACAAGATGAAATTTGTGTCTTATATTGATTTTTTTTTAACATTTGTATTGTCATTACAATTTCTCAATAAATTTAAAAAATTGAGTTGTAGTCATATACACTAGTTACAAATCAAAATACAACTTAATTTAGATGAGATATTCACATACAAATATAAAACAAACCCAACACTTTACAATGAAATTCACATGCCCTTACATAAATCTATAATTAGGGCATGAAAAATATAGTTGACAGAGTGCACAAAAAGAAACATGCCATTGGTGTCACACATCACATCTTCCAATCTTGAAAATACCATCTCAACGTCAAATAACACACCATAAATCATCAAAATCGTGTCTTGAATATCTAATATTAAGATATTTGTTGATTCCATCCAAATCCTTGTGTAGAATGATAATTTTTGTTGATAAAATTAGTTGAAGCGGTAAGAAAATTTGTTTCTTGCAAGATTTGATCTACTACAATAAATTTGACATGGCTACATTTTTCTTTGAATGTCTTTTCTAGGCATGAAAATGGTTTATGGGTGTTCTCTTTTTGGTGTAAGATAAATTAACTAATAAATGAAACCATCACTTGTTATTATTATTCCATTGAAAGTTGCTTGAAATGCATACAAAAACAACACCTAATCCATCTTAGGTAGTGAAAATGTCATTTTTGTCAACTATTAGAACCTGTCTAGCATGTCAAAACCTTTTTTGGTGTCCATTGAAAGGAGGTTGGGTGAGCGGAAACGGCTTCCTACACTAATCTAGGTAAGAGAGAATTACAAAATTTTAGTTTAACACCTTTTACTATTACAATAAGAGAAGCACATAGAGAATAATGGAAATAGAACAACAAGAATACAACATACAACATACACTAGATATACATGGGGAAAACCCTTTCGGGTAGAAAACCCCACCCTCCAAAAGCACAATACTTCTATATTACTTCAACAAGGAGTTACAACATAGACCAAGTACAAAGCTTCTACACAAGTGCTTTGTCACAAACCCCTATTTTGGAGTTAACTGGGCAACACTTCGTTACCTGCAAACAAACTGTGCATTAACTCAAGGCACTCAATAAATAGAGTGTTACAAGCTTCAAGAAGCATCTAGAAGGTGAGGGGCATCCAAATCCATATGGCACAATATTCAACGCCTTAGACATGCATTTGGACACATGTACAACATTCCCTTACACCCCTAACAAGTGTCTAACATACAAATATTCTTCTTCCAAGCTTGGGCGCCTAGAATATGCTAAAAATAGCTTATGACAGATGCCTTACAAAGTTATCATAGAATATGTCATAAATCTGCCATAAAATTTGTCATAGGATCTATAAGAGAATTTGTCATAACTGACTAAAAATAGCCAATTCTCTTACATCATGTCATAACCCATCTTGGATGCCAACTTTCTCCATGCATTCAAAGATTCCTTATGATGTGTCATAGAATTTTTCATATGTCATAGATTCCAAAGTGGAACACCTATGTCCACTTGGGATGATGATGTGTCATCTAGTCACCTCTAAAGGGGATGCCACCCAACCAGTGGGTCACAATTTGTGACATGACACCACATGAATTTAAATAATACAAATAAATACATTAATTACATCAAATAAATCAATATTAGGACTCTAAGGTTGAGACACCTTAATCCCAACATCCATGTGGCTCTTCAAATTGTCCAAGGGGAAATATTTTCTCTTTAATTGGTATGTTGAAGCTCTTTTCCATTCATAAAACCATGTTCAAGGTTTGAGGAGTTTGTAAACTTGTGAATTCTCTAACATCGTAAACCTTTTCAACCTTTTGGAAAGTTCACGAGCTTGTGAACTCACCGAAATTTAGAATTGGTCCCTTTTCTTCTATCTCTCATCTCCTTACCTTTATCTTATTTCACTTTCTGCAATATGGAAAACTATATCCACTTTTAAGGAGTTTATGAACTTGCAAACTCTTCAAAATTTAAATCTCTGCCACTTTCTCCTTCATCCCTCTTTGTCTCATTATGCTAGTGATTCCTCTACAATTAAACCTAGTTGGTGATTTAGTGATTTCAAGGACATGTGAGCTTGTTGACTCCAAAATTCTCCCTGTCTTTTTCACTTGTATGTCAAATTTTTTGGAATCTATGAAACCTTGTTGAAGGTTCAAAAATTTCTTGAACCATCACTATGTCCAACATCAACACTTATACATTTTTTCTTCTAAAGAACCCTTTTCTTTTGCAAGTTTCAATGACTAGAGGAGACAAAGAAGCCATACCAAAAGAGGGAAATCCAAATGAATAGCCTTGAGGAGTTAATAGAATGACAATTGTTTAGGGATTGAGGTTTGGGCTTGTCTCATGCTTGGTACCATTTTGGATGGAAGTCAAATTGTCAAACTCTAATGGGAAATAATTATCAAATTATTAGGCAATAGGCTTTTAGAGGAACTACAGAAAGAGTACCAAGGTGGAAGGACATGAAAAAGACTGACTCTAAAATATTATGAAAGAATTAGTGGGGTTCGAGAGTTGAGCTTTCCTTGAAATCGAAATTGGGATGAAGGGAATTCTAAAAACTCAAAAGGAAATCTTGGAAATATTTTGCATTTGAAACAATCTCATAGAGTTGGGGAAGGGATGGAAGCATAACCAAGTCTGGAAGTCTAAAAAATAGGCTTTAGGAAAATTTTGAAGGCTGGGAAATTATAATGTTGAGGATGACAAGGAACAAGTACCCGAGTTAAGTGATGGCTACAAATTTGAATCTAAAAGACTTAGAGGGATTTTGAAGTAGGAATTGGGAGCTAGGGGTGCAACAAATGAGGTACTTCAATTAAGGATGATCTAAATTTTTGGTTTGAAAGACTCAAGAAATTTTTTGGAACAAATAATAAGAGGCAAAAATATGGGAGGGGTACTTTAGGAAGAGGAACTTCAATTGGTCAATAGGAATGATAAAAAGAAATAGATGTATGAGGAACTCCAAATTCCAATGGGATAAAAGAGTTGTATTTTAGCAAGGATTTCAAGCATTGGACTTCAATAATTCAATGGAAATGATGTAAAGTGGCATGAAATTCTACAAGTTTGAAGCTACAAAGGTTTTTTTTAAAATGGTCAAAATTTAGAGTTTTAATGGAAAAATAAAGATGGTATACAAGTAAGGGATGCCCAAAAATCTAGCGTTGAAAGAAAAAGGACTGGGCTTTCATGTTTTGAAGGGAAGCAAATTGATGGAACAAAAAATCCTAAAAGCCCAGTGAATAGAAGACTTGACTTCAACAATAAGTTGTTAGGGGTGAAATATCAAGAATGTGATGGGAGTGGTATGAATGGATGAATAATTTTGATACTATGGTGACTTAGAAATTCTAACTTGCATAACCAAATTTCAAAGTTTGGATGACCAGAATGACAAGATTGACAAGTTTGTTAGGTTGACATGATCAACATGTTAGAAATTTTTTATAAAGATTTAGACCAAATTATTGGTATTGAGTGAAAGGGTACGCCACAAAGATTAAGCTTGAAAACTTAAGAGACAAGAGAAAATGGAAATGACTAGGATGGACAACCTCAAAATTCAAAAACTCCAAAACTCACAAAACTTCAAGGAAATGACCCACACAACTCAACACAATTTTTTTGAACTTTTGGTAAAATTTGAAACATTATGAGCACACAATGGACAATGTAGGATAGACTTAGGAATATTTTTGAAAAAATGAAAACCTACTTAAATTATCACAAATTGGTTATTAAATTTAGGTTTACACAAAGTCACTATAACACATGGACAAAAATAACTAAATCTATAAAAAATTGGACATGTTTGACTAGGCTCCAATACCTCCCACAAACTAATTGATCTAGTTGTTTATTGCCTATTTCCTTTTCCCTGAATTTTCCCATGGATTCAACACTACACCTACCTACTTTTGAGGATGTTGATTAATGATTGGAAACATTGGCTTGATGTTCCACTAATTATGTTGTACCCAAGAATGAGATCTCTAAGTGGTAATCTCCCCTTCTCCTAGGTTTGAGGATTTGGTTAATAATATTTCTTGGATAGTTGTGCAAAGGTGGAAGAAAGGTGTTCCCAAATATATCTCCCAATCACACACCAAAGTTGAGTGTGTGAAATTGAATGGCGTAGGATTTGGAATTGTTTAGGTTGGATCATTGGGTACTCTTTTGATCTTTGCAACTTGGTTGTAGTTATTTTGATCCTTGTTTGGTAGCTTACCTACAGTTATGTTTTCCCCCCTTCTAGGATTATTGTTTATATTTTTATTTGTTCCATATGATGTACAAGGTTCTATGTCTATTCAAGACCAATTTACCTAGTCAAAAAAACAAGTGGGAGATTATTATAATTAAATTTTGTAATAGCTTGTGAAGTCTTAAGAATACATGTAACATTTTGGAATATGAGTTACACTTCCAAATTGGATTTGCCTAATTTGACTATTTGACTATTCAAACAAGGAGTTACACTTACATGCATTCATAGCATGTAAAGAGCATCTTTAAATGATTCCAAAGTGGAGCTCCTAAGCTAGTGAATTCAAAGGTGAAATCTTACACATTGGACTTACATTATATTTCAGACATTTTAACTACTCATGAGGGGCACTAGAATTAGTTCATGGTTTTGTTGAAATTGCAAGTGGTATATATGATTAAAAAACTCTATAGATGCAAGCCTTATCATAGTATTTTAGCATCCATTCAAAGTGTATTACAAGGTTTCACAAGTTTTGAGTTTGGGCCTTGTCTATTCCATGTAGTTAACAAGAATATTTTGGAAGAGGATCTCTCTTCCATATTATAGTGCCTAATTTGATTAGTCAAACAAGGAGCTACACTTACATGCATTTATGACATATAAGATCATCTATGAAGGATTCCAAAGTGGAACATGCAAGTTGGTGGATTCAAAGGTGAAATATTACACATTGGGCACACATTTAGTTTCAAAATTGTTAACTATTCATGAGGGGCAATGAAATTAGTCCATTTTTTTGTTGAAACTGCAAGTGATATATATGATGGAAAAAATCTATAGATATAAGCCTTGACATAGTAATTTATCATTGGATTAAATTGTAATTAGGGATTTGCAAGTTTTGAATTTGGGGATTACCATCAACATTGACAAAGGAAACTTGTTTAAACTCAATGATGAGTCTTCAATATCAAGGAACTTTCTCACCTAGTCAAAGGAGGAATGCCTAGAAGTATAATGGAGGTCCTCAATCCATTAATAAGCTTCCTTTGAAGAGTTATATTGAGTTAAAGTACATTTTTTGGTGATTTTCATATCCAAAAGGGTTTTCCCACATATATTATGCTGTGTTATCTTATATTTTATATTCCATATCCTTCACTTCTTTCAAGTTTCTTGAAGATTTTATGTTTTAGATTAGAAAATTTCATTAATTTTTTTTGCTCCTAATTGAGGAATAAACAATATTAAACCATTTTTAAACCTCAAAATTTCTCATAAGTTCATAAGGAGGCACTCAAGTAGTGTTTGAGTGCAATCATTTGTTGTCTCTCTTCCACTCAATTTGTGGTTTGTGATAAACTCCTTTCTCAATGGGACCTCCAAATTTCAATGGATTAAAATCTAATTTTACAAACAACCTTTCTCTCCTCTATTAGATTAGCTTCATAAATTTGGGTGGAAGCACATAAACCATCGGGATATTTTCAAATTTATAAGGAGCCCCTTTGCTTTTTAAGCTTTCTAGTCTATGCTTGGTAGTATCTAATCAACAAAGTTGATAATAGAATTACAAATTGAATTAATAAGCCACTTTTGTTGGCCCATAAATTTTATATTTGTTCAAACATTCTTGGTTTCATACATATTTATTACTCCTATCAAATTCCTTATAAAGATTCACACCACAAGTTGGAAAAGCTTCTACAAGATTTCCTTTATGCAACTATAACACATGCTTTCATACAATGGCTTGAGATTTATGTCGCCTTCCCAAAAAACTTTTGGTTAGGGATTATTGATGTGAGAAAACATGAAATTGTTCTATGTGCTAAGTCAATTCTCAAGCCTTGTGACAACAATGAAGCCTAGAAAATCATGTTATGAAATTATATTTCTATTGGTTCCTCATATGGGTGGCTAGTCTAAAATGACACTAGCTTTCATTCCTCGGTATCTCTCTTGTTCCTATTAAATTTTGAGAAATTTTGTGGCCAAAATTATCTAGAAATCTTGGGAAGCTATGAAACCATGGCTTATATAGAATGGGAATGGTTATCAAACTAGGATCTCTATCAACTAACAATCCTTATAGTGGTATCCCATCATTTTTGTAGAACAAGTTATTGGCTAATATTTTTGTATGCACTCTTCAATTACCCAAGAGAGAAATAAGACATATCCAAGATGTATATTCCAAGTTTTCTTCTAATTGATTTTTTGGGCCACAACCTAAAGCCAAGTTCAACTTCAAATGATAATTGTGGTTGTGCCTCCTAAACTTTTGTACGAAGTTTATGTGAATTTTTCTACTAATCCTTGGTGGAAGGATTGGAAGTGTTATTACAATACCCCCTTTTCCTAATTATATCACAAGCAAAGGATGCAAGTGGCTTTCTCCACATTTCCCTATGGTTAAACTTTAAATGGTCTCTTCAATCCCCATCTTTTATGTGAGACAAATGCTTCCAAACAATCTAGAAAGTAGTCATGAAACCCACAAATTGCACATGTTCCCAAGAGTTTACTTCAACCAAGGTCTTCCCATCGGTAATTGGTTAATGTGTCTTGGTGTTCCTAATCCCAAATGCTCACTGTGGGTAATTTGCAAATATTAAGAATTTATATTGGTTAAGTTCTTGTGTCCATTTATCTTGGCAAATGGTTCATGACTCCTCGAGATTTTTAGACTAAATCCCTTTGCTTGGCATAACTTTGTGTAGGGTAATAGGGCCAAATTTTTATCCAAATTCTCCCAATCATGGCATACTTTTAAAATGGATATTTTATTTTTTATCTAGATAGGAATGATACTTTATTCACTAATACTATTATGGATACCAATTTTGCTACTTGCTCAAAATTTCTAGTGATTTGCAATGTCATTGTGCATATTCAATTTTAGGAAAACATAATTGCATTTAAGGTGCAGCACCTCCTAACTCTTCTTGATTAATGGGGTAATGTCCCTTACACTATGAATAGCATACCACAATCCTTTCCTCCCCATAGAAAATCCCAAGGTCAACAACTAGCTCCTCTAATTTTTATTGGCGTCACTCTCATATCCACCAAAGTTGGTCTTCTTTGCAACCCACTAGGCAACCTTCTAGTTGGTCATTGATGTTTGGCTAATGATTTGGTTGCCACCTACTAATTGCTCTCTTGCACCCTCTTTGTAGTGTAGGTGGGCCATTCCCAAAGGTCAAGATAAGTTCCCTCATCTAGTTCTTTCCAATTGGTTATCAAGTTTCCAACCTTAACTACATGTGAACGAATTTCAATCACTAGAAGGGCCTAAGGAGAAGATAATATTCTCATTGGTTAAGAGCTTTTAAATGATGGAAAAAAATGCTTGATGCGGATGGGGTAACCCTAATGATCATGACCCCTTTCCCACCACAATTTTTATAGCATTAGGCAAGCATTTGTTTCCTTCTTTGGGTTGTGTTTATTTTTGTAGTTTTTTTTTTTTCCTCTGACTACATGATACTTTATTTCCTAATTCTACTAATTTGTGTCTTTAGAATGTGATGTCACTTCATTCACCTTTCTTTGAGGATAGGTTGGATATATTTCCTTTGACTAATATATATGGATCTCTTGAAAAAAATACAATAAAAAGAATTTGATACTTTTCCAAGTTAATATCATTCTCAAACAAAATTCTTTTATAGACATTGCTTATGCGAAGAGTGCAATGCAATAATCTAATGCCCTAACATAGTAACACAAACATTGGAGAAATACAATAAAAATGTGATCCAAAGAAATCATAAACCAACTATTACCAAACTATTGAAAAATTAATTCAACACACAATAAAGTTATGAACCACTACTTATACACTCATTAAAAATATAATTATAATGACGTGTTAGTGCACCCACATATTATTGTTCCAAAAGATTTCTTTGTTGCATATAATTGTAGAGAAGAAAAGTGCATTCTATTACAATTTTATCCATTTGTTTTACATCACTTTGTATAGATGATTTTAATAGATGAATATAGCACATGTTTTGTTCTTTTGGAATCATTGATTTAAGGCTTGATACATCAATCTATTATTCCTCATCTATGTTTAGAATTGACTTGATCTAGTTTCCATCAACTTGTTTTCCCTAGACTATAGTGTGCAAGGACAAATTTGTGGGTGTAATCTTGTCCCCCTTTTTCCAATTTTCCAATTTCTCAAATTCCAAGGCCAACAATCACATACACAACCATGACCTATTGATGTACACACCAAAAAAATTGTATTGTATGCCTACGGATTATACACAAAGGAATCATTCATAGGTCATTTTATCATCATAAAACACATTGAGAGCATTTATTAGGACAATACACTTACATATGTCACTAGCACTTAACAAGTTTTGCATATTGACTTCCCTATTTATATTAGCATCTAATTCCACCACCATATTTTATTTATCATTGTTAAGTCAATCTCAAGGTCTAACTAAGGCACAAGAAAGTCTTGAACTTCAATCCTTGTATAACATGCCACACAACACTTCTTAGCACCACCAAATTTTTCCTTAAAGTAAATAAGAGTTTTCTTGGTGTCAAAAGTCAGATTCTACTCAAGATAGAACTACAAATATCTAGACAAGATTATCCCTACATAAGATTGGCTATAATTACATCTAAGACTCAAATATTCTAATTTCATCAAAAATGAATTCTTGGGAATTTGTAACTCATAAAATGTGGTTCAATGAAGATTAGCTCTAAACTACACAATTGAATTTCATTAAATCATTGCATAATTTTGTAATATGTCATAACAAAATTATGTCTTATATACAACTATGAGAAAACAAAAATGTGAATTTGACCATCCACAATGTTAATCCATACATAACTTTTTTTTAAAAAAAAAACACAATTAATTTATTGAATCTTTCTTTATCCTAGAATGCCAATTCTTTTCCATTATAAACTAGAATTGATATTTAAAATCTTGTGAATGCATGAGCATTGGTCGTATAAATTTCTTTGTATCTATATTTTAACATGCAATCCTAAAGTCTATTGAAAATAAATTCCTAAAGTTTTTATTAAAAGATATAGAAAAATATACAACATTACTAATTTGTATTTATATTTTAGCATGCAATACTAAGTCCACCAAAAATAAATTTCTTTTTTTTTTATTGAAGGATGTAGAAAAATAAACAATATTAATTTATGACAGAAATATCTACAAGAAATGTAAAATAAATATCTATAAAAAAGTTGGAACCTATTGAAATCCAAACATGGTAAATGAAATAAAAAACAATTATTGACAATTACAATAAATTTTTATTATGTTGTAAAAAATTTGGAAAACTTACGGAGACCCGAAAAAGATCTGGTAAATTACATGATAAAACCTTGGGAAGATTGTATGTAGTATCTTCATCAATAAATACTTCCAATATTCTCTAACAAATAGTCACCATTCTTCTGGCCTCTAGAATTTTTGTTTGTTAAAGGATATAAATATTTTGTGGTTATTTAACATTTATTAATAAACTCTACTTATTGGAAGCCATGGATGTGTCATTCCATCATTGCACTCTACCAACTCTATTAACATTAAAATGATTATCAACTTTGATTCTGCAAAGAATAGTGAAATTATTTTAATCAATTTTGTGTTTTTAAAACCATGAATACAATCTTGAATCACTTTTTGTTGGAGTCTGTTATTTTTCTTACGGTTTTCCAACTTCAAGTCTTCCAACATTAGAAGCACATCCACATGTGACAACCAAAAATATCATTTATATCTACAAAAAAACGTGTCAGGATTGTCACCTCCAATGTAACATCATACTGCTTTCTCAAATCTTACAAAAGCTCTATCGAAAAGAACAACAGCAATGAAATGAAAATGTCTACCAAAGATACAATTCACAAGGAAAATGCACAAACCACGGCTGTACTAAGGCTATGGAAAATTCTGTGCTTTAACAATATAAGTATCATTGTGAAATTAGAATTGACATCTTGCAGAATTCAATCAAAAGTATTTGTCACCTCCACCGTACATAAGAAGATTTATAGGAGAGTGTGAGTCCAACAAATCAAGGCATACTGCAAATGAAGAGAAATCAACAAACAAAATGTGATACTGAGTTTCGTGGAGGATTATCCATTCCAAAAAAGATCTTGGAAATTTGTCCTAAAAACAAACAGCATAATAGTTGTGATAAAAAAATATAAAGAAAACTACCAAATGTTAAAGAAGCGTACCTCATCTCCAATACAAAGTTTATCTTACCAGGTCCAATGGACTAATCAGCTTCATCATTTAGGGTGTTGAACATTTCGTGTTAAATTTTGCTCAGGGCATGAACACATGAATTTCAAGCAAGAATGCATACTATACATATCCATAGTATTCACTTTCATATATGTATTTGAAAATCATAAGAAAGAATCGTCCTATACAATTCATGGAGATCCAATAATTTTTCAGCAATGTCCCAACTTTTTCCCAGAAGGAGAAAATGGGTAAGTTGAAGATAGACAGTGGGCTCAATGTCTAAAATGGGTAGCCATTTCTTTATACAGGATCATTAAGCCTAGGCTAATTATCAATTATCACGTCAGTAGCACTACTTTGCTTGTAGCAACTAAATACTCTACACTTGAAATTATAAAATGCCAATGCTATTTTCATTCAATAAAATAATTAAGCATTAATATGAACCAACAACTAAAGTACAAGGCAAATAATAATACATTTTGAAAGATGACACACCCCTATTCATGAAGCCTCTTGTTCCAAACAATATTTAAAAGAGATGTTTGAGAACTACGATTACCTCAATGCAAATTACTGCTTAATTACATGTTTGGGAGTGTAGTGCAAGCTGTTCATGAATTTGTACTCAAACTTGCAGCGCTCCATCCAATTAGGAAATGCTAGAGCAAAGATCTCAGACCTCCAAAGAATTTCCAAAAGTAACTTGTTAATACCATTTAAATCATAACACACACCATCTAATGAACCGGAATCTCTTGGCCTAGCAAAGCAAGCCTCGGGCCACCATTTAAATCATAACACACACCAATTAATGAACCGGGATCTCTTGGACTAGCAAAGCAAGCCTCAGGTCAGCTAACTGCAAATGTCCTATCCTTTCCAGCTCAATCAGAACAGTGTGGCTTCCCATCTCCCAATCACACTCGTTACAAAATGCTTCAAAAAGATGAATACATATAGGAGTCATTCAAAAAAAATTCCTATGGCAAAGTTCATTAGTCATAGTTTGTCAGCTAGCTGGAAGCTTCATTATAGATGCCTCTTCATTGATATCTTTGGATGTACCTGCCGCTTCCAACTGTTTCCAGGCTATTGCCCGCTTCTCTACATTTTCCCTTACCCTGTTTTCATTTTCCTGGAACTTCAGCTGGCATTCTTTATACAAGTTCTCATCCATTTCCATAAACATTTTTCTTACATTCATTGTAAGGCCATTCACTGAATGATGCCAATGACTTGCTGTATTCTTTTCTAGTGCTTCAAAAATGAGAGGAAGGATAATATTTCGATTTTGTGCTATCAGATTGACAATGTGATCATTGCTCCAAAAAAAAAGAGCTCGTTCTGCTACCTGCTACTTTACCCTGTTAGAATCCAATAAAATAGGAAACTAAATCTGCTTTAAGTGGTTAACAATTTGGAACTTTGCTGATAATTATCTTATACAAATGCAAAGAACTTTTCAAACAATATAATTTCTCAAGAAATTGGACAATTGGTCCATATTGAGGCAGAGAAAACAACTTTAAGTCACAGGTCAACAAAATTATCATTTAAAATTCAATTAGGAAACACTAGGAAGCCAAGGCATATCATTAGACCCTTATAAAAGCAACATTATCCATGTTTTTGTTGGGCTGATATTAATTATATTGAGGACAAAGCCTATTTAAAATAATGCCACCAAATTATGGAAGACCAAAACAATTTTGACTGAAAGCGAAGAAATAATGTGGGAAGTTTTAAAAAATAGAACTTGAATGTTTATTACAAACCAACCCCCTCCTGTATCATTTTGTGCCCAGCAGTTACTGCAGGAAAAAGATATATATGAAAATTTCACCTCCTACGGTAGTATTCCAAGATATGCTTGGCTGTAATATCTAGTAACTGAATGAGCAACTCCAATGCATCCAAGATGTGCGATTGCACGTTTGAATTTGGTTTGGAATTGCATTGAATTTTTTGTCATTTCAACTAATCTGGTCGATTTGCCAATAGAGTTTGATCATTACTAGATACACATGATAATAAGTAGGAGGAGACTAAGGCGTAGTAGCAGTTAAATACCAGCTGGAAATGTCACTGCTGAAAGGATATGATAGCAAATCGAAGACTACCTAGCAGGGAAGCAGTAGCTCTTGATGATGAACACCGAAATCCAATCTACTCATACACAAGCTTCCTGGTTTCCAAATTTCTACCAGAAGCATTGACTGATGAGTGATTTGGGGGACATGAGGACATGTTGCAGGCATCAATGGACAAAGATAGTCCTATCAGTCTGTTACAGCCAAGTTTCTGGAGATATACCTTGCACTTCAATAGAAACTTTACAACAAATGCACTGTTCTGAAGCAAGAACTTATCGAATATAAAACCTCTAAAATGGCAACCAAAAAGCTTAAGACTATGATGGCGCAAGATCATTCCAAAGTTAAGTGCTTTGATTCCTTTTCAACTTGACCTTTCCTGACTGTTCATTTCATTTCACAGTTTGTTTTAGTTGTGTTGAACAATGATTACCTGTACCTAGGCTATAGATTGCATAGTGCACCAAGAAAATAGCTACATTGTTATATCTGTTGCTAATTTATGGGATGCAGGTCAATCAAGAAATTAAAGTGTTTTAGATGGTATTTTCGATTCTCACAAGACAATGAAGATTACTTTGGTTTAGAATTAATAGAACATGTGATCCAAATTGAATCATGAAAGTCAATAAGTTCAGATTTCTAAGACAATTTTCTTAGATGCTAGTCAAATTAATTATGTAACTTGAAACACTCTCAAATACTCCTAATTTGATGATTCTGAGCAACAGCACAAAATTTGCAGATTTGTACAGGGATCTACAGAGATTACAGAGGTTTATGAGGTGATCCAGACACCTTGGATTCAAACACAGCTACAGAATAAAAATGAAAACAGTTTTGTCTACAAAAAAGTAATCAGATTGGCAGAAACAGAAGGGTGGTGATTTTGAAAGTTCATGGTTATTTAGAAAGTTTCCTGGAAGTTTTGCCATAATGTATAAGGTGGTGTTTCCCGTATTAGACAAAGGAGAAGAGAAATGATTGTAGATGCCATGTCTTCCAGTTCATTGTCTTTTGGGCTTCTTTTTGGAGCCATGTCTTCCAGTTCATTGTCTTTTGAGCTTCTTTTTGGAGCCATTCTTGTTGGGTTTGTATCTATAAACCTTTAAGAGGTCATCGTATGGCATTTCTTTCATTATTTCATGTGAAGACTGAGATGGTATTGATTGAGAGTACTTTAGGGAGTTGAGTGTAATTAAAGAGCATGCATTTTACTTAAGTTGCAAAGCAATTGGAAGCATAACGATAACGTAGAGATGTTAATTGTGTCCTTTAAGGCCTTGTGAAAAGGTATTAGCTTGTAATAATGCAAACTGCAAAGAGATAGTAGCAAGAGAAGGCAAAGGTCTTATTTATGTAAAGTTTCTTCCCAATAGGGTTCTCCAAGGTAATCTCTTGTGTTTACACTCTTTTTTGTGATTTTTTCAGTTCATGTTTGTTATCATTCATGCATACAAAAATCTACTTTATTTAAAATACTTGAACAGCTCATTTCTAAGCTCAAATTCATAGTTTTATTAAAATACTTAAACAGCTCATTTCTAAGCTCAAATTCATAGTTTTATTAAGAAAAGTTTGTTTATCCAAGTGATGAGATTCAGGTTGATGAATTAGTTATCATTTTTCTTTACTAATTATAGATCATAGAGTAGTCATGTTCCTTGTTTTCTGTGATTTTTAAGTGGTATGACCATTTTGCAGATTGATGCATGTTATTGGTAGAACTAATACCAGAGGAGAGGTATAATGGTTACTTTGCAGCAAGAGATAAACACCTAGAAGTCAACTAGAGAAGTAAGAACCATAGCTAACAAGGAAAAGACGATGCCTAAAAAAGATGAAGCAAGATTCATCAAGTTAGAATAAGATTTGGTAAGCGTTTCTCAATCTACTAGGAAGCTTGACCGACAAGAGAAGATTAGACGCTCTCATGGGGAAGCTGAGACATTCCATGGACATCCCTAAAGCAAATGAGGAGTTATGCAAAGCACAGCCACAAGTCCATGAGTGTTAGGATTAAGGTGTCATTAACCTTGCAAAACCTGTGTCTATTTTATGTATCTCCAACACTCTTGGAAGGCATACTTGGATGCCTAGGGTGTAATTGGAGAAATAATTTATATAGATTCTCCTAGAATCTTGGTATGAGTTATATGCACTCATGAGGAAGGTGGAGCACTATGGTGGCAGCTACATTTACCTTTGGACTCATGTAAGGCATATTCCCAATTCTAGGCACCAAAGGAAGGAGTGGAGAATCTTATCAAAATAGATGGGACCCACATGAGTTAGTGGACTCCAAAATGGAACGCTACACTTGAGGATGTGAACCATCAAGGAGTTGAGTCAAAAAAGTCTTTGTAGTTTTGTTTTCCATTTGAGGATTCATTCATTGAACCCATGTGATGTCCATGTGGAGTCACTAATTGTATTTACTATTCTCAGAAGATGCTTTCCAAGGTGAGCGTGGGGTTTTTGCATGATACTATGGTTTTAGTATCCATTGTTTTGGTAAAACTGCTTATGGTTTTGGCCTCTCTCTTTGCCTGCATAGTGTGAGATAGTGGTTTGATATCATGTTTTATAAATACAAAGGTGCTACTAGATGTTGTAAGAGTGCATAGAGTAAGTGTGTTGATATTGTATACATGTTCATTGAAGATTAATGCGTACTTGTCTGCTTTCTCTAGTAGAGTTTTTTTCTGAAAGGGTTTCTCCATGTAAATTATGTGTTATTGTGGATTGTTGATTTTATTCTTATTGTTGTTTTATGCTTTCACACATAATCTTTTATGATAATCCAATAATTAGGAGATTAATTTCAGATTTGCGTATGATTTGAGAAATTTTTCATTGCAATAGTTTCACCTTGTTTCTCAGCATTTGGTATCAAAGTTATTGGTTTTGTCCATAGGGGGAAGCATTTTTAGAAAGAGCTCAAGGTTTTTTGGCTGTACCGGGATCTTTTTCTTTGTGTGGTTTTGCAAATTTGTGAAGGATTGAAAACCATGGCCTCTACCTTTCATTTGAATATTGAGAAATTCAATTGCATTGAGTATGTGATGTGGAAGTTAAAAATGGAAGATCTTATAGAAGAAAGAGATCAATGGAGAGCTATTGAAAAAGATACAAAGTCATTTGGAATGTCTGATGAAGATTGGTTAAAGTTGGAAAAGAAGGCACGGGGAACCATTTGGTTGTGCCTTGCGAACTCTATCCTTGGATATCTTCAAGGAGACAATTGCATACAAGCTGTAGAAGAGGTCAAGTGATATTTATCAAACTAGAAGTCTTAACCAATAAATTGTATCTCAATAGATGGTTCTGTTCTTTGAAAATGAGAGATAGTGATTCAATTGTAGATCATTTGAATGCTTTTAATTTGACTTTGAGTCAGCTTGATTCTATAGATGTTTAGTTGGAAGAAGATAAATGTACCTTGTTACCTTTTTGTTTACCCTAATCTTGGAAATTTAATTGTTGCAATTAATGGTGGTGGCGCAAAGACCAAGATAGATAGTCTCATTGCTACTTTTCTTTCAAAGGAGATGAGAAGAAAATCCATGAATGATGGCTTGAAAGATGATCTCCATGCTTAGAGAAGGCCCAAGGATAGAGGTGGATCAAGTGGGGATAAAAAGAAAGATAGATCCAAGTTAAAAGGATGGTTAAAAACCCTAGGGAAGAGAAAAGTTGAGTTTTGGAATTGTAAGAAGAAAGAGCATTTAGAGTAGGAATGCAGAAACAAAATAAAATAAATCTTCGGATTCCTCCACAAAATAATCTTTTGATGACATTGAAAGTGATGCTTTATTTATTTTTGCTAACACTATTAGTAATGATGCTTGGCTCATTGATTTAGGGTGCTCCTACCATATGAATCCCCACAAGTAGTTTTTGATTTACACAGCTTATGATGGAGGAGAAAATTTTCTTTGGTGACAACAGTACTAAGCAAATTGTTGGCAAGGGAAAGGTACAATTGTGTTCTAATGATAGGAGGGTTAGAACTCTTGGCAATGTTTTGCATATTCTAGGAATTGTGAGAAATTTACTATATCCAAGTTGAATGATTTTGGCGTGCATGTGACATATGGAAGGTCTGGTTGGGAACTTTATGGTAGCTAAAGGATCTCAGATTGGGAATTTTCTTATGTTGAATGTCTCCACATTTTGTAACATTGCCAATGTCACTAGAAAAATTGAAAATGCATGTATGATGTGAAACCAACATTTGGGTCACATAAGTGAAAAAGTTTGTAGGACCATTATTAATAATAAAAATTGGTTGATTATTTTTCTAATTACTCTATTGGTAAAAATGATTTATGTGGGCACTATGTGTTTGGTAAGCAGAATAGACCTTCATTTCCTATTAGAAGCCACAAAGGAAAGAAATTATTGGAAATCATTCATTCAGATGTGTTTGATCCAAGGAATGTTGGTTCCAAGTGAAAATCTCAATATTATATTTCATTCATTGATGATGATGCCAGATACACCTAGATACAGTGTTCCACGGGCCTGGGGGATGGGGAAACGGGGGGACGGGGAAACGCATTTCGGAGACGGGGGGGGACAAAGAGCCTAAGTTTGGGGACGGCGGGGAGACGGTGGGGGGATGGCAGCGGGGGGGTGGCAGGGTGGTGGTGCTGATATAGTTATACATATACTTATAGTACTTGAAAAACTAGTTTTGAAAAGATGTATAACAGTATAAGAATTACATTTCAAATGAAACTATAGGAAATTAGTAAAATTATAACATGGCAAAATTTGAAATACTAAATCTAAATACAAAGATATTTGAATGCTAATTGCTAAATAAAATTTGACAAATGAAATTGTCAAATTGGAGATTTCTATTATATTGCCAAATATGAATATCTGATGTCATATGAGATATCACAAAGTCTATAAAGATGATTAATTGATTACATGATTCATCATTACAATGAGTAGCATTACAAAATGAAAAGACAAAATGCCAAAATGTCAAAACTCAAAATGTAGTGAATGGAGGCCTCTAATCATCTACAAACTCCTCATCACTGGAACTGCTGGACTCCACAAGGTCAAGATCCCTCAAGCTCACACCAACCAGCCCTGCATCTGAAGTGGTAGGATCATCCTCATCAATCTGTGAAGGCTCCTCTGGCTCCACATCCCATCGTGCCGCTGGACTCTCCTTGTACACAACTGTCTTGCGGTCCATGAGACGCAAAGCACTGTGTACAGCCACAAGCTTCTCTGCTCTCTTAGAGGTAAGTCTGTTCCTCTTAAGAGAGTGGATGAAGCTATATGTAGACCAGTTCCTCTCAGCAGCTGAAGAACTAGAAACCTGGGATAGCAGACGAATAGCTAGAGTGGTGGTCAAAGATTTCGAACCATGACAATTCCACCACAAAAGTGGGTCCTCCTGTGCCATAGAAACTATATCCACCTTTGCTGCATCTGAATAGCCTCTAAGAGTGGCAAATCTGGTCCACTCAGTGCGAATTGTGCTGGCATCTGTAGAATCATACATCTTCTCTATGCACCTAAAGAAACCCGCCTTCACCTCATCATCCCGAATCGGTGTCACTCTACCCGGTCTAGCCATGTACCACTTAGGATTCAAGGCAAAGGCAGCCATATGCAAAGGAGTGTTCAACTTGTCCCATCTGCGCTGAATGATTGGCCGGATGTGCTCATTGTAGAATGCTAGAGAGGGGTCCTTCACTCGCACAGCAACCCTCATCTAGTCAAGCATAGAGTCGATGCACTCATACACCTCTCCAAGGTTAGGTGCATCCCCATCCCCATATCTGATAACCTGGAATACTGGAGAAATGATGGAGACAATGTATTTCGCATCAGTCCAAAACACATCACTCTTCACTATCTCCTTCACCCTTCTCCCTTGTGTTGTCTTGGCCTCGGCCCACCTATTCCACTCATTAGTCATAACCATGAGTTGCAATGCCTCTTGCAACTCAATCATTCTCTCCAAGAGAATGAAATATGATGCATATCGGGTCTCCACCGGTTTCAAGAACTCCTTCGCGAAGGTCCTGAAGAGTGCATGGGAAGTGTGGTGGTTGCAGATAAACATCTGCACATCTCTCGCATCGGTGACCACTCCTCTAATCCAATCAATCTTCCCCATGTCCTTGAGTGCATTGTTCATGGCATGCACACAACATGGGGTCCACCAAATATGTCTATAGGCTGCCTCAATGAGTTTCCCTGCTGCTCTACACACATGGGTTGCATCTGTGACTACTTGGACCACATTTTGTGGCCCAACCTCCTCAATAGCCTCCCTAAGGACATGAAACTGAAAATCAGCATCTTTGCGATGCCCTATACAATCAACTGCTCTAAGGAAGTATGGGCCCTCTGCACATGTGACCATGATGTTGATGAGTGGACGATGGCTAATGTCCGTCCACCCATCCATAACTATACTGCACCCAGATGCCACCCAACATGCCTTCATCTTCTCCATCAAAATATTGATCTTGGAATAGCACTTATCCAAGATCGAGGTCCTCATTTTCGTCTCACCTGGTGGCACATATGATGTTCCTCCCTTAGCCACCATAGCCATCATCTCCCTATAATAAGGAGACCGTGTAACATGAAATGGAATTCCATTGGCAAAGAAGAACTTGCCAATGGATTCATCTATCTCATCTCTCACTGCACATTAAACATATTAGCTATGGGGTTACTTTGTGATGTCTGCAACTTGCGTTTCCCTGTGGCTGTCCCCCTAGCGACACTAGAAGTGGAAGTGGATGAAGATCCAAACATCATTCCTCCCGTCTGAAAAGTATGTGGCACTGATGCATGATGGGTTTGCTGAAGGGCTGCCCTAGCAGTCAAAGTAGTAGGGACTGAAATATTTGTGTCCTCTGGAATGCCCCAAAGCTTGTTAAACTCCATTCTATATTTTATATTTTGAGCCTCCTTCAAAAACTTACAAGGCTCCACACCTTTTCCTGTCCAAAAAAGAAAGTGTGCATTCACTCGAGTGATGCTACCAAACCAATCAGTCCCACAAATGTTGCACTTCCACTTCCTTGTTCCCCCACCTGATTGTGATGTGCCTTGTATTCTTGTAGCAAACTGTTTTAGAGGAGACTTCGGATCAAAATGACCCCTAGCAAACTCTGCCAACAATTCTGAAGGGCAGCCTGTACTAGCTGGTGCACTCGCCATGGAACTAGATTGGGCTGCAGGATCAGCCCCATGGTCATCCCCCTCATTCTCAGGTTCAAAATCTGAATCATGTTCACTATGAGAATGGATTTCCATGTCATCCCCACTCACGTCTTGGGTGCTCATCGTGAAAGTGACACTGCATTTCACAAAATTAAAATAAAATCAGCCTACTTTAACAAATTGAAACAATGAAATACAAATTGAAATAACAAATTTGAAATTTTAATTTTGAAAACAAAATTTACAATTTATAATTTAAAAATCAGCCTACTTTAATTTTATATTATTTAAAAATTTAAATAAAAATATTAAATTAACAAATAATAAAATTTGATGTTGAATCTTGAGGGAAAAATGATGAAGATGAATGAATCATTCATCATTTTTCCCTCAAGATTCAACATCAAATCTGATTTTGAGATGAATAAGAAAAAAAAAGCAAGTTTAATATTAAAATTTTAAAATAAAAAATTTGATGTTGAATCTTGAGGGCAAAATGATGAATGATTCATTCATCTTCATCATTTTGCCCTCAAGATTCAACATCAAATCTGATTTTGAGTCTTTGAGATGAATAAGAAAAAAAAAACAAGTTTAAACTCAGAAAATAAAACAAAAACAACAAGAAATTTGAAAAAAACTTCAAAAACCCTACCTTGTGCTTGAAAAATCTCTCCAAAATGAAGTAAAATCCTCTTCCTCCTCTTCTTCTTGCTCCTTCTCACTCCTATCACACTTGCAATCTTTTTTTTCACTCCTTCAATCAGACTTCTTCACTGTTTTTCCTCTTCTTCAGCTGGCTGCAAAAAAAATCAGTCTTTGTAAATGTGATTGAAATGATCAAATTAAGAGGTTTTGTGTTGTTTTAGAGGAAGGGGTGGGGCCCACGCCAAATTAGGGCAACAATAAAACAAATAAAAATAAAAATTTATTTAATTTTTTTGTTTTATGGCATCCATTGATGCGTCTCTTGACAGGAGACGGCTAGGCGTCTCCCAGCCTCCCGAGAAACGCCTGGGCGTCTCCCCAGGAGACTCCAAGGAAACTTGGAGACGTCTTCATGTCTCCAAGTTTCCTTGGGAGACGCGGAGACGTCTCCCCGTCTCCGGCGGAGCACCGCTGGTGGTGGTGGGATGGCGGGAAACGCCAAGTACCCGTCCCCGAGACGTCCCCGTTTCCGAAACGCAACCAGTTTGGGGGGGGTAACGCGTTTCTGTGGAACACTGCCCAGATATATATTTTACGAATATTAATTTTAAGGAATTTAAGGCTCAAACGAAAAACAAATAGATTATTATATAAAGTTGTTGGCATTTAACAATGGTAGTGAATATTGCCCCAGGAAATTTGATGAGTTCTATAAGCATACAGGTATTGTTTGGTTGAAGACTACACTATATACACCTCAACAAAATGGGGTTGCAAAGTGAATCAACTAAACTTTGATAGAAAGAACCAAAATTATTTTGAGTGGTATGTAGTTGGATAGGTGCTTTTGGGCAAAGGTTGTAAGTACTGCTTGTTATTTGATTTATAAATCTCCTTGTTCAACTATTGTTGAAAAAACACCTCATGAAGTGGGGAGAGGTAAGAAATCTTCTTTTTCAGATTCAAGAGTATATATTTGTGAGGTTTACGTTCCTGTGTTGTGGAAAAAATGATCTAAATTGAATCCAAAAGCTCAAAAAACATATCTCCAAAGGTTATGGTAAGAATGTAAGAATTTATAAGTTTTGGAATTTTCCAACCTAGAAAATAATTTATTCTAAAGATGTGACTTTTAGGAAGTTTAGAGCTTTTTTAGGTCTTCAACAACCAAAGAAAACAAATGATCAAAAATAGTGCATTTTGAAACTAAGGTCAAAAGGAAAAAATAAGAACAAATTGATGGATCAAAGGATGGAGAGGAAGAGGATTTAGATGAGAGTTCAAATAAGCATGTGTAGGATGGGGCTACAAAAGAACAAACAAAGCCCTTACTCCTACTTTGAGGAGATCCACAACGCAACAAAATCTAATTTACACGTATAACTCACCAGATTTCCATTATGCATTTGCTTTATTGAATACTAACAATGAACCTAGATCTTTCAAGGAGTCTCTCTCTTTGGAGGATAGTGAGACTTGGATGCAAGCCATGCGAGAGGAAATGATAGCCTTGGACAGTTGTGACACCTAGGATTTTATTAGTTTGCCCAAGGGAAGAAAGCCAATTAGTTGCAAGTGGGTGTATAAAAAGAAAATGGTGTAGATGGGCAGTTAGAGAAGTATATGGCCAAATTAGTGACCAAGGGCTACTCCCAGAGAGAGGGAGTTGATTTCAATGAAATTTTCTCTTCTATTGCTAAGTTAACTTCTATTAGATTCCTATTATCTATTGCTACAGCTTGTGATTTTGAGATTGAGCAAATAGATGTTAAGACTACTTTCTTGCATGGGGATCTTGAGGAGGAGATTTATATGCAGCAACCTGATAGTTTTGTTGTGAAGGGTAAGAAACACTTGGTTTGCAAGCTAAAACGATCATTGTAGAGATGTGGTACCAAAAGTTTGAAACTTTTGCAATGAATTTGGGTTTTGTTAGGAGTAAGGAGAAACATTTTGTTTATGTTAAAATTATTGATGATTGGATTCTAACCATTGTCTTGTAGGTGGACTAGATATTTATTAGTAATGGCAAAGTGATGATTAGGCTACAAGAAACTTAGTTTTCTAACACATTTGATATGAAGGATTTGGGCACTACAAAATACATTCTTGGTATGGAAATCAACAAGGATCGCAAATTTTTTTTGGTATAGTTAGAGTAAGTGTGTTGCTACCATTTTGCAATGATTTAGCATGGATGATTGTAAACCAATGAGTATTTCATTTCCTGTTGGCACTAAGCTTTCTTTAGATATGTGTCCTAAATTGGATGATGATTTTGAAAGTGTCTAATGTGCATTATGTTGGTGTTGTTGGTATCCTCATGTATTCAATGGTTTGCACTAAACTAGATATTCCCCAACTGTAGGATTTTTGAGAAGATTTATGTGTAACCCTACTAAAGAGCATTGGACTTATGCTAAGAGGATTTTCAAATTTTGCATGGGAGTTCTAATTACTATTTGTGTTATCATAGTATTGATGATGTAGATAAGTCATTGGACATACACGACTTTGTGAAGGTAGATTAGGTAGGTGACTTAGATGGTCAAAGGTCCACTAGCGGCTGCATGTTTTCTTTATTTGGCAATGCTATGAGTTAGATGAGTAAGAAGCCACCCACAATTCCTTTGTCCACTATTGAAGCAAAGTATACAGTTGCTACGCATGCCTCTAAGGAGGTGGTTTGGTTACACAAAGACTTTGTATAGGTATTTGTTTTGATCACAAGGTTGTTAAGATTGGTTGTGACAATTAGAGTGCTATGTGTTTTGATAGAAATCCCATCTATCATAATCATACTAAGCATGTTGATGTTCAACATCAATTTGTGCAATAGATGGTAGAGAATGGTATGATCTAGTTACAAAAGGTTAACACTCAAGAAAATCTTGTTAATTCCCTCATAAAGCCAATGACCACAGATAAATTCTCTTGGTGCAAAAAAGCCATGGGCCTTGGATCTTGTACTTGATTTCATTTATGTTTCCTATGGATGTATTTGCAATGTATAATGTCAACTAGAAGAATGTTAGGATTAAAATGTTATTAACCTTGCAAATCATATGTACATTTTGTATCTCCAACACACTTGGAAGGTGTACTTGGATGCCTAGGATGTAATTGGAGAAATTATTTATTATTTAGATGCTCTTAGAATCTTGGTATTAGTTGTCATATGCATTCACAAGGAAGGTGGAGAACTACAATGGTGGTTATATTTGACTTTGGGCTCATTTAAAGCACATTCCCAATCCTAGACACTAGTGGAAGGAGTGGAGAATCTTGTTGTAACAAACGGGACCCACATGAGCTAATAGACTACTACACTTAAGGATGTGAGCCATTGGGGGATTATGAGTCAAAGATTCCTTTGAGGTTATGTTTTCTATTTGAAGATTTATTGATTGAGCCCATGTGATATCCATGTGAAATCATTGATTGAATTTACTATTCTTGAAAGATGCTCTCCAAGGTAAATATGTGGTTTTTGCATGATACCATAGTTTTGGTATGGCCACTCTCTTTGACTATATATTGAAGGTCTAAGATAGTGGTTTGATATCATGTTTTACATGTACATGGGTGTTGCCAAAATGTTGTCAAAGTGCAAAATGGAAGTGTGTTGATATTGTATCCATGCTCATTAAATATTAATACATACTTGTCCTCTTTCTCCAATGAAGTTTTTTTCTAGAAGGGGTTTCTCCACATAAATCCTATGTTACTATGTTGATTTTATTCTTATTGTTGATTTATGCTTCCACACAGTCTTTTATGGTAATCCAATTATTAAGAGTTTATTTCAGATTTGCATACACTTTGATATTTTTTTATCATAGTAGTTTCACCTTGTTTATCAACAATGAGGAGTAGCCTCATTTGTATCTAACACCTCTAACCCACCTCCACTTAAAGTGGAAGCCAATATGGAAGTAGTTTGAATACTAAGAAACTTGACCATCGGTTGTTTCAATATGAGGTATATTCAATTTACATAATATTAGTGAAGAACAACAAATTCTCTTTGCATGATAAAAATTGACAAGTCCTACACTATCTTGGTTTGAGAGTTCATTTGTTGACAATAAGGAGATTACAACTAATTTCTAAATAAGATGAAATTAAGAATCAAATTCTATCTTAATTGATATAAAAAAAAAATTTGTAGGCAATATTTTAGGAAAGACAAGGCCAAAGTGTGTAGGAATATACATGCAAGTTATGCAAGTGAACAAAGATGTTTAAGATTATGACACCGTGTTCAAGTAAATTGGAGGCTTTCATTGTCATCTAAGGAGACCTATGTTATTAGACAAGCCTAAAAATAATGAGGCATGTCCCCAAGTCCATTATCTTGAGATGGACATGAAGGTAGATCAAAATCCTTACAAATACTCTAAAACGAGAAGGTGGTTGTAAGATATTTAGAGAAAAGTGAATGAAAAGGTAAGTATAATGGTATTACTACAATTTCCAAAAATGATTATAATAGACATTGTAGGCATTCTAATGTTGATGGTCAAACGAATGAGACTTGTTGGAGCCAAAATGCAACTCTAATGCAAATGAGAGAAATTTTTGCACTTACATCCATTGGGCATGCTTATGTTGCAATGAGGCTCATGATAAAGGTGAAATTATCAAAATTCTAACATATTAAGATTCAAAATAAAAAAAATAAAAGTTGATGCTATTTTTTATTCTTGTTCATAAACAAAATTAATTTGCAAAGAATTGGTAGATAAGCTTGTGTTGGTTACATATGATCATCCTAATCCTTTGCATTTGAATTGGGAAAAATAATGAGTAGGTATAGATGCCAGCAAACAATTCAAGGTTAAGTTTGAAGTAAATCAGCATTTGATTGATAAAGTTATGGTAGATATTGTTCTATTCAATCTTTGTGGTATAGTTTTTGGCAGCCCATACATGGATGTGAGAGATGCCATCATGAGAAGAGCTGTCGAGTATTGTTGCTCAAAGATGAGGAAATATCTTCTCACGATGGCATCTCTCACATACATGTATGATTAAAACATCATGTGAAAGATGCCATCATGAGAAGAGCTGTCAAGTAAAAGTCAATCAAGCTAAAAAATTAGTTAAAACTAGTGGGAAGTTTCTTTTACTTCCTTTGAGGGATAAGCAAGATCATAGAAGGAAATATCTTTCTCAAGAATATCTCGGCAAACCAAAAGATAAAGATATTTTCAACTTCTCAAGATGTTATTAGGAAAATTTGGGAACCCAAAAGAGGCAAAAAAATTCAAAAGGAAAAAAGAGAGAAATAACTAATGTTTTCTTACATTTAAAGCCATCCTAATTGCATAGCTCTAGAGAGAGGATGAAAGCAAATGAGTGTACAACAAGAATAATGATTCCTCATTAATTTTGAGATTGTTGATTACAATGCACACTACATACTGCATTGCTAAAAAGCTTTTGACTTCATAGTTCGAATCCTCAAAATCAACTACACACTACACACTACAAATGTCAAGCTCAAAGTAACACAAAGTGGACGAAGCCAATGAGGTTGGCTGCCATGGAGTACAATCAACCATGAGGCTATAGTTCTTGATGTTTTTGAAATGGCTTATACATAATTGAATGATGCCTACACCATCAAGCTTTTTTACATAAGTAAGGTAAATAGATTAGATTTTTGTAAACTAGCTGGCTGTAATCATATAAAAAATAATCTGGATTGTTGACAATGACTTAGTTCAATCATGCTGGGCGGGGGCCCTAGCTCGGTTGGCTAAGTAATTCCGTTGCGGCTCTGCTGGTCACGAGTTCTAGTCTCCCCCCGTCCCGTGGTACCGGAGGGCGTGTCGCGCCAGCACCGCCGGTCACGTTAAAAATTTTACCAGGCGCACTGCAGTTTATAGGGGGTCGTGCTACCCGATTCTGCAGAAAAGTTCAATCATGCACTGAGTTATACCACTATTCTACTGGTGTACACTGTAAACGGATCTTTTATCTATTTAGTTTCCCTTTTGGGTCCTTTTTGCACCTAGTTGGTTAATTTTACTTAGGGCATTTGTACTTTCCTAGTTTGGTGAAGATGTGCACACAAGTGACTACATCTCCTATTATCTCGCATTGGTTGTACATTGGCTAATCTTGGTGGTGTTTCCTACATAAACCCACCTCTTGATCCTATATGAGCACACTCTCTCTTGTATGCACATTGCATCCTTTGTCTATATTATTGTTATTTTACCATGTTGATCTTCTTGTCTTTTTGTGATAGCTCTTAGGCATCTTGATCTAGGGATAGCTACATCCATAGCTAATTCTAACATGGTTTTAGAGCAAGAGATTGTTTAGAATTAGTCCATCTTTGGAAGACCTAGGATTGTAACTTTTCATGCTTTCTTGAAACTAAGTATGCTCTTTGCTTGTATTTTACAATGATCTAGAGAATCAAAAAAGTCAAGAGAGTAGATTCTAGGGGAGTTTCTATTTGGGATTTGTTTTGCAAGTTGTTTTTTGTGATTATTGGAGTAGATTGAAACTCATTATTGGATTTAGAGCATCTAGAAAAGTCAATTTCAACTTTTGTTGCATCCTAGTAGGACATTAGAGGCCAAATCTGCAAAGGTTTTTATTTTGGGAGGTACCTATGATAATTTGCACGTAGCTATTTTTTGGAGCAATTTGAGTCATATGATATTTGACCCCACCATTGTGTCTAAAAGACCTAAAATCGTCATAAAATTTGTCAACTTTGGAGCAGTTGGTAGAAAAAGTGGCCCTTTTTTACTCAAGGAAGTTGTATGGCCTTCCTACGCAATATTGTAGAACAGGTGTTAGAAAAAATCTATGCATTTATTTACTTTAAAAAATACATATTTTCAAAAAAAAAAATGTATTATTAAGGACTTTGTAAAGAATTTGTAAAAAAAAATAGGCCCACATGGGGGGTACCTTGACATGACAGGGGGCAACAACCCCCTTATCACCCCCCTCATCCATCACCTCCTTTGTGATGCATGGTGAAAGCCTTGGTCTCTACCCTACCTTTATGGGGGGCAATAGGTGCTCAAGGCCTCACCCCAAAATCATTTTCAAAATATTATTTTTTGCACTCAATCTGTCACTTGTGGACCTCCTTTGGCAATGTGTCACCAAGTGGCTTCACTCCAATGCCTCTATTGGTCTATTGAGTCTTCGCCCCAACCCCACATTTCAATCCAATCATTACTCACAACACCACTAGAGTGCCACCTCAACTAATGGCACCACCTGCCAGCCATTGAGATGCCACTAGGAGTAAAGACCCCCTTCCATTGCACCTTTCAATTTTGGAGTACAACTTTAAAGGCTTCCTTCTTGCTCATACGAAGGTCCTTTTCTATGCAAATTTTTTTGAAGGGGGGAAAAATTTTGCTTATTCTATGATGGTGTAGATAGGTTTTTGTTTGGACACTTGGTTTTTTCAAATTTTAGTTTTCTTAAGTGATTTTACTATGCAGTTTTCATGTGAGGAACTTTGAAGTGTTAGTGTTTTAAGTAGCTGCGGGAGGTATTTCCCAAAAGAATAATTACATAAGGCTAGTCAGCCTATTTATCATAAACAAATATTGATTCTTCTAGGTCGGCTCAAGAGGAGATTGTCACCTAGATTGGTATATATAGGAGAGAGACTCTCCTCATTATTTTTTTCAATATCATCAATCTGATTTTCTGATCTGCAGAAGCAAGTTCGGCATTCAAGGAGATTCACTTATTCTTTGTTGCTCAGAAATTCGCACTATCTACAGTGCTGATTTATTGTGTTATAATCTGCCTCTCTAGTCCTGATTCTGGAGTGCTATTTCTGCACTATTGTACCTGATCTATAAGATTAAATTTCTGTTGGGTTTTTCTCCCTTGAGTAGAAGGGTTTCCCAGGATAAATTCTGTCTCATGTTCTGAGTTTTTTTTCTGTGCATATCTGATCTAAAATTAACATGAAGGACCATTCCTTGCTTGTATAATCTTTTTTGGGTCCAATTTTTTTAAAAGTGCATATTTTTTTGTGTACTTCAAAATGGTTTGTTTTGTTTCCTCTCATTTTGTAGCAAACTGTATTTTCATCATTTGGTCTTTTTTTGATATTATAAAATCAATTGAATGCACTATTTAATTTGTAAACACACTAAAATAAAATGCTGTACTTTGTATTTGCATTTTGGGGATCTTGCACTTTATATTGTGCCATTGTTGTACTCACTACTTTTTATAGTGCTATGGGCAGTTTGTTGTGTGCACCATATATTTGTAATCACAATCTCATCTACCTTTGTGTGTCTGGTTTTTGCACATCCTTTCTAATAGTGTCATAAGGAGTTGTTGTGTCTGTCTTTTGTTTTCTATCGCAACCCTATTTACCTTCATGCAAGTGTGCCTTGTTTTTGCACAACTTGCTCTAGTTGTAAGTACTTTTAATGTGTCTTTGAATGTTGTTTCTTCACCTTCTTGCACTACATTGTGACACACAATTTCAATGGAGCTTCCATACTTCTCCCTTGTTAGCATTGGGGGGTATAATGTTGTTTGCATCTCAGTGAGATGGAACATATACCATATAGACGCTTGTGCTACCTATTTATAAAAGCCACCTTCTAGCTTCTTCACTTGATCAACATTCTTGAGACTATTGGTACCTTTTGGTGTGCGATCTACATCTTCGACTATCAAATTGTTGCCTCATTGCTAATTGTGCAGTCCAAATACTATTCTTATGGCACTCATAAAATTTTTTACCTCTTTGATCTTGATTTTAGTGGAGATTACTTGGTTTCATCAATATATCAATTATTCTTTGGCAATTGTTTATAGCTTCTTTGTGATTTAGTGGAGTTCTTCATGTTCCTCATCTTTCAAGGACAACTTTTGGGGAGGCTTCTTGTCCTTCTCTTGTTTTCTCTCTTTTGGGGAGGAGTTTTTTTACTATGGGTTTTCTTCTTTTCTATGTTAATGAGAGACTCTTTTGTAATTGGAGTGAAGTTGTCTTTGTGGGGGTCATATTGAGTCTCTCCTTCATTGTCTTCATTGTACATGGGCACTTCATTAGACCTAGTTATTGGGACCCATCTTTGAGTCTTTTCAAAAAGTTCTTTCCTCCATACCTTGCACTTGAGAGAGGTTGTTGGTATGGATAGGTCTTTTACCTATCCAGTTTCCTTTTTGAGTCCTTTTCACACCTAGTTGGTTAAGTTTGCTTAGGGCATTTGTACTTCCCTAGTTTTATGGAGATGTGCACACATGACTCCATATCTTATTATCCCACATTGGTTGTACATTTGCTTCTCTTGGTGGTGCATTCTATATATACCCACCTATTGCTCCCATATGAACACACTCTTTTTTGTATGCACGTTGCATCCTTTGTATAGATTATTGTTATTCTATCATGTTGATCTTCTTGTCATTCTATGAATAGCTCATAGGCATCTTGATCTTGGGATAGCCACCTCCATAGCTAATTCTAGTATATTCACTGCTATATAATACAATAGAAGGGCTTTCATCCTCCCAGTCTATTTTAAAGCTAGTAGATAGGAAAAATAGTAAGGCACAAAGTTTCTCATGAAGGTCAAACACACCACCGTCTCCATATCCTAAACTATTGCTTACAACAGAGATCTGGTTTCTATAGTTCTCAGAAGATTCTATATTACCACCATCATAATTCCTTTTACAAGAGATGTGCAGGTGTAGGGAGTCAAAGAAACTATAGTCATATGTTTCCCCAAATAGAGATATTTTCCTACTCCAAATCATGAATTTGCATGAAGCAATGAATAAATAGAGGTGCGCTTACTATCACCAAAACACAAGATGCAAAGTTTACAAAATGCACAAAACAATCTCATAAAGGAATAAAATATAGTTCCTAATGTTGAAACTTGAGGCTCCAACATTCTGCTCATGCCTAATTTGATTCAGCTGCTCTTCATCAAATACCTTATCCTAAAGATATCATAATCATTTAGCACTTGTGAAACCCTGAAAACCATTCTGTTTTGTTGCAGAAAAAAATGGAGCAGATTAGAGTCAAAATGAGCCAAAAATTACAGTTTTACAGCCTTTATAGAGAGAAAGGGGATTTGTCATGTCCCCGAAATTGCAACACTTGAAATACGAATAAATAAAAAAAATAAAATAACAAAACAAATATTAAAAAATATAAATATAAAAAATCAACAATTTAATATTATTATAATTATAATCATACTTTAAGTATTAAAATATATATATATATATATATATATATATATATATATATATATATATATATATATATAGTTAATTAATATAAAAATAAATATTACAATTATAAATATTACAATTATAATTAAGAGTCCCAAAAGGGACATCGATCAGATTTAAACAGCAGCATCAGGTTTTAAAGGCAGTGCTAAAAGGCAGACCATTATATTAAGAGATCATCAATATGCAAAAAGAAAAGGAGAGACAGCGATTACAGTTGAGGCAGTAATTAATAAATAAAAAAATACTTAAAGTGCAGCGATCAAGGAAATAAAAGAGCCATGCCTTTCCAAGAGGTACCTCCTTGCTAAAGAGATGCATCATTTCACTTAGGCAAGGAGATATATAAGGAAAAAACCATACCATTTGGAGGACATCATGGAATGGGAAAACACAGAGATATAAACAGAAAATAGGGACAGAAATAAAAAGTAGTATTTCCTGAGCAGCTGATACATTAATGTATGATATACACAAATATGGAAGAAGATCTGCATTCAAGGAAGCTTGAACAATGTAATATAATCAGATTTAAGGACAGATATAAAAGAGTAAATAAGTATGGATCTGTACTCAAGAAAGGCATCGAATGAGAAGGAGATCAAGTCTTACATATATATGATCTGCAGTCAGCAAACAACAGCCATCTGATATTGGAAGTAATTGGCATGCACAGGGAAGTACATGTTATCTAATATATTTAATATGATGTACATGTAAATATGCATATAGTTAATTTATATTAATAGGTATGTATCTGGACATATATATATTTAAGTTTAGTAGGATTACATATATATATAATACGATTATGCAATAATGATGCTTGCAGCAATTATTAATCCTTATTAATCATTATTCAATTGAAACTAATCTGTTTGTTTCTCTTTAAGCAATATCTTCTGAATATTGAGAACAGATCAATTGAAGAAGAAGAATATTCAGACCAGCAAACATCTACAGGGAAATCGATAAAAAGAAAAGAGAGGTGTGCCATCCTCTCAATTGAAAATAATTGATAAGTTGGCAGCAGACTGATTTCCTGAATCAGTGATATGAAATCTGATTGACAATAACATAGTTGTAGCACAATTTAGTGTAAGTGATCATGATGGTTTGATTAGATGTCAAGGTACTAATGATGCATTGCTGAGATGTCAAGATACTAATGATGCATTGCTGATTATGACTGCTTTCATATATCAGTAAATATAATTAATAGTTGTTGTCATATGTCTTGAATGTTTTAGCCATGATAGAGGAGGCAGAGATTACAAGAGGGGAACAGTGACAGGGCACTCTCCTAGGTATGCCACCTCAAGATGAAGGACCAAGTAGTCCTATAATGGGGGACCAAGCAGTCCCATAACGGAGGACCAAGTAGTCCCAATGGGGGACCAAGTAGTCCCAAGGAGGCCAAGGGGGTATCCATTTGGGGTACCAATGGTACAGCGCCTTGGGCCTAGGAGAGATGGCATTTTCAGGGCACCCATTGTAATCTCACCCCTCCATCATGGTGAACCAGCACAAGAGATCAAATCATAGAGAGAGGGAAATGGTTGGCAAGATGAGGGGATGACATAAAAGGGACACCTCCTAGGTAGAGGCCAAGACATCCGCAAATGGGCCTGGGGTAGAAGAGTCCTAGGCACCCCATCGAGTCACGTTCTCCCATACTCTCCTATGGTTGAGCCCTCCAAGGATGTTAAATGCTTTGTGATTGAATTAGTAATTTGGCCATGAGTTACTAATAATTAATTATGACAATTGGCTAATTAGTATTATTATGGTAAATGGTTATAATCTGCTAATCAGTGTGATTGTGGTAAATGGTTCTAATTTGTGTGCAGGGCTTCAATCAGGTGAAAGGTATTCTCTAACCCATTTGTTTATTTAAAAATTAAGGATTTAGGGCATTCCCAATTAAGGGACATTACAGGATTTATTGCAATAATATGTCATGTCCCCGAAAATTATAACAGTAAGATATGGAAATACAAATAAATAAATAAAATACATAACATTAACTATTTAATTATAATTATCAAAGATAATATTATAATTATAAATATTAAGTATAATATTGAAATATATTATAATCTTTATCATCATTGTTAATGTTATTGTCAAAATAAAATAATAGATATAATCCCAAAATCCCATTATAAAATAATAATAATACCAAATATATTTTAAGAAACAATATAAAATATAATATACAAAATAAAATGGAGACGTGAGTATTTCAAGTGCAGCATATTAGAACCTTTATATGTGCACCGTATACAATAAGAGGCAACCATACCCACAAAATGGTTGATGGCATTGGAGATTACCCATTAACAAATAGCATTTACTTTATGGAGCATCTAACTAATAGTTAAAAAGAGACGATTATAAACAAAGACATATCATGCCAAAAACAGATTATAAATAAATACAGATTGGCTACATATTAGAGAGAGTGGCATCGATTAAAGTAGATATAATTATTTTTATCAACAATGGTTAAGTCTAAGAGGTAATGACCCATCGAGTGGTCATATCAGTCCAAAAGGGTGTATCATTGAGGAGACATAAGCATTTTGAGAGGCAAACAGAAATAAAGGAGGAAGGAGGGAGGAGAATAAAGATATGAGGAGAAATAAATCACGGAAGCAACAAAAAAGGATACCCTCTGGAAATCACGTATTCTAAGAGATTAAGCAGAATTTAGGCAAAGACAGCCAGCGATCTGAGGAGGAGAGAGTGGGAGATTAAAAGCATATAAGAAAAAAAGGGAACATAGGAAAGAGGAGGGAGTACGGTGGAAGAGAGAAAGGGGTATCTGCAGACCCATCCAGACAGAAAGGTAATTTCTGTTATAAATTAAATAATTACTATTTATGTTGAAAACTAATCAAGAATAAATAAATGATACTAAATGAATGAATTAAAGAATGTAGTAAAGGTTGGTATTTGTCATATACTATTTAAAATATATATGACAATATATTTCCTGTATATGCAATTCATATGTTGATAAATATATTTTATGGTAATTGATAGTTATACATATATTTATGTATTATATTCAATTATGTGATAATGATTAATTCGTGACTGTAAAGAACTAGATTATGATTTCAAGCTTATGCTAATTAAAGATAGATACTAATAGTTGATATTTGATAAATATATTCAGTACATTAGGATGTATGAATATATTTGAATATATATTAGGCTGAATAAGTATGTGAGAATTAGAGTGACAAATAACAATTGGTGAGTATATATTTAGGTATATACATATGTATATTATATGATCCCCAACTATCCAATAATGGTGCTTGTAGCAATTAGTGAGCCTTATAAGTAATAATGACTAATCATTCACTATGATGATAAATAGTATGATTCCATCTATGTGATCTTGAGAGATGTTGATATTTACCCTAATATACTTATGAAATGTATTATAGAAGAATCATTTATAATGAAGGAAATGAATGATCCTTTGATAAGAATGAATTATTTGTATCATCTTTGATCTTATTAAATGTTATTACCAAAATTTATTGACCTCTAATATTTCTAATGTCTCTTTGAGAAACACTTTGAATGCAAGATTTGGGGTTAAGTGCTTACACTAAAAAGGGGATATTACATAATATTGATATATCAGAATATATTGCCAATAACTAGCAATACTATTGGACAAAAATGCAGTCAAATTGTCAATCAAGACAATTTTGAAAATGTCAGGATGTTTCCACAAAAAACATCAGCCAGGCTCTTGAGATCCAGAATATCATGATATTTTAAAGATATCTGCTTCTATGAGCAAAATAAAGAGGTAGTCAAATACAGGCCTTCATCTAGCACATATACTCACAAGTTGCAGCACTTAAGGAATTTTTCCAAGAGCCCGAGTGTATACTGCCTAAGAAAGTGATTGGGCATAAGCTCCTATTGTATACCAAATTGTCCCCTTGCCAACATTGGTTTTTACCTATATTACAGGTTTCTTCAGAACCTTCCCCACTGTACCCATATGGGTCCGCTTCACGGCTGGGACAGCCTGGGGTTCACCCAGGGTCTGCCCTAAGCATCCCAGATTCCTTAAGGGGCTCAAGCAAACCAAGGCTGGACCCAGGTCGACTTGTTGTGACCTTTTCACACATCGCCCCATTCAAGATGGGGACCCCCTAATTTTTGCTCCGTTCCGGTCTTTTGGCTTGGGTTTTCCTCTCTCTCTCTCTCTCTGTCTCTTTTCTGGTGTCCGTCTTTCGGGGGGTTGTGTCCGTCATTGAGCTTAAACGCGAAATATTGGCCAAGTCTAAAATTAGGGTTTTGAACTTTTCTGGTCAATTCAAGGTCAAGTAAAGTCAGTAAATTGAAAATTGAACTTAATGTTGTTGTCAGCAGACATCCAGCAGGCTTCCAGCCAGTTTTCATCGAATTCTGAGGTACTTACTATTTTTAGTAAGTGTGAAATTCAGGGCAATTTGTCAGCTATTTTGAGATTCCGATCGTCACACTGCATTCAGAGTACATCAGACTGCTTGCATGCCAAATTTGAGCAAAAACAGACAACTTACTATTTTTAGCAGTCCGGCTTCCGGCACGAATTTCAGAGTCCAGATGCAGAGATTTTCTTTGCATGTCTGGATATTCCTTCTGGGTTTTTCAAGACCTTCGCGATGATATAACATGCAAGTCAAGGCGACCACTTTCAGGATTCAGCCTTCCGAGGCTATTTTTAGGGTTTGCATGTCGAAGTTTCTTTTGCATGTCAGGTGATTCCTGATGGGTTTTTCAAGAGCTTCGCGATGGTGTGACATGCAAACGGAGATTCCCACTCAGTAAGGAACTTGCTATTTTTAGCAGGTGTGTCCGGCAGCCTCCTAGCGTTCAGATTCACGAGTGATCGCAATGCCGCAAAACGAAGGCAAACGGAGATCTTTTGATACGCATGCGTGCAAGTTAGGGTTTCCAGCTTGCCTAAAAATAGGCATCAAAAGTCAAAATCAAAACTCCGGTGTAAACCATTGATCAGATTCTCGGCATCTGCGGTGAAATTTCAGGTCAAACGGAGCACTTACTATTTATAGTAAGTCAAATTGGAAACATGCTAAAAATAGTAAATCAGTTGCATGCATCAGTGTCAGCCACCAGGTCACGTGGTGAGGGTCGCCTCATTCAAATTTCAACTCGATCGGAGCATGGGAGCTATCAGAAACATGGGCTTACTATTTTTAGTAAGCCACCCTCAGAAACAGGCTATAAATAGCAGGGTGACTAAAAATGGCAGTGCTGACAGGTTGATAAGGTTATGAAGAAGCTATGTTTAAAATTTCAGGCCATTCCGAGTGCCAGAGGCGTAAATTCAAAGAACTTACTATAAATAGCAGGGCACGTAAGCTGGCAAGGATGATGAAAATTCGTCTAAGTCTGGAGTCTCGTCCAGCAGGCATAGGGAAATGCGCCCATCTCAGCTAGAGGCGTAGAAATTTTTTGAAAATGAGTTCATCCTTCACACAGGGCAAAATGCGCCCAAGGTGAGAAAAGTCAAACAAAGTCAAAGTTTTCGTCCTGCAGGCATGAGGAAATGCGCCCAAAATGAAAGAGGGAAAGTTGAAAATATTCTCTAAGGCATGAAAATCTGCCACCCTCATCCAAATGCGCCCAAGATTGCAAGCTTATCCTGTAGCAAGGGCAAAATGCGCCCAAAGTCATGCATGTGAAGACGAAATTTGGAAGGCGAAGAGTCACTCTTGAGGTGTTGGAAAAATTTCATCCACTAGACACATCAAAATGCGCCCAAGGGGAAAGAAAAGTCAAAAGGTCAACAATCTCGTCCTCCTCCATAGGCAAAATGCGCCCAAACTTGTGCATGTGAAGACAAAAGCGTAGAAGTTGAAGGGTCACAAGGCGTGGTGGCAAGTTCATCCTTCTCTCACATAGAAATGCGCCCATATTTGGATGTGAAAAGTAAATGCAAGTGGTAAATAAGGTGAAAGTTTTCCCAAGGCGTGGTGAAGGATGGTAAGTGTTGGGCGTTCAAAGTGATCAAGGGGTGTGGCGTGATTTTTTTTTAAAATTTCCTCTCAAAGGGTGATATGCGCCAAGAGTGAGGGAGTTATAAGGTGTTAGAAAGTGTTAGGCGTTGAAATATTTCAAGGTGTTGGGAGTTAAAGTGTGATAAGTGTGCGCCTATGTTGAAAGGAGTTATAAGATGTTGAAATATTTTCTAAGGCGTTGAAATGTTTTAGGGTGGTGAAAATAGAATGAAGTGTGCTAGGCGCCTCAGGGGGAAAACAAAATATTTTCTAAGTGTTGCCTAGGCGTTGGAATATTTTTTTTCCAAGTGTGGAGTGAAATGCAAATGGCAAGAGAGAAGTAAGGCGTGCTTGACGAATAAATTTTTTTCTAAGTGAAGATGATACTTCTCTCGCTGGTAGATGATCAAAGAATTTTTTAAGGCAAAGTTCTCAAAATGCAAGATGATTTTAAAGTATTTTCTAAGGCAAATTATTTTTCCTTGGAAAATACGCCTAGAACTCAGATGATAAAATTTTCCGGAGCACGAGCAACTTTCCTCAGAGATGGAGTCAGAGACGATGATAATACAAGATGATTCAAAATTTTCAAGAAGTCAGAGCAACAAAGAATGATCACAGGCGAAGAATCAATTTAAAATGATGGAAATAATATTTTCTAAGGTTCAAAATTCGAAAAATTAAATGAACCCGTTCGTTGGGTACCCATGGATTCGAGACATTCTGACGAAAATTTTCTTCTGGGTACTGGACGTTCGTGATGAATGTTGGATTTCCAAGTCTTTCAAGCTTCGCCGACACCTTTTCAGTGAGGAATTTAATCAGTGCTCGAATTGTGAATTTTCCTAAGGGAGAATTTTAAATTTTCTAAGGCAAACATGAATAAAATGTGTTTTCAAAGTGAATTTTCTTCGAACGATGAGTCTGAGGGGAGTTGCCTAGATAATTTTGATTAAATTCTTTGAAGATGAAATTTTCCAGAGCAGAAGAGAGTTAAAATTCGATTCCCAGTAACAGAGCTCCGGCTGGCGAGTAAAAAAATGATGAATTAAAATTAAATTTTCAAAAGCAAAGTCCAAAACGCCAGTCAAAGTCAAGTTTCTAGAAGAATAATATTCCCGACGACTAGAGACAAGTGTCAGAAACACCAGAGAGGGAAAATTCGAATTCTTGAAGTGGAGTAGTGGAGTTTAATGGCACTGGCTAAAATTAACTTCTTCTGGAATTCGAATTTTAGCTATAAAATGAGCAAGTTTTCACTTGTTTTCACAGCTGGAAGTCGAACTTGCTCTGAGGGTGAAGCATTGCAGCGAGTCGTGACTGGAAGAGTTTGAAATTTTGCTGAGTCTGAATGAGTTGCTGAAGTTTGAATTTTGCTGAGAAGTTGAGTTTGCTGAGGAGGCGCACTTGAGAGTTGATTAAATTTGTTGCTGAGAGAAGTACGCCTTAAGTTGCTGAGAAGTATTTGCCAAAGTCAAGAGGTACGCCATTGCTGGTTAAAGAAGTATTTACTGAGAAATTGAGGTTGCTTGAAAGAGGTACGGCTTTGCTAGTGTTGAGGCTGAAAATTGAAATTTGTTTAAGCTTAGCTGAAGTTGCCATTTAAAAGGGACACCTTGTAGTGAGTAAAGTAGCTGAGAACTTAGAAGTGCGAACTTGCTAGCTTGATGTTTGCTGATTGCTGATACAAAATAGTTAAAATTGCTGATTGCTGATTGAGAAGTAAAGTCATCAAAGTTCACTTAGAAATCTGTTCTAAGTGTCGGAGTTCGAGTATATTCAAGAGAAGAAGCTGAGGTTTGCAAACACGAGAGTTATTGCAGCTTCTAGAATTCGACTGCAGCCCCTATCATGCCTTATTTTATTAAATTTAATTGCTGATGAATGATTGTTATGTTGCAGATGGCTGAAGCGAGGACAACCGGAAAGGACAATGGTGCCTCAAGACAGGCTATGATCAAGAAGCTCAGCAAAACATTCATGCCAGAGTCGAAGTTCATTTCCAAGCTGGGCAAGTTGACGGATACTAACCTGGGCTCTGTCAACCTGGAGACCTTCAAGAACAGGCTGTTTGGAATTGGAAGTCATCGGGCTTCAGCTACTTCGCACAACATCGTCCGAAGTGGATTATATGCAGCTGCTGGTTTCCCGCCAGCAATTCAGTGCTCAGAGCTTATAATGGAGTGCGCCAACTGCTACGAGAAGGAACACCGGTCGATCATGACACCAGATGGCCAAGTGCTTGCCAATCTCACTCCGGCAGCCATTGGTGAAGCTTTCGGGATCCCGGTGCACAGGAACATAATTTACAAGTCCAGGGAGCGAGCGGAGCGGATGTATGCTTTTGCTTTTGAACGGTGCATGGATACAATTAACACTCACTGGATGAGCACTCCAAAGCCATCTCGTGCGAAGTTACCAAAACAGATCATAGCAGAGGACCTGAAACAAGAGTACTGTGATCTTATCATGATGCTGAGCAGGGTTGGTGGTTGCCCACAGTCCTACATTTTTGAGCCTTGGATGTTTTATTACATCAACCTGGTGCTAGAGGGCAAGGATTATGTCAATTGGGCTGAGATGATCAGCGATAATATACATGAGCAGCTCCTGAACTTGAGGAGGACTAAAACGTTTTACATGAGCTCCTACCTTATTTATATGTTGGCACGAATGACGAGGTACAGAGGGATTTCTTACAAGGAACCCGTCGGTTGCGGCTCCCATCAGTTCAAAATCCATGAGGCATGTACACAGTTGCACCTTTCGAGCACAACCTACTACAAACGTGTCAACGATTCATTCACCATGTACATCACGAGGCTGCTTCAAGAGAGGTTACATCACAGAATCTCTAGAGATGCCCAAGAGCTAATTGAGAGGTATGGGTGCTGGTTTATACAGTTTCCAAGATTTTTTCATACACATTAATTTGCCAAGGTTTCTCGTCATACCCATATAAGGCTGCCTAAGTACCCGGCCCGGATAAGATAATAATGCTAGAATATCGGGCGGTTGCTAGCCTTTGACCAAAGGGCTAAAGAAGAAAAAGAGGGATAAGAGTTTCCAATTGGTGAGCTTCGGATGAGGTGTGTCCTTCGATCTGGTGACTAGGAAGCCCGAGTGAGCTTAGTTTTATCATTTCTCATATCACACAAGTAGACAACACTATGACCCACACCATAACATCAACTGGGTGTTGTCAGAGGAATTCAAACACAAGGCCACCATTGAGGATTACTGGGCTGATGCGGTTGATGAGATTGAAGTGAGGAAGAGAATGTTCTCTAGGTTTGATTACTACGATGCGAGGGGAGTGTGAGTAGTTCGAGTTCGGACCAGGTCGGTGAGGATGGATGATGTTGTGCATCAGTTATCACATTTGTTAGGATATCCACTTCCACCTATAAGATTGAGTGAGCAGGAGTTCGCGATTTAGATACTCTCTCTATCCAGTTATGACCTTCACCCGGGGCTACAGGTTGATAGGCGATGGCAGTTGAAGAGCAGGTCAATTGCTTTGACTTACAATATGATGGGAGATCACGGGGCCGCAGCGGAAGAAGGAAACAAATTACCGCGAGGGTCAGTCGAGGAAGAAGAAATGGTTTAGCGGAACCTCCACAGTCCGCGATTGGCGGTACCCTTGGAGACCTTCTCCAAGCATCTGAGGAGGTGTCTTTGATACGTGGAGGATTCGCGATTGAATCAGTACGGAGATCACGGATGATATTCAGCCTGCCTCCACGGAGAGTCAATTGGCGAGTGCCAATGTGCACGATAGGATTGATCAGCGAGGATGATGAGGGACTATTCTTACGACCCTCGGTTTATTGTGAGGAGTTAAGTGGCCATGACGATGGCGATGATGATGATATAGTGTCAGGTGATACTCAGCCACTTGAGGACAATGAGCCTCGCTAGAATGAGGAAGAAGTTGAACAGGTTAGAGAAGTAGAGGCACAGGAGCAGCAGCCCTTCGATATACTGTATGAGGTGCCCGATTGGCTTAAAGATAGAATGAGAAGAAGCCCCAGTGAGGAGCTTGATCCAGCAGTTGAGATGGAAGATTTTTTAAACCGGATCAGTGCTCCTCCACCAAAGAAGAAGGCAAAGAAAGTTTTTAGAAGATCTCGATGGGGATGGCTCGTACTCTTCAACGTTCATGTCCACCGAAGTGGGTGGCCCGAATGAAGCAGTTCCTTAAAATTATGTGGTCACCACTTTGGATTTGGGACGCCCTACTGGTGCTCAGATTGTTGAGGAGTGTGATAACTCCTTCCTCGCCCTCAAGGATAGGTTGTTCAAGAAAGAAGGAAAATATAAGAAGTTGAAGCGAGAACACAAGGCCTTGATTGGATATGTTCAGCAGTTGTCTCGTTCTCGGGGGCAGGATGTACCAGTGATAGAGCCTCCGGATATTCCTAGAGAGTCGATCGTGGCAAGTAGAGTTAGGGGAGAATGTACCGGTGATAAATGGAGTCCGCGGGGAGTTCGTCTTGAAGGCAATTTATGGAGGACACCTGCGCGCTTCAATGGGCCTCACCTATTTTAACACGGATGGATCACGGTGGATCGTAGCAGGGAGATGCCTCTATCTATTAGAGTAAGGTGATCCAGCGTCTTGAGGTATTGAGGCATGTGCCGTTGCAGTTGCTGATTGATGGAGGCGTCATTCAAGTGAATGGCCGATATGATTTCTCTCGGTGGTATTCTTCGGCTATCACAGGGCGTGGCTTCTTCGATCACGGCCGCAGTGAGGTCGGCCCGGGATACATAAAGGCTATAGCCCAACATCACATAGATGGAGTTGGGGAACACCTTGAGGGGCCATGTTGCTGGGGTGAGTCGGATGAAGTTAATTTTGATAATTTGAGGGGTTTGCTGGTGCCTTTCTTTGCGGATGTTAAGACCTTTGTACAAGATGATTTCGAGAATACTTCTACTTTCTCCACTTTGATCCAGAACACGTAGGACTCCTTGACTGCATGGAAAAATCTTGTACAAGGCATGACATTGATCCGCGGTGTTAAGAGTTTGATTAAGATTGTGAACTCCGCAGATTTGGTTGAGGAAGTTGGTAGGTACTTAGCAGTTGTTGAGTTGGCGGTCGGAAGGCCAATGGGAACACTCTACTGGACGAAGATCTTCTAGAAGACTGAATATGGAGCATTTATTGCATTTGCTATTTTTGGGAGTGAGTGGGAATCTTTGATTCATTTAATGTACCACTCCCTATTCTGGCAGTTTTTAGGGTTAGGGCTGAGGTGGCACGATTCTGGCCACTCTATTGATTGTAACCCTAGCCGTCCTTTGGGACTTGGCTAGCTATAAAAGGGGGAGTCCCCCTCATTTGTAAGGTATTAGATTAGAAAGTTAGAATCAGAGTAGACATTGAGAGAGCATTAGAGCTAGATAGTGTAGCATTGTAGAGCATTTTTGCATCATTTGGAGAAGAAAGAAAGTTTTCCCTTTGAAAACTTTTGAGGAGATTGTTGTGTAACACATTTTATGATAATAGATCTTTTCATTGATGATGGAATTCGTCTTGTCATGAAATGCTAGCAAGGTTTCTTCTTCCTTTCGTATCCAAGTAGATTAAATTCATGCAAGTAGCTTACTTAGGTGTGTGGTGTTTTATTGAGATAGCTTCGCTTTATTCCATACCACTAGCGGCTTGTTGATGATAAGTTCGCCTTGTGTGGTCAACTGGACATTACATTGTGTTTAACTTCGGTTGTGATTTATATGCTTATATGCGTCGTTGTGATGGTGTATGCATGTTAAGTCATAACTTGAACATCTTTCGCTATTTCCCTTGAAGATTGCACCGATTTTACTGAGGCTGTCCGACGGAGGCTAGGTGAAATCCGGTTGAAGTCTATTGAAATGAACCCCCACATATCTTGCATTTAGAATAGAATATAAGTTTCTTAGGCCCTTTCCCCTTTTACTTTCCGCACTTTCTGATTAGTTTTAGGAAAGAACCACATTGCCCAAATCATACACGTAAGAATCCCCTTCAAAATCGTACATTAGCTGCTAACTGCAAGAAATCTGAACAATTGTGTAAGTCCCCTCGTAAGAACACAGCAATACACATCAACCAAACTGGGTCTATTCGCACTTAAGGAACCTTGGAGTTGAACGCACGAACTTTCTGGCAATCTTAGCGTGCGGAATACTTTGATCAAGAGAGAACGGAGTAGCCCCAAACTATTTTGTTCTTCGGCTGATTGGTGAGGTCACAAAAATCGCATCAACAGGACTCATGGGCTGCCCTCTATAAAAATGCACAAAGATATGTTTGAAGATGCAGCATAGGTGGTTTAGCAGTTTATCTTTAAGAGTGCATTTGAAGATGTAGCATGCATGGTTTAGCAGTTTATCTTTTTTCCTGCATGTTGCAGAAATCAACAATTTGGCTGTGCAAATGGAAGAGCGATTAACTGAATTTCACATATTTCTTTAGCTACAGCCATCTCTGAGATTTTCTAGGTTTCCAATTTTCCTCTGTGGAAATCAGCAAAGCTAGAATATTTTTAAGGGTAAGCGATTTACATTTCAAAGTGCAATAGAGTCTCAAGCTAAGTACAAAGAGAGACATGATCAACATAAAGTTGGTCAGAAGTTTGAAGCTGGAGTCAAGGTATGGTTGTTATTTGCAATAAGGAAATTAAAAACGCTTAGTAAAGTCCATTTGAAGATTTTTAAATAAGTGGGTACTAATGCATTTGGAAGTCTCCATACAAGAAATTATATTCCATTATGAATATTGAAATATTACATCTCATCAAGATTTCTATTCTAGCTGACAAAAAATAAGTGATTTAATTAACTTCAATCGAAGACCCTACATCTAATGATCATGAAGAGTAGGACAAGGATGTAGTATTGCAGACTAAGATAAGGACATCAAGGAGGAAAAAACAAGAAAGTTGACAAATGTGGTTGAAAGGACAGTTGACGAGTAGGAGATATTTTCCACAATGTATCAAATTATGATATTTATATAAGGATTTAATAGCATTATTTTTTGAGTCAAACTCATTGACCCATATTTAATGAGTAGTGGTTCACACAAACCCATCTCTCATGAGAATAAACAGTACACTTAGCACTCATTTCATCTAGGTGATGCTCACAGGGATGAAGATAAAGGACAGTTACCAAGCAGGGCCCAGTGATATCAAAAGAATAAAGTGTGGGAACTTTTCCTTCATCAAGTTCCTAAGCTACTGGGGGCAGAATCCTCTCAAAAAGAGTCAGACAAGGATGTGGTATTGCAGAATAAGGTAAGGAGATCAAGGAGGAAAAACAAGAAACCTGGCAAGTGTGGTTGAAAGGACAATTGTTTAGCAAAGAAAAGGGATATTCAAAGAAGAAAATGGGGGAACTTTTCCCTCATCAATTACCTAAGCTTCAGAAGCCAAAAAGCCTCCTAGTTAGGCAGATACAATCTGAACTGGATCATGAAAAGTTAGCAAGTTCACCTTACTAAGCCACTATTCTCAAACACTAGTAAAATAGACCAAGTATGTAACACTCCTATTTGATGATTCTCTTCGAGAGTAAAGTATGAAAGTTTGTACAAGGATTTAAATTGGTTGCAGATGGTCCTAACATGATCTTAACACCTTTGAATCAAACACGGTTGAAGCAGGTTCCTATGAAACAAAGCAGAAAACAACAAATAGTTTTGTCTATGAAAAAATCACTAGAAAAAATAAAGTAGCAGCTGAAAGTGTCTTAGAAGTTTTCGCTGAATGGTTTGAATTGGTGGCTCTTATGGGTGTTTGGCTTTACAGCTTCTTGTTGGATCCTTCTTTGTTGAATTTGTATATATACATTCTAAAGGGATCATCATAAGGCATTCCTTTCATTCTTTCATGCAAAGATTGATAGTGTCTTTGTTGAGAGTTCTCTACAGAATTGAATGCAATAAGAAAATGTACATTTGCAGTAAAATGCAGAGCAATTGCAAGTGTAACAATACAGTAAAGATACTCTTGTGGAGTTTCTTCTCACTGTGGGTTCTCTATGGTAACCTCTTTTGTTTATGCTAAATTCTTGTGATGTTTTCAGTTCATGTTTGTTGCAATTTATGTGTACAATAAACTATCTTATTTACAACACTCAAACAAATCATTTCTAAGCACGAATTCACTATTTTCCTAAGCAAATTTCGTTTACCTGAGCAATGAATTTTATGTTGATGAATTAATTATAGAATTTTATATTCTAATTATGGATCAATATGCAAAATAAATTAGGGGAAGTTCAATTACAAACCTGGAAGTGTAAACATTGCAGGCAACGGCCAATCTGTTGAAACAAAGGGACCATGCAACATTGCAATTCTGGGGATTGAGTTATTTCTAGAAGTTCCTCCAACTCACCTAGAAGCATAACTTCCTTCTGGCTATTTGTGACAGGCCAAAACTTCAGCAGACCCCTGATAACAGTATCTATTAATCTGTAGTCTTTTTCCACAAACTGAGTGATACAGTACGATAACTGTTGATGGTAAAAAGATATGCATTTAGGCCTATGTAGAGGAATAAGAACTCTTGCTAAAAAGAGTTTGTGTTCTTCTTTTAGAGGCAATGCAAAACCATTTATTATGCTTCCCAGAATTTCTAGCAACTCTCCAATACCATTGTGTCTCTCTGTTTCATAAAGGAATCGATAGAATATATTGTTAATTGCCTTTCGTATGAAAGGCCTGTGCATCATATATTTCCCATAAATGCGATGCAATATAGTCTTTGAATACTCTCTCTCACGGGGATCTTCAGAATCAAACAGGTCAAGTAGTCTCATCACAAAAATGCGGTCTATATACCTCTTTGCTATTTTGGGATCTGTATCTGTAGATATTATATATTGTAAGAAGACCTCATACACTAACTGCAAATGCGGCCATGCAGGCTCCATGCAGGCATCCTCTTCTTCTCTATCAAGTTTCTCAGATCCCGTGCTTTCATGGTAAGCTGGAGGCATGGAACGGAAAAGGTTCACTGCAAGCATATTGGCAATATCCCTGTGAATGCTTTCTGTAAATTTCCCTGCTCCATACTGGATATAGTCAACAATCTCAAGTAAGGTTTGCCGCTTGATCTCTTTTTCCGTAACATTCTCTTTGGGGTCCAAGAAATCATACAATTGACAGCAAAGACTCAATTTTTTAATTAATAGGTCATGCCTTTCAGATACAGGAACATCTCTTAATAGTGGTATAGGTTCAACAGTGACTGTAGTACCATCAGTAGATTCATCAGGAGCAAAATCATCACCTGCTATATTCATCATGTCATTCACTTCCATTGGAGATGCATGTGAGGCAGGAGTAGGGACTGCAGGAGCAGGGACTGCAAGAGCCACAACAACCCTATTTCCTAAGTCATTATTTGCAGCTTCTACTGACTTTAATGTCTCAACATTTAAAAGCAGCTCAGGATTCACAGAGCTTAATCCATTTCTTGCAGGTGAAGTCACCTTATCCACGGAGACCTTTGAGGGCTCGTCCAGAACTTTCACAGAATGTGTAGGTACCCCTGTTCCATTGGTCTCAGATTTTGCAGGCTTGCGACTTAGCCGCTTGCCCATTAGTTTTGCAAACATGTCTGGAGACTGTTGTAAGCTAATGCTGTGATTGAACGTCTTTAAAAGAATAGAAAGCTCTGTACATAAAGTATACTTCAGTAGACACAGTTACAATGGACATCCCTGACCAGCAGACCTATAGGCTGCAGCCATCTAGATCCTTGCACTAGGCTACAATTTGGTTCTTAATCACAAATCCCAATTTGAACCCTCTCCAAAGCTTGCACTGAAAAAGATTACTTCATTAGAGGCAATCATTTTCATCAAACACGGTCAACCAATAATTTTATGGCTTTTCAGTTGTGTTCAATCCTCAGAAGCCGTAGAGATCTGTATCTTTGGCCTAAATTCAGCATAGAGAGATGGAAGTTAAAAACTACATTACCTTGATCAAATAAACAGGAAAGGATACCAGGAGCTCAAACCAAGCATTGCCTTGATCATATGTGTGAAGAACGGCCACCCAGCTAACTAAGACTTATGTGCAACACCTGTAAGATGAAAGTTAAAACTTAACGTTAAAGGCCCTGATCCGTTGATCAGAGAAACAGAAAATAATGCCAACAGCTCAACCGAAGCATAGCCTTGACCTCATTTGTACAGAACATCACACAACTGACTAAGGGTTTACACCCACAACGTATAAGATGGAAATTAATTTTATAACATCTAATTCCTTGATCAGACAAACAGAAAAACTAATGCTTAGAGCTCAACCGAGGCCTAGGCTTGACCTGATTTTGCATCTCAAATGTCAGCCACTTCATACACAAATATACGTCATAATATCACGGTTATAGAAACAGAATATCAGGGGCATAATTCTGATAATGTCTGTGAGACAACATCAGAACCCCATACAGATCTTGTTCCCGCCCAGGCTCATCTGGTATGGGTTTCAAGTGTTTCACATTCATTTTAAAATGATTTATTTCGGGGAAGCCAATTCTGTTTTTCTAAAGCACTCTCAGCTTTTACAATTAAAAATTAATCAATCAAAATTCAGGGAGAAAATTAGAAACCAATTTGATGAAAATTATTAAAATTTAGAATTAGAAAAACAGAAAACCGCAGAGACTTGAACAGGAAACCCAACTTCAGAGTACTTCCAAGTAAGCTTCATGCATAGGGTTTCAAATACGGTAATAGGAAACATCTTTCGATCTAATAACACAAGGGCATCAAATAGAATTTGGGTTTCTTCCGAATCACCCAAAAAATTGAACCCAATTCCAAAACAACTGGCGGCGTAGAAAAGAACACTTATATATCAAAATTCGATACCCTAGAGAATCTTTTGGATAAAACAGGCCAGTTTATATATCCTTGTCAATTTAATGAGACTAATTGCGATCGAGCCCAGTTTAGATTTTGCAGTTTCAAAAAACGTACAAGATTTGAATTTACCTGTGAAGTGGCATCCAGAATTAGAACTTCGATCTTGACTGCTATAACGGACGTGGAAATAATGAAAGAAATAGTGGAGTGATGGATTTCGCGAGTCCCAATTGATCTGGTGAGCCGAAGAAGATCATAATTCTGAAAATGGTCGTGGAGTAAAAGGCATAATCGACCAGTGGAATATTGTTTTTGAGAAATATACCGTGGGATTATTAAGGTTGAGGTGGCATATTCGTCCCAAGCTTAATGGAGAAACTGTGGTGAGAGTATTCCAGACAAATTATAGGGAGACTCAGTAATATGAATCAAGCACACACTTTTGTTTTGTATGCCCACGTGTGAAATTGAACTTCTCTAGTTTGGGAGCATTCGAGACTGCTGTTAGGTGGGAGTTTTTGGATTATTCTCTAAATCATTGAGGGTTATAGATGATAACAGTCCTTCCAAATTGGAATTGTTTTTCTCGCTATTTTTTACTTTTCAGATTATCCTGTACGTTCTGAAGATGACTGGTCGAAGTGAGATATTAGCGAAGATTTTTATTTTTTCAAAAAAAAAAAAATTAAATTTATATATATGATAAAATTATTTGTTTTTTCTATTGATAAGAGTGATTATTTAGACTCAAGACACCAATGGAGGTCACAAGGGGACCTCCTCCTCTTAGAAGTTCTTTGACTTAAAATCATTCAATTAACTTTATTTCACTAATAATTTGTAATGGAATTTCCAAAGTCATCATTTAGAATTCCAACAGCAGATGTCACTTGGGGATTAGAACATGGATCTAAATTCCAACATAAAGATGTCACTTTGGGGATTAGAATTAGATCTCCATTGTGAGAATCCTATGACCTTGTCTTTTAAGCACAACCTCATTCATAGTCTTTAAGATATTATAAATAAGGTTTCAAAGTGGCTAAAGAAGATGAAAGTTATTTTTTTAATTTTAAAATTTATAAATGATTTAATGAATTTAAAAATTGAAATAGTAGTGTATTTGATTCTTGTTTATAATTACATTAGAGAATCAAAAAACCTTTTGAAACAAGAATGATTGAATATTATGTAGATTTAAGGTATACTTGATTCCTTCTCTATAAAGCATTTTATATACATGGAAAATTAAAGAAATGGTTATAAAAGAACATCATGATTTGATGGGTAGATTAAAAAAGATTAAAATTATTAAGTATCTAGATAATTTGAATAGAGAAGAGGCTTTGTAATTTAATCACTTGAATTCTCATCATCGAGATTCTTAGGAAATAACATCACTAATGGATTAAGTATTAAATACCTTAGAAGACCTCTTTGTTTAAAGTCCAATAATTTATAATCATTATTATGATAACATGACCTCTCTTTTAGATATGAATAGAGTTATATATTAGGAGCTCCATGTTATGCAATTCATAACCTTTATTTTGTCTTGACAAAAAAACGTAAATTGTAGTATAAAATGTCAATTTCTAAACAAATTGTTACATTTTTTGTCAATAGCAAGTAAATAGATATTTATTTAAAGATGGGAACAAACTCACAAACTTTGGGATAATTCTCCTTCATTCCTCTTACAAATATAGGTGAAATACAAATTAAGAACCTCCTAAGCTATATGGAGCTTTGACATATAACTGAAATTTGTAACTTAATTTGAGTTGGGAGACAAATATGTAAATTTTGGGTTGAATTAATAGTGTAAGTAAAGTTGATGTAGAAAATAAAATTACAATTTTTTAAGATGCTTAAATACTTATCATTCTTTATCAAAATTAATTTAGGATTTTGTTGGAGGAAGGTGACAATCCTAAACATAGTCTTTAGAGCTATACAAATGGCATACTTCTTTCAGCTACAGTTTTCATAGATCTTAGAAATTTAGACTACATTGGTACTTATGAATCTTAGTCCATATTAAAAGATTAAACTTAATCTGTCAATAAGAAACTTACGTTTTAATGATTTTGTATCAAACTAGTCATTATGATGTTGTGCAACAATGAGTCTATTTTTTTATAATTTTTACTCATTACTTGTTGAACATTAATCATCTTTATATTTGTGCTTAAAAAATGGAGTAAAAGTATATATTTTCATATGTTATATTAAAGAAATAATCAAACATCTGGTAACATATATGGTGATCAATAATACATGATTTAATGTGCATGTTTTAGTGTAATCTTTTAGGGGTGTTCTTGGACAACTCAATGAAGGTATAGTTGATGTGGTTATATCATCGATGTCTAGAATTACAAACAATATTTTGTGCTCTTAACTCACCTACAAAAGAATACTAATTTTTTTCATAGAAATTAGACTTACTATAGGATAAAGAAATTAAGATACGAAACTACCAACCTCTCCCCTAACAAAAACACAATATACAATATTATATATAAACGATCAACTATAAAATTAAAACTACAAACAAAATACTTATCAAATTAATTCTACATTAAAAAAATCAAACCAAAATATTTAATTAAATTCTCTTATTTCAAAACTATATTATAGAATAATAATTCTATAATCCATCTCATTTTGTAGTCTACTTATTTATGTTGATGACCATTTCATTTCACATATATAATTACCCTTCCTAACCATAAGAAGAGATACAAATTAGTGTTCTAAGTGAAAGGTAAAAAGGAAAACAAACAATGGTAATGATTATGAGATTAGTGGTAAAGAAGTAGTCCAACCAAATTGAGGGAAATAAAATGATGGGATGTAGTGCATTATACATAACATGATTTAGATGGAATAAAAGCATTACCCAACTCAACTAAAATTAAAAGTAGTGTGATGGAAGGAGTTTTATATCCACTTTATTGAGTTAAGATTCCATTTTGGATGACAAAAGAGACTTGATGGGCTTTAAATTATTATAATATTTGAGATGGATGTAACATATACTATAGTCAAATAAAAGCAAAGAATAAATAAAGTATTGATAAGTATAGTCAAATGAAAGCTTCATAAAGTTCCCAATAATCAATTAAGTAACAAATATACGATATCATCTTAAAGTAAAAGAAAAAGGACATCCCACTTACAAGTCAAAGTCTCGTGACAAAATAACACCTAGCAATAGCAATTAGTATTTAGGTAAGTTAAATTAAAAATAAAATTAAAAAGTTAAATTAAAAATAAGATAGTTAAAGTGAGAAAAAGCTTTTGTGGCTGCTTTTTTTTTATTCAATATAAAAAAAAGAGTATGCATTTCTTTCTTTTTAAAAACGTTTTTAAAATTAAGAAGTGTTACGGATAATATGTGTATAGATTTTTTTAACATTTTTTTAAGTAAATGAAATAGCAATTTTAACTTTATTGGATTTTATAAGTGCTAAAAGTGCATGTATACCTTCGCTTTTATATATTTGTTTTACATTATTTTAGTTTTTTTTAAATGTATTATTGTTGTGTTAATTTAGTTTATACATAATTCAATTTTAATTATGAATTTATTGTTTAGAATTTGACTTATTTATTTTCTTATTTAGGATTGGTCTATTTTTACAAGATTCGTGTCTTTTTATATAAGGTTAGGGTTGCATCACAACCTAGTATATTGAATTCGACGTCACAACTCATTTTGATTGCATAATTTAAATGAAACTTTTTGAGCAATTAATCAATTGTTTAGATGCATGGATATATGTCTTTTTTTTATTGTAGGAATAATCAATGGTACCTTTGTGAATGTTTTCTTGATTTTGTCTTTTTTATGCTTCTTGAAACTAATTTTGTCATCTTGACCATGTGTTTTGATTTATAATGATCATTCAAATAATCTTGGATGATATGATGTCATGGTTTTTACATGAAATAATGTTGTATGGATTATATTGTTAATTTGTGATTATGAGGATAAAATTTATGGACTCACTATTGTGTTGTTGCCTTGACATGGATGCAAGGATAGATTCCCCCACTCATTTGAAGAGGATAGCATCATCTGAGAGAGAGCAACATATTGAGGATAGGAGGTTTGAGTTCCACGGTTCCAATAATGCACACACTATTGCACATATCATAGATCGTGTGTATGTTAAGTCCATTTAGTCTTTCATTAGGTACATCATGTTTAATTGAATACATTTAATTGGTTGGTGAACTATATTAATGTTTACGTGATTGTGTGAATTTATAATGGTGCATTAGAACGTTATAATCATCATTGTAGTTTTGATGCATATTTTAGTTGTTTGCAAACATAGATTGATTATGGTTTTGTTCCCACATTGTTGATCCAAATTGTTTTAGACCCTTGTACTTTTATCTTTATTGGCATATTATTCATGTTATTTGATATTTATTATTCATGCTCATTCACTTTTGAATTAAATGACATAAACCTAAACTATGAGTTTAAGGTTAAAAAAGAGCTTAAAACCTGAGAGAGAAGGAGGTAGTGGTAAAATTATGAATAAATAGTTGCATTAGTTGAAATCCCTATCAAGCAAGGCAGTGGTAGTTGTGGAGGTTGGAAAGGAGGCATTCCTTCCACTTATTTGTTGTTAGGTGATATTCTTGTCACAATGTGGGCCTACTACATGCAAGGTGTATATATTATGGATAGTTATTAATTTGAGTATGGGAGATTTGGCATTGTTGGTGAATAGGAATGGAAGTCATGGACAGAAAAAGGAGAAGAAGAGTTAACAATGAGTGGAGTGGAAGCGTAGAAATCACAAGTAAGTGATTTTATTGCAACTACAAATAAGTTTAAGTGTCTTTTGTTATTTGTCAATTATAATTTTGCAACATAGAGTTATATAGTGGATTTTAATTTGAACTTAAACACTAGGAAATTCCTATTGGTTTTTCTTTGTTCAAGCTCTACATGTGGTAGCTAAAAATATAGGTTTTGTGTTATCTTTGTTACTCACACCATTCTTGGTAGGGCACACAGGTTGTGGCTAGAATTTGATATTAATTTTTATTTTAAAATAATAATTATTATTCATTAATAGAGCTATTGCTAGCTACACCAAGAAAATTATAGGACTCAACTATATATGAGTGTATGGTATTTAATTAATTATATATAATAATTATATTTAGTAAGCATGTTGCACTATGTTGTCATCAATGTTGTCATTGATGTCAACCTCTAGTATGGATGTGTTGAGAAGATGTGTATGGTGTTTAGCAGGTGTTATAGATGGTATGTATGGTGTTGAGCAGGTGTTGCAGATGTAGTAGGATCACTTGGCTTCCAAGTACTTTTGAGAAAATTTGCATAAAGATTGTACAAGGTGAACTCAAAAGTATTTTGTATTTTGCTCCGCATTTCTTCACTCTTGAAGATGTTCTTGTGTGATATGAAAGTAATGATCAGAGGTCTTTGAAGGTTTTATATCCAAAGTTTTAGGTTTTGGATCATGCGACAGTAGAAGATATGTTTGACAGTGTGTTGGATTGTCTTTGGTTTGTGAAGAGGGATGTATGAGAGAAATGGAACTACTTCACATTTCTCCATGCTAAATTTTCTTATCTTGTGGATTTGGGAATGTGCTAATATTTCCTATATCTAACTTCCCTTGGTTTGTCTAGTGCTCAGTTGTTTCGCAAGCTTGGTTCATGAGTTGTATCTCTATGATAGTTTGATTGGTTGCATAGGATGATAGTATTCTTAGTTTCATGTGTTTGAACTACCGCTTTTGAATATTTTGTTGATGTTGGAATATTCTACGATGTTGTGTAATATTGCTACATAGTTTGCAAGATGCTTTCATGAGGTTGGTGAAGTGTGAATTTGGTTACTTGATAATGTTAATGTCAGTTTGGTCGACCAAGTGTGTTATCGTTGTTTACAGACAAGCTTCGTGGTTTGTGGAAGCTTGGTGTAGCATGTCATTGTATATTTGGGTCCTGGTTAACCCTTGGTGTGGTCCACCTTCACTTCTTTCCACCATGAAAGTGTTTGGTGTAGACCTATTTGGTGGAATTTCATATTTGAGGTGCATACATTTCATTGAAGCCAACCTAGTGAAGGTTTTTTGAGGTTGCAAAAGATATATATGCAAGGTAAAATATTTGGAGATGTGTGTGGCATGGAATGATGAATGTGTGATCATGTGTTGAGATCTAAATGCATGCTTGAATTCCTAAGACTACCAAAAGTAGTGAGCAGAAGGTGTCTACATTTTAGTGTGCTAGAAGTTGTTAGAGGTAGTAAGTTGAAGGTTGAGGATCACTAGTACATAAACAGTAATATGTGACTAAAAAAGCTAGTAAAAACTACTTATAAATGACTGAACATGGTCGCATGACCAATAGTAGTTTATTGCCAGTCATTTATAACATGACCGAATTGATGACTAAACTGTTTTGAGTCGTTCGATTGATCGATTTGGTCGTTAATTTAGTCGCTCGATTGATCGATTTGGTTGTTGGTTTAGTTGTCTAAGTGATTGACTTGCTCATTAATTTAGTCATCTGATTGATCGATTTGGTCGTTGATGTAGTCATTAATTTGATTGATTTGGCAGTGTGTAATTTAGTCATTAATTTAGTTATTGAATGTTTTAAACTGGTCACTTATTCAGTCATTTTTATATTCAATGGTATATTTTGTCGTTAATTTAGTCATTGATTGATGTTAACTGGTCACTTATTTAGTCAATTTTGTTCACTGATTTCCATCCATTGGTAGTGTATTTAGTCATTAATTTTAATCGTCATTTCGATCAATTTGGTAGTTTATTTTTTATTTTTTGCTCATTGATTTATGTCAACTAATAGGTATATTGATACATTGTTTATTAGTTGCATAATCATATATTTAGTCATATTTATTGGTTCATTGATTTTTGTTAGTTGGTAGTATATTTAGTCAATTGGTAGTTTATTTAATTGCTTTTGTTCAGGGATTTCTTCCTATAAGTATTGGAAATGAGACAATGCTTTAATTGAGGTTTAAACAGATAAAAACACAGAAAAACATAATTAATCATTCATTTGCACATAATGAAATGACTATTAAGAAGGAAAAATACTGAAATTTTATTGAGAAAATATATTCTTACACTAGATACAAGACAAAAATGTGTCTTTGATTTGAAAAATATACTGTTACAAAGTGTGTTTCTCAGTGCTATGACTAAGAAAGCCGAGTTACAATGCCTTTTTTTGTTGTTATGCAAGATATTACAATTTTGATGACAATTCTATGTTGCAACTTATTTGCAACTACACATACATGTATGTTGCACTCTCTACAACTTTTCCTCTTCTCTACACCTCTTTATCTACTCTGTATTTACTTCTTTTTCTGTATGCCTACTCTTTGTGTCTACTGCTTACACAACAACATATTCCCTCTTCTATAATGCATTAGTTTGAATGAGTGGAACCCAAACAAAAAGAGAAAAACATAATCTTGAGGGGTTTTACATTATAGGTGCAGTAAGATAGAACATTCTCTGATCTACTCATAGAATGTACACCCAAATTAGATTTTTTGGTTTTTGTATGGGTTCAACTTGTTCAGGCTCAATACATTCTTTGTCTGCAACTTTATTCTCCACACTCTACTACTGCTAACCCTTCTTTTTCTCTTCTGCACTTATGACTAACTCTCTATGATTTTTTTCAAATATTTTAGTGGCCATCATATGAAGGTCCATATTTTCTCTTTTAGATGGATATCTCCATCTATTTTGTCTTGATGAGGAAGGGGTATGTTACTTGAGACCTGTAAAATACATACATTTGCATCTCCTGTTCCTTTCAATGTGACTCCATGTACAATAGATAGTGAGTGAATCTACCCAATGCCCACAACAACACCATCATGTGGATCAAACACCTCAATTGTATCCCCTTCTTGGAGTTTATCAATAAATGTCTACAAAAACAAAAAAAACACACATTATATTGAGATATAAAACATGTTAAATAGGTGCAGGACAACTGAGAGGGGGGTGAATCAATTGTCACACAAGCTCAAACTTAAAACTTTATCACTTATCAATTCTTCAACCACACTATTCTGTTATTAGATATCAACATGAAACATAAATTACAAAAAGTAAATCAACACAATGAACACCATATTTTTACATGGAAAACCCAATGAGGGAAAAACCACAATGAGGGTTAACTCACAATATAAAGATTATAAAACTGAATATAGAGGCTCACTACCCAAAAGAGGACTCATTGTCCAAATACAAAGGCTCGTTGCCTACAAAGGACTCACTGTCCAAATACAAAGGCTCACTGCCTACAAAGAACTCACTATCCAATAGGGAGGCTCACTACCTACAAATACAAAAGAGAACAAAAGATCCACCACAATAATTAAAGCACATTTACAGGATTGCAGAAACCTTCAGCTCGCTGCCTTCAACACACTGAAAAACTGCTATCACAACTCACTCACACACACTTCTGTTCTTATGATTTGTGGCTCACTTTCATCACTTTGCATCACACTATCATACAAATATTCACAATTCATCTTGCTTTTATACCATTCTCAACCTTAGAAGCATTTTCCAAGGTCAACCACAAATAACCTATTTCATAAATTCAAATTAGGTCAGCAACTCAAAATTCTTGCAGTGGAAAGGAATAAGAGTGGACCAATAAAATTATTTTTCAAGATCAAAAAATAACATTCTCGAATCAACCACACACTTCCTTAATTAATTTATATTCTTCGAATGAAGTGTAAACACTAGGTCGGCCAAACCTAATGAAAACACAAATGAACAATGATGCACACGCTTCCCAACATGAAGATGACACACAAACACCTCAACACGCTTCATTATTCATAAGACTTCATCTTAGACTTCTTCAGATATGTCCGCAACAAAACAATATACTTCATACACTGAATACCTTTCACCAGATCATTTGAACTATGCAAACCTGCACTAGAATATAGAAACATGACTTCCAGATTACTAAACTTCAACCTTCTTTGCCAAGACACAGAGAACACTGGATCATAAGACAAATCCCAAATCTGCAAGATTTGAAACAAACCAGCGGAGGACTACAGAGTAGGAAACATGTCTCCCAATCCATAGAAGATCAACTCTTTCGGTAGAACACACATACTAGTGGACACAACTTTCACATACCATCTCACCAAAAACTGAAACTTAGAATATATCACCATCAAATCACCGTAATGAAAACTTCAGAACCGCACAGGCATAGGATCAACACAAGAGAAATGCGAAGCACATACTAGAGCACAATTTGAACACATTCATCACTTTGACTTCTCTTCTTTATTAATTTTCTCAAAAGCACTTGGAAAACTCATCAATACAACACATCTGCAACCATATAAGATAGCTCCATGTACTCACAACATCTCAGCAACATCTCAAATATACATGTACAATCTACAACATACTAAATAGTGTTGACATCAATGGCAACACTACTAGACTAGCCCATACTTGCAACAAAACACACATTATATTATTTTTGACAGCTGTATGTAATGTCTTATGTCTTGAAAAAAATTAGTTTTTGTATGTGCTTTTATAAAACACTCTATTACAACTAAGCTCTAAGCTTCCATATGTTAGTTATATATTCTCCCTTAATTCCATAATCTATGTATACTAGCTAATTACACTTCACTACTATTCTAACATCCAACTTCTATCAAATAGGTAATGATTACCCTTATTTACATAATAAAAAAATCGTTACTTACTTGAATATTACTTTTTATCATGGAATCAAGCAACGCTCGTTCCACAGATAACCCCCCTACGAAACTTGTCTGATTCCTAGGTTTGTGAAGCTCAAGTACGCAAAATAAGGAAATTTTCAATCCACCTCCAAGTGTGTTCCAAATTCTCAAACAATCCATTTGAGCGTCCCTCTACATTCGTCTTGCAAAGACCTTCAAAACGAGTATCTTTGTGAACTCACATTGTTCATACTTAGTGAAATTGTGAAAAGTGCAAAGGTTCTTGAAAAAAGTGCTCTAACTTTTTGATGAAAATGGGCTAAGTATAAAAAGTGTATGGGTAGGATTTTTTAGCGCCACTACACTTAAGTGAAATATTAACTTGGTGCAAGGGCATTGATTTTTAGCTCCCTTACACCAAGTCTCTATACTTAGCCAAAAACTGACATGGGTGGTGATTTTTGTCTTGATTACATTTTTCCCAATTTTATGCCTTTTATTTTTCCTTAACTAAACATGAGACTTATGTTGCATTTATTGCTTTTACTAATCACTTAAACGTGATTTTTGGTTTGGCTCACTTCATTCCTACCATTTCTCTTGCGTTCTTCTTTGAGCTGGAGACTTCTCATCTACCTGCAAAATTGTGTTTTGGAGATTTCTTGATTCAAAGCTGAGGTTTCTTTTGCTTTTCTTGAAGGTAGGTCATTTTTCTCCCATTGTTTCTTTCTTTCCTTTTGTTTTTGGAAATAATTTGTAAAGTTTTCTTTGGTCTGCAAATACGTTCAAGTTTTTCCTTGTTTTCTTTTTAGCTTTCATTCATTTCAAACATGTTTCTTGCCTCTTCTCCATTCTTTCGTCATTCCTTCAATGTGTGTTGGTTTTTCATTCCTTTCTCACGTGTTTGAGTTTCTAATTGTGCCCTTTTCTCCAGTTGGGCATTCTTCATGGTCTTCCTTAGGGTTTTGGTTTGTCTTAGTGCGCGCCCTTGTATCTCTTATTATTTCTCTCATTCCAAGTGATGAAAACATGCACGGGTTTTGAAATAACTTGTTTCATGGATTAAAAATGAATGCCATGGCGGTGAAATGCAAGGCCATTACGCCAAAACATGTTCCAAGTATCAACATTGAAGGACACATGCATTTCCATGTCCAAGTAGAATTTTTACATGCTCTTGCACTTCATCATTTTTCACTAACTCCTAGTGTAGGAGCTGTGAAAATCACCACTCTACACTGGAGTGCTTTTCCATCATTTGTGAAGGTGTTAATTTTCCACGCCATAACACTTACAACTTGTGCCTTCAAGAAGTTAAGTGTCAGCGCATTGATTTTTAGCACCTTGACATATTATTTTCAAACTTACACATGAAAGTGCAAGGGTGTTGATTTTCAGCACCATTCCACCCAAATGCATTTTCCTAAGTGCAAGGGCATTGATTTTCAGCTCCCTTACACTTTTCCCAACTTTTTCTCTAAAACACTCCAAATTGCTCTATCTTCACTCTGAACCCTGTTTCTCTGCTCTTGCATCATTTTTCGTGCCTCATCACTCACTACATGCTTGCTCAACTTTGTTGCTCACTTCATGCATCCCAATGCTACTTTTTCGACTAATGTTTTTTGATTCACCATCTTTGTAGTTCCTTTTCAGATCTAGTCAAGGATCCTCAAAGTTGTATCTTTTTGATCAAATTACTCTCAGATGACAACCAAGAAGCCTCCATCATCTTCAAAGGCTAAAGGAAAAATGAAATACAAGTACCAAGGTGTTTATCCGTCGACAGTAGTAATTTCAAAGGTGGATGAGATAAAAGACACTGAGGTTGGTCATCAAGACCTCGTTGATTTTGTGAAAATAACTAAGCAAAAGCCTCTTGAATACTCTCTGAGAGCCATTGTGCATAGTAATCTACATCTAGTGTCCATTTTCCCTACTTTTACACACAATACAGAGTTTGTCCTCCAAGTTGCATCCCATTACATCAGGGAAAACAAAAGTGTGATTGATTCCTCTAGGTAGGAGATATTGAGACTTGACCTTGATTTCTTTGATATTGTTTTCAGAGTCCCACAAATGGAGTACACTAAAATCTTAATACAACAAGCGCAAGAAGTCTATGACTCAGATCCCAACAAGGCTAAGTACCTGATAAATAGTCAATGGTTGAAAGAACCCAGGCATACTATCTCAAGATGGCTGAAGGGACTTCCGTGAAGTGACTTCAAAGAAGATGTCAGGGACATGATCACACTTTTGAGCATAGTTAAGGGATTGCCTGAATCATCCCATTTTCATGAGTGGATGTATGAATACATCCGGATCATAAGGAGACAAAAGGCTCATATTGATTAGGGCAAATAGATCAATGATGAAATCTATGAACAACTGGTAAATGTGCCAACCACCTTGAAGTTCTATATGACTTCTTATCTGGTGTATGTTGCAGTCATGATGACGCAATTTTCAGGTCTATCTACAAAAGGGAACAGACTTCTTGTACCTATGTACAATTATTTCAATCAACTGGAGTTGAAGGAAAGCCTTCACCATTTCAGGAGGGTCATCGATGCTTTCTTTGTGCCTCTGGTTTTCAACTTTGACCCGACTCTCAAGAAGAAGAGAGTGTCTGATGAGGCCTACAAAGTAGTGAGTAAATTCAGATGCATATTCTTACAGTTTCCAACTTTCACTTACATAAGGGTAGGATGCTACACTAGGCGCCCTTACATGTTGCCGAGATATCCCTCAGACAAGTGGATACTCATGGAGTTATGTAGACAATTGATTTCAATTCACAAAGAAAAAATGAGGATTCACAAGCTGGGATTCAAGTCTCCACTGGCAATCGGTAGGTATACCATAAAAGTGTACAAAAATCCAAATTGATCTATGTAGAAATGCAGGTCATGACAATCAGGACCTATAGATACATATTTGATTTTGACTACCAAAATTTAAAGAAGAAGTTGAAAAAGGGTCATCAGCACAAGTACCACTTTGAGGACATTTGGGTTGATTGCAAAGACGAAGAGGCTATCCTACGTAAGATGAATTTTTGTAGACTAATCGTACAATAGATTAGAGATCTTGGTGTTGCTGACCTACCAGAGGATTTCATAGATCCTAGTGATATCATGAATGTTGCTTACGATGAGCAAGAAATCTTCAAGAGACCTTTGCCTGCAATCCAATGGTCCAAGAAGGAAAGTGTTTCCATTAGAGAGAGGTTGGCATCAATATTGGCTAACACTACATAGTGGTTACACAAGCATGGCTTTGAGATGAAAACTTTTAGGATATAATCTAAAGGAGAAGAATCCAAAGCAGAAGCCAGCCGACAACAGGAACCCTGCATGAAAGATAAACCTACGGCTATTCCCACTTCTTCCCGAAGAGGCCCTAGGATTAAGTTCATTGTTGGAAAAAAGGATACTTGGGCCATTCAAGAAGAAGAAACAATGAAATCTAAACCATCTCACTCAAAAGGAAAAGGGCCTATTTTTGAAGAGATAGATTCTGATGAAGAAGAAAATTCAAGTGAACAATTTGCTAAAGAAGAAGATTTAGAAGAAGCAGACTCTGATGAGGAAGAAGATTCTGAAGGTGAACAAGAGTCTAAAGGTGATCAAGAAGGTGAACAAGAGTTAGAAGATCAAGAGGGTGATCAACAGGAACTCAGGCATGATGAAGAATGAACTATGTCTCAACCTGAGAATGTAGTTGAAGAACTTCCCCATACATCATCGCCTATAACTTCAAATGTTCCTCGTACACCTCCTAATCTAAACACTCCTCCACCACCTTTTCCTACATCACCTATTCCTACATCTACAATACCCGCAGTGGAAATTTCACCACCCTCTATAGCATCAACCGTACTTGATACTCCTTCAGTGACAAGTTTACAAATAGTTGACATTTTGTTGAGTCCTCCATCATCTGTTCTCAGCTTATCATCTCCATCCTATGATATCACTTCAAAAGCTGAGTTTAACAGGTTCATGAATGAATCCATGCATGATCAACTCAATGTGCAAACTACTGGAGCAGTCATGACAAACACTACACCAATTATCACTATACCAATCATTCCTTTAAAAGTGGCGGTGACAAGAGAGGTGATAGTTGACCAAGAAGATTGTACCTCCTCTCTTCCCCCCTGGTTGGTATCTCAAGTATCGAAGCAGAAAAAGTAAATGATCTTGCCTGAAGAGCTCGATCTTGAAGAGATAGCCCCTCCAAAAGCCAAGGGTAAGAAAAAGGTGAAAGTATATTCATGGCTTCATGTTGAAAAAACTAGTAAAAAGTATGCAGAGATTGGAATACCACCTTAGGAGGAAGGAGATGTCAATATGGAGGACTACATAGTAACAAGAGTCCACCTTGGAAAGGTCATGAATGAAAGTGCAAAGGTAGATGCACAGGTAACCTTGGATATACTGGCAGGAAGACTAGAAAAAATGGAGCAAGCTTGAAACATGTACAAACAAAAGGTAGAGCATTATGCCACTATTGTAAGGAGACTTGTAGGGTCTTCAAGTAATTCACAACCATTGGCAATGGTATGCGTTGAGGACCCAGCTGTCAAGAAGGTTGAGAAGTTTTCCTCCAAAGGTAAAGTGTTATTGTGCCGTAGAAAAATGGACCCTTTTCTTGAAATGGGATTAATTCATGATAAAATGGACTTAATGAGGTCTTAATCTAGTGTTGTGAGGCATTTTATGCATCCACACTAGGTCTTGGACCCTTGCAAATCAAATAACATGCTTCTAACGTCATCTTGTAAAGGTGTTGTAAAGTGTTGTAAGATTCTTTCACGCTTTTCTAGACTTAATGAAACCACTTCTCCCTAATTCAACATTATAAAATGAATTTAATTACATCTTCACATGAATCTAGAAGGTTTTTGAATTAAACTTAATGTTAAACTAGTGTTGTAATGTGTCTTACACATTCACATTAATTCTTGTGCCTTCCTAGGCTATGTGGACCTCATTTTAGTGTTGTAAAGTGTATTTAATCACAATTTCACATTGATTTATGTGTCCCAATCCCTATTTGACATTTACATCAACACTAATAGGTCCTAATTAACCCATATTGTGCATCCTGAGGCTTGAATTGATCAAATACTCGACAAGATGGCATTTTAAACCTTATTCCTTATCCCATGGCTTCTTAGCTGTCAAATTGGACCATGTGGGACCCATTCATTATGCATGGAAAATCATTCCCCTCTAGCTGGGACCCATTCGCCATGTGTGGCGAATGAGTCCTATCTAGCCCCCATTTTGACCTTTGAGCGGGAAAAAGTGAAATTTAAAGTATATTTCCACTACATGTCGGCTGTGATGAGGTATTATCAGGTACTAAGGCACAATTGTCTATAGATAAGTATTTTTATCCTCATTTTACATCCATTATCTCATTCACACATCTCTTATCATTTATTTATCATCTATCTTCTCATCCAAGTCAAGCAAGCTAGGGTTTCTTCATTAGAAGTCATCAAGTTAGCTTTCTAAAGCATTCAAGGGCTGAGTCTTCATGTTTTGCTGCAGACATACAAGATAAAACATCATGGTAAGGTAATCAATTTCATTTTTCATGTTTCATTCCATTATTTCATCATTGTGGTTTAATTACCTAAACGGGGTTTGACCAAGGCAAACCTTTGTGCCCTAACAATCAACAATTTCTCTTTCTTGTCTTGTTTGTATGGAGATTTAGGAATTTTGGAGGCTTAAGAATCATTGAAGATTATATTTCAAAGTCATTCAAGTCAAAATATAAAAAAAAAGTCACTTTCAGGCCTGAATACGACAGTTTCAGAAGCGGACACCTTTAGGAAGCCAAAGTGCAGACTGAAAGATTTAGAATCAACTTTTGAATATTCAAAAATTCAAAAGTGGATTGATTTTCCATGGGTGGCGAATGAGTCCCACTCCAGGGTCAGTTTTTGATTTTCTGCATTTCTGGATACCCATTTGTCTGAAACGGGCTCTGGTTCAGTTTTACAGAACTGGGATTGATTTGCCCAGAATGGCGAATGAGTCTCTCCAAGCTTTAAAATCAGCATCAACAACATTTAAAAAAAAATTTCTAGTCTCCTTCAAAGTTCCAAGTGCGCACTTTAAGTTTCACTCATTTCTGTTTAGCTTTGCATTTGTTTCTAGTTCATTGTTGCATTACATAATGTGTTTTCAAACAATACATGTTTCTTAGATCTTGCATTCATATTTGACCAATTTCATAGATTACTTGCATTTAGAACATTTCACTTAGTCCTAATTACATCATATACAATCTAATTTGATTAAACATTTAGCATTTTTGGATCTAATCTCTCTCCTTTTAGGTGAAAAACCCTATAAGAGTTAGAGAGTCCTTTGGGTCCAAAAAATCAATGTTTCATTTTGGTGAACTTGAATTTTTTAACATCTTATTTTCTAATTTGGAGTCCTGTTTCATCTTAATCCTAGCTTACATTTGAAGTTGCATTAGAGTTGCATTGTTAATTTGCATCTAGGGTTTTAAATTTTTGCATTAGGAAAAAGTGCATTTTGTTCGCATTTTTGCATACAATTTCCTTAAAAATTTCTGAAATTCTACATATCCATCTTAGTTCTTCACCTTACAACCTCACACACATCACAAATCATTTGGGACTCATTTTCCATTTGTGGCGAATCAGTCCTTGTATAGATTTTTCACTAACTAAAACAACATTTGAAATCTCATTTTTATGCTTCCTAAGGCTCATAGTATCATATAGTATAAGTCTGGAAGGTTTTTGGAGCATTTCTTTTATGCATTTATCTCAAAAAAATCAATTTAAGATATTCATTTTTCCAATCACTTCAATTCCAAGCATCATTAGATCTGAAAATGTTTCCATTTTTGCAATTTTGCATAACATTGATAAAAGTACTTTTCACTTTTGCATATACAATGTTTCTATTCCTAAAAATTTGCATAAGTTTGTTAAAAGTGTTTTTCATTCTTGCATGTACATTGTTTGCATTCTTCAAATCTTGCATATATTGGATAAGAATGTTTTGTACCTTTGCATATACATTGTTCATATTGTTGAAACATCGCATGAAATGGTTACATGTGCTTTACATTTTTATTCAAACAATGCTAGTACCTTATCTAGTTAGATATGTCAAGAAACATTTTCTACCCTCTCCCTATGAGAGTGTTTTTGTGACAAAGAATACAACTTTGGCCATTCCTCACAATCATATTCGTTCTTCTCCTAATATCTCTCCTATTGGAAAAAAAAATATTTTGGTGATAGAAGAACCAATCAATGAGAGTGTTGAGAATCTAAGTTGTTTCTCTCCTTTTACCTCTCTTAGTGGACAAGACATTGATCAACAAGACAACTTAAACATAACTAATCATGACAATAACATTTTCCCCTTCTCCTAGTGTCTCTCATAGTTACGAAGTAGATGCTTTGTTTGAGGAAGGTTATGAATATTTTAGTTGTCCCCCTTCTCCTAGGGAAACCCTTATGGAGCACAATCATTCACCCATTGGTCATTCCCCTACTAGCAATGAAGTTCTTTTAGAAGAACCAAACTTTGAATGTCAACAACTGTTGGCTTGTAGTTCTTCTAACAACTCTTCTCCTAGGGAGAATATCATAATGCAAAATAATATGACCATGGGCACACATCCTTCAACCACTAACCTTTTCTTAGGAGATGATAATCAAGTGGAATTATCTAATCCCCTTCACCAACATATCATGCCAATCGGGACAAAATTTTTGAGGTTATGACAACAAAAGTGGGATCTCCTTTAATTAGTGAGATTCCTAAATCATCTTCCATTAGTGAAAAACACAAAAAATTCAGAGACGTCTTGAAATCCATCATGCAATCTACTCATAACAATGTTTTGTAGCCACTAAGTTGTAACTTAGTGACTCAAACATCTAGAGGACCACACAACACTCCTACATCATTACCTTTTCCTCATAAAGTTCCTACTGTTGAAGATCTTAAAAAGACTCTTGCTGATATCTCTGTATGGGAACTCATTCAACTCTCACTGATAGTCAAACTTGTCTTTAATGAAATGATAGAAATATAGAAGGAAGAGATACAATCTTACATAAAAATGAATCCTGTAACATCCTCTTCTCGTCCCATGCAAGCCACCCAGTTAGAAATCACATTCCCTAAACATGAATTACCCTCACTTGCCATTCAAAACAAAAATGATCCCTTGATGATAAAGGTGATCATTAATGAAACTCTAGTTAGGCACTCTCTCATCGAAAAAGGATAAAAAATTAATGTTTGTAGCATGGACCTCCTACACAAAATTGGCATGGACAAAAAGCTCATTCAACTTAATGATGTTCATATTTGTGGCTTTGACAATGTTGATAGGAAACCACTTGGGATGATCACATTACCTATTGAGGTTGGACTTGTCATGTTGCCTACCTCTATTCATATCATGCAAGAACCCCTTCCATACAATCTTATCCTAGGTAGACCATGGATTCATGCTATGAAAGGAGTCCCCTCTACCCTTCACCATCTCATGAAGTTTGAAGCTATGTGTCCACTAATCACAACACTTCCAACTCCCCTAATCCTTCCATTCCCAGATTAGAACTCGAACCTATACAAGTTGGTCCTAACTATTCACCTACAACAAAACTCTTTTGTGATAATGGGGGGTCGTTAGATTCTACACCCCCTTTCCATAACATTCCCAAAATCTCACCTTCATGGTCCAAAGAGTCATATACAAACAATTCCTTTTTAGACACAAGTTCTAGTAGTCATTGGAGTTTCACACCTACCCTTAAAGGAGGGTGTGCAATATCCCAATCTCAACCCAAACAACATTGTGTTCCATTCCAGGCTCACCTTTTCCCCACACTTAGTGGGGGGCAAGGGATCTGATAGCCTTGTCCTCGTATGTCACTTGTCATGCTGTCTCTTTTGACCTAGTCATTAACCTTTCATGAATGAATAAGAGAAAGCTTGGGATGTGGATGACATGTCTTAAGATTGACTCACATGTGACATACTACCCCTTTTTCATGACATAGCTTATTGGAAACATATGACTTGGTGTAGGGCTTTCCTAGTTGGCTCTCATGTCTTGTTTTTCTTTTTCATTCTCTTTCTTCTTCTACTTTAAAGTAATTTCTCCTAGAGAAGTGTGTAGCAATTCCTTTAAATTGGGGGACATACAATACCATAATTCATTTGCATTGTTTGTTCCTAGTGTATCCTTGTCATTTATATGATGTGTTTATTACTTTGTGGATGACATTGGGTGTGATGTCCTTCATAACTATGATCTTTCTTAGCATATTGCATTCCTCTTTGTGGTTTGATGCGACACACTGCATCCCCTAAGTTGTGAATTTGCTATTCTTTGATTGGTCCTCTCCTGGAGACATTAGACACAATGTTCCCTAAGTGATTGACCTTACATAAACTAAACAAGACTCCTTTGAACAATATTTCACATTACATTTTTACATTTTTATATTGTTGCATTTCTTGGCCACCTTGCATAACACAACTTGCATGCCTGTAGTGCCGTATTGTTTGAAGCTCGACTTAACATTTACATTTCTTCTTGTTTTGTGGTGCCTTGTTAAAGTTATCACGAGGTATAACTTTGGCATGGTTGAGTAGGAAGCCCAACTAGCGGCATGACTTTTCCCCATAGCCACTTTTGTGTTTTGTGAGTGCATACCAACTAGCATATGTATCTTACTTTTTGGGCTTTCTCACCCCGCAGACAATTAGAAGTTTTGTGGCTCCAAAGTGAGTATGTTTTGGCCCTTCTCACCCTGGCGTAGATGATCTAAAGTTCTGTGGGCCCAGAGTGAGTACATCTTTTCCATCTTATCTTTCTTTCCACCTTGTCTTTGTATGATTTTGTATCTTGGGGGCTTGACTTACATGTGGATCTCTCTTGAATGTCTACTTTAGTGTGAGTTTGAAATAGGCTCATCCTCTCACTAAAGTGGGGGCTAAATGTGCCTTAGAAAAATGGACCCTTTGCTTGACATGGGATTAATTCATGATAAAATGGACTTAATGAGGTCTTAATCTAGTGTTGTGAGGCATTTTATGCATCCATACTAGGTCTTGGACCCTTGCAAATCAAATAACATGCTTCTAACGTCGTCTTGTAAAGATATTGTAAAGCATTGTAAGATTCTTTCACACTTTTCTAGACTTAATGAAACCAATTCTCCCTAATTCAACATTATAAAATGTATTTAATTACATCTTCACATAAATCTAGAAGGTTTTTGAATTAAACTTAATGTTAAACTAGTGTTGTAATGTGTCTTACACATTCACATTAATTCTTGTGCCTTCTTAGGTTATGTGGACCTCATTTTAGTGTTGTAAAGTGTATTTAATCACACTTTCACATTGATTTATGTGTCCCAAGCCCTATTTGACATTTACATCATCACTAATAGGTCCTAATTAACCCATATTGTGCATCTCGAGGCTTTAATTGATCAAATACCCGACAAGATGGCATTTTAAACCTTATTTCCTTATCCCTTGGCTTCTTAGCTATCAAATTGGCCCATGTGGGACCCATTTTCCATGCATGGAAAATTAGTCCCCTCTAGGTGGGACCCATTTGCCATGTGTGGCGAATGAGTCCTATCTGGCCCCCATTTTGACCTTTGAGTGGTAAAAAGTGAAATTTAAAGTTTATTTCCATTACATGTCGGCCTATGATGATGTATTATTGGGTACTAAGGCACAATTGTATATAGATAAGTATTTTTATCCTCATTTTACATCCATTATCTCATTCACACATCTCTTATCATTTATTTATCATCTATCTTCTCATCCAAGTCAAGCAAGCTAGGGTTTCTTCATTAGAAGTCATCAAGTTAGCTTTCTAAAGCATTCAAGGGTTGAGTCTTCATGTTTTGTTGCAGACATACAAGATCAAACATCATGGTAAGGTAATCAATTCCATTTTTCATGTTTCATTCCATTCTTTCGTCAGTGTGGTTTAATTACCTAAACAGGGTTTGACCAAGGAAAACCGCCATGCCCTAACAATCAACAATTTCTCTTTCTTGTCTTGTTTGTATGCAAATTTAGGACTCTTGGAGGCTTAAGAATCATTGAATATTATATTTCAAAGTCATTCAAGTCATCTCTTCATCATTCAAGTCAAAATATCAACAAAAAGTCACTTTCAGGCCCGAATACAATAGTTTTAGAAGTAGATACCTGTAGGAAGCTGAAGTACAGACCGAAAGCTCCGAAATCAACCTTTGAATATTCAAAAATTCAAAAGTGGACTGATTCACCATGGGTGGTGAATGAGTCCCACTCCAAGGTTAGTTTTTTATTTTCTACATTTCTGGATACCCATTTGTCCGAAACAGGCTTTGGTTCAGTTTTACAGAATTGGGATTGATTCACCCAAAATGGCGAATGAGTCCCTCCAGGCCTGAAAATCAACATCAACATCATTTCAAAAATAATTTCCAGTCTCCTTCAAAGTTCCAGGTGCACACTATAAGTTTCACTCATTTCTGTTTAGCTTTGCATTTGTTTCTAGTTCATGGTTGCATTACACAACGTGTTTTCAAACAATACATGTTTCTTAGATCTTGCATTCATATTTCACCAATTTCATAAATTACTTGCATTTAGAACATTTCACTTAGTCCTAATTACATCATATACAATCTAATTTGATCGAACATTTAGTATTTTTGGATCTAATCTCTCTCCTTTTAGGTGAAAAACCCTATAAGAGTTAGAGAGTCCATTGGGTCCAAAAATCAGTGTTTCAGTTATACGATTTCATCAAAATTATTATAGAACAAGGTTCTCAGATTATAGTTGTTGTGGATGAAAAATTTACTCAGATAGCCAAGCTCAAAATAGAGCTTGATAAGGAGGAGAATATACTTTCCCAAGAGTGCAAAGAAATGGAAAAATGCTTGTTGTTGTGGTCCCAAATGAAACAGGAAAAGCTCAACAAATTGGTGAAAGCTGGGGTGATTCCCAACAAGGAGAAATACATTGAAGTAAGAGAATCATCGAAGCATCGTATTTAGATAATCCAATCTCTTACAAAAGATCTCCACCAAGTACAGGAAGATGTTGAAGGGCATCTTGCTATCCTTGAAAACAGAATTAAGGAGTTACCAGGGTAGCTCCTTGAAGAGAATTGTATCTTCCTTCTAGCCACAGAACTTTCCGAGATCATCAAAGAAGCCATCATGAATCAAGTAGAGAGTGTAGACTTTTTATAAGCCTCTATGCATGTTATTTGTGATACAAGGCTCACTCTTGACAACCTTAGGATGCATCTTGACAGGTGCAAAAAGGTTCACTCATCTACCATGAGATCAATCATGAAGATTCACACCATTGGTCCAAATGAGATGTTCGTGTAGTAGACCAGGAAGAAGTATGAAGACTTCCACGCCCAAGCAAGGAACCATGAAGATTCTTGATCTCCAGTGTTGAACTTTTTGATGCTTCCCTTGACACATTTTGTAAATAGTTTCTGACATCTTAAATGTCTTTTCTTAAAATGTAATTACACTAAAAAATATGAGATGTAGTTTCAAGAAGACAAATTACATTTTGACTTAGTCAAAGTTAGGTGATATTTTCCCAAATTAACTCACCTCACTTTCCTAACTTTTCTCAACTAATTTCCTAATTTTTCTCATTCCTCTCCTTTATAAATATGAGGGATTTCTATTGTAATCTTTACCTTTTAGTATTTTGCAATGAAGTGCTGCCCCTTTTGAAGTAGATTTGTGAAACTTTGTGTTCATATCTTGTGAATGAAATATGATCAATAAAGAAGAGAATTGTAAACCAGACTTTGTGTTGGATTCGATAATCTTGTGGATTGATCTTATTGGTGGTGATTAGTAGATGATATTTGAAGGGCTTCAAGTAATTTATGTAAACTTTGTGTTACATTCCTTATTTGGATTTATTTATGTTTGGATAATTTTGTTGAAAGATCTACAAGACTTTGTGCTTGTAATCGTTCATGTTGTTTAAGGAATTGTTGCATCTAAGAAGACTTTGTGCTTCTAATGCAACAAACGATACTTCCTTCGCAGATCCATCATTGAAAAAGTTACGAAATGACTTTTTGCCTTCACAAGCTTTCCCTTTTCTTTTATTTGTTTATTATTAATCATATCTGGTATCTCTACGCTTTTCTTTGACAAGATAGAGGTATTGGCATTACTGCTTGTTATTAGTTTAAAGTTATCTTGAATTAGAACTTCCAACTGTTAAATATTGTAAAACATCTTCTTTGAAAAAAGAGAGAAGCATGAATGTGACACACCCCCCCCATTTTGTAAGTATAGTGTACATTTTGTAAATACTTTATTAGTTTTACCATAGCTTCTGTTAGCAGTAAGAAGGGTGCCTCCCCTTTCTGAGAGGAGAGATTTTATCTCACATAGTTGTGGCTGAAATCTAGGTTGTGTAGTCTATTGAATAGATGATTACATAATTTTCACCCAATAGTACTTAAACTTTCATGTGGTTTTATAGCACTCACCTCAATTTCAACACAACTACCACTATGAATATCATGTGCATTCTTGTCGAGTTCATCATCATAACCACTATCAATGTCATCGCAGACATTAAGTTGTACAACTTTGTAGAGAGTTCTATTGGCAGGGCCTTTTTATTTTTTTCCTTCTTTCATATAATTGCTCTGCATCATGTGGTTTAATCATCATGCCAAAATTAATATAAGTCAAGTAAAGAATTGAAAAGCTATAATTTTTTGTCCAAAAGAATATTTTAAGTATGAAGAATGGCAAAACATTGGGACACATAATTGGCAATTATTATATTAATTAGCTCAACTTCAAGACAACTAAGATGATTGTGTTGCACATTCTTGTCCACTTCATCACTATCAATATCGATAGCTTTATTGACACCTTGAAGGCATTTTTTTTTTCCTGTTGCTTTGAAAAAAATGCTCTGCATGTGGTTTAACCATCATGCAAAAAATATACAAAGTATTCAATAGTCAAGTAAAGAATGCAAGCTATAAATTTGTCCAAAAGAACATTTTTTGGATCACTCCAACAATAAAGAAACTGGTTTGGATTCTCCTACGCTCATATTTCAATAATCTACATATTAAGAGGTCTACATTTGTATAGAACTGCCAAACAAGAAGAAATGAGATCAATAGAGCCTCTTACCTCATTTGAATCCATGGATTTATGCTCATTCCATGTAGAAACCATAGGGTTAATGGTTTCAAACAACTATGAAACTTTGTGGCTGAGAACTAATATACAATTCATTACCTTTTGGTACCTGTGTTCATATGAGTTGACATGATCTATAGAGGCTCCTACTAGGCATTGAACAAATGGCTATGAAATCTCTGTTAACGAACTAGATTTCAACTTCATCTTACTCTTAGATTTACTAGCATCTAGTGCTTCCATATAATTGACAATATCTTATGCACCTACTTCTCTATTACTATTTTCCACCTAAAATATGATGTCAATTAAAACCTATAGTCAATTCAATAAAAAATCAAAATAAATAACACAATGTAAATTGAACCAAAAATCCATACACTTACTACAAATTTTTCCATTTTGGTGTGCAACCTGCCTCAGCCAAATGTATATCTATCCCTCACATTATCTCTTGCTCTCTTGCCTCTATTACTCTCTACCAAATAGTCTTCGAGATGCATACTTTCTCTCAATGCCTCCCACTCTTTGGGATATAGACTGGAGTTGAACCTCTCTTTTCCCAACATGATTGTTTTTTTGCACATGTATCTATAATTTTTCATTGAAACTCTCATCCTTGTAATATTTTCTAGAGATTTGTCCACCAGTAGTCTCAAAAGCATTTTCCATTTTTTGTATAACATTTTCCACAGCTTGTGGATCTTGATCTGCAAAATTTGATTGCAAATATCCAAATAGGCCCTACATCTTACACCCAACTCTTGAAACAGCCCACCTTGCAGCATTTGGCCCAATGGGCTCACCATCTCTCGACACCTCAAGCAATAATGGCTTCTTTCCTTCTAATTTTCTTTCTTTTGCATTCCTCTTAGTAGATTTGTACAAATCTTGACTCAATCTTATTCTTTTGACAAAAGCATCCACATCTTCTATTAAATTACCACTACCAGTATTTCTGGTTGATCCACTACTTCCATCAAAAGTTCTAGATGCAATAGGTGCACTTTGAGGCACAATATATGTAAGCGATCTCTCTTCATGACTTTCATTTACCAGAATTCCATGCTCCTTGGCCACATTAGGTGTGGCATGAGTAGGTAGATCAGTACTGGTCTCCATGGATTCCACATTATTAAACACATCCTTTAATGTTGAAAAAAGCATATGTAGACCTATTGTTCCTTTTCCCTGATGTTTTTCAATAATCTCTCTTAGACTTAGTCCTAAGAGATCATCACAACATTGCACATCACCATGTGCTATATCAGGCTGCACGTCACCATGTGCTATATCAGGTTGCACATCACCATGTGCTATATCAGGTTGCACATCACCATGTGCTATATTAGGTTGCACATCACCATGTGCTATACCAGGCTACACATCATCACAACTATCATTTTCACCAACTACATTTGTTGAATCACAAAAGCGTTGGCTTCTACGAGATGGCGACACTGTATCTTTTTTTTCCTTTTGTTTTTTCTACACATTTTCTTTGCACTCTTTTTGTTTCCTATAAAACAAAAAAAAAATCATATTATGTCTTATATACATAAAACTCTTGCCTATAAAATTTGATTAAACACTATTAAACACATAATATACTACTTCGTGGATTTACAACTTTCATTTTCAAACCAAGACTCAAAAAATATTCATTATTCTTGGCCACTTTTTTAGTACACACATGCTCATATTTGGTCTTTGGAATTTGAACATTATGATCACTATCATCTAATTTGTAGCTTACAGTCCTTATCTTCATTTCATGAAGTCCAAATAAAAAAATAATGTATAAATCAACAAAATTTTGAATCAGTAAAACTTTATTAAGTTCATAAGTTGATAACTGTTGACTTTCCAATCCACTGATAACTACAAATAGAAACTTAAAGTAGAATTCAGTTTATAGATTAAAAAGAATTTGCTGTCAAAACCCAAGAAAATGTTTACAATTACAGGTATCATAAAAATTTTCCTTAGGGATATATTAACAAGAGAAGAACTCATAAAAAAATAACATAAGCAGGATGAAGGAAAAACATAGTCTAGTTCATCATGAGGTGTGTTAGAACCTTCAATTTTTTCCTAGTTCCATCATCATAATTAACCTTGAGCTCCATGACCTGATCCTTGACCCTTATATTCCTTTTTATTTTTTACTGAACATATAAACTTTTTAGGTATGAATGACACTGAAAGACCTATACAAAGCCAAAAATTAATCATATATATATATATACACACACAAAAACATGTCCATCTAAAAACATTCCAAATCCCTTAATAGTCTCTTACCGTGATCGTGCAATAGTAATATGAACCCTTGGTGGGCTGGCAGTGTGTAACAGACAACATGAAGATGTTTACCACCATACCACGAGAAGGAAAAATGAAGGGTGTAGTATAGCGGGGAATAACCCGCCATCGCATGAGGAAGATCATAAAGGAATGCAGTAGGGCGGTATGAACCGCTATACCATGGAAGGATGTGATGAAGCATGTGGTATGGCAGTAACCATTAATGTAAACTGCAGTACCGCAGGTTAAACAAGTCAAGCTTGCGGTATAGAGGTAAGGTTCCCACTACCCCATGGTGAAATACAAAGAAGCATGTGGTATAGTGGTTTATACCCCTCTTTCCCATGGCAGTTATAGAAAGTGGTGGTGATAAAGCGGTATTAAATGCACAAATCACATCAATCGTCTGATCTTGTAAAATCAATGGTGCATATTCAAACTTGAACTATGAGCAAAATATTTGGCGTAAGGTTGATATTAATGTTGACATGACTGAGCTTAGAAGCCATTAAACCAAGAAATCGACATTCTCTTTGCACTCATTTGCACAAATTATCGTGCAAAGAGCTGGGAGTTCAAGGAGGTTAAACTCTGCAACCATCGTAACCTGGGTAAGTGCACAAAATTCTTATGAATTAAGTTTTACAAGTACAAGATTTTTTGGAATTATGCATTTTAGAAGTATAGGAGAAGTAAGATAGTTAAACTGTGAATTAAGTTTTACAAGTACGAGATTGTTTGGAATTCTGCATTTCAGATACACTAGGAGAAGTAAGATAGTTAAACATCATGCCGCCCAAGAAGAAAGAATCTGAAACTAAAAAGGTCATCATGCTGCCCAAGAAGAAAGAACCTCAAACTAAAAATGAAGAATCTAATGTTAAAAAGAGGTCCTTACACTAGTCGATCATGGATATACTCCCTGAATCAATTGAGAGAGGATTTAAGAATGTTTTTAATGATGTGGCTCATGGTTATAGAGATGCCTTATCCCTATCTCTAGGTGGGAATTGTTCTGGTACTTTTATGAAAAAAGGGAGGGCAAGATTTCAGTGTTAAATCCATGGGCATTAGATTTGGCCAAGATAATTGTCCCAAATGTTTTTATAGATGTAAAGTTCATCAGAGTATTGGCTCAGAGTTATCATCCTGCTACTAGGTCTGTGAGATTTCTAGATGGTTCACCATTAGTTGTGTTGACTAAAGTGGCCATCATTGAATGTTTTGACCTAAACAAACAAGCCCTGACTAAAATTGATTTGCAAAGAAGTGAAGAAGAATATACTAGATCAAGGAAAACCCATAGAAGTGATGAAGTCCCCATTTACATGAAAAGGGGTGTGAACAACAGGGTGATTCCTACATCCCCTTTTGCTACTGAACCATTTGAAGTCTCAGATTTCCAATTCTATTTCAAGAAAACCTACTTTTCTCTATGTCAAGTACTTGGGATAGATGCAAAAGAGAAAATTCTAGTTAGTTTAATGGTGATGGCTATGAGGATCCAAAGCCATGAGATGAACATTGAATATGATTATGCCTCATATCTTGAGAAGCATTTCTGCAAGTTAGGGAAAATAGAGCCTACATAACATTCATGCAATATTCTTTGTTGTGCCACCTAATATTATAGCAAAATAAAGATAGATGGAGCAAAAGGATGTGTTTGGGTTAGATTGACAAGCAAGAGAATTTGCTGCCAGTGCAACTATGGTGTTATAAATGGGACAACAGATGTAGGAATTCAAATTATGTGATATTTTATGATGAGTTTGTGTACAAAATTATGAGAGTTCTTGACCACCAACCACCAAGACCACACATTTGTGCTACAATTGTTAAGACCTTTGGCTTTGAAACCTGAGCAAGGCCATACTCATAACTTTGGTGATTGGTTTTTTCTACTAGATACCACAATAATTAGGATTTATGGATGCCTATAGGCCCCACATATACTACCAAAGTTTGTCCCCCTTCAAATAGCCTTTTTAGAGTTCATGTGATAGATTCTATGGATGGAAAATAATTTCATGAGTAAACAAAGGAAGGGTACATTTCTACCCAATTTGACAACATGTTGGGAACTATTAGTGGGATTCAATACACTTGAAGAGTTGTATAATTATCTAAAATCAAGGTACTCTTTACAGTTTGGAAAGGAAAGAGATTTTGACCCTGAAGGTCACATGAATTTTGTAAGACACACCATCCTTACCAAGGCTATGGTTACTGACCAAGTTGACTATGAAGAAGATGTAATTAGAAATTGTTTCACTCCTCAATAGGTATATGATAGGAGGAGAAAATGGGAACTTATGAAAAAGATTGAGGAAGAAAGAAAGATGAAGCATAGTGATTTCTTGGGTTATTTCATAGAGGAAGAAGATCCTGTCAAGATGATTGATATGATAATTGATAAGTTTAATGAATTAATTAAGAATGAAGCAGCTATGGGGGACCTTTCCAAATTTTATTCTAAAAGGTCGAGAGTGGTATTGTAATTACAAAACCAACTCCAGATACTATTTCAGTATGTCATGCTTTTCCAGGATCATCTCTTGAACAACCACCTTCTAAAAAACAAGACACAAGAGATAGCACCACTTGTTTCCTATGAAATAAGTGAGGAGGTTGGAGATACAGAAGAAGCAGTTAATGTGTTAAGACATTTCAAGGATGATGTTGAAGTGGACCAACCTCTGCTTGAAACTGAAGCCCACATACTTGAAGCTAGAGCCAAGATTGGGGTACAAGGAGAAAGAGAAATGCATGAGGATGGCAGGGTAGTTGCAACTCGCAAGTTCTTGGAAGATGATGAATTTGTCAAAACCCCTGAATTTAAAGACTTTTGGGTTAAGATGAAAATGAGAGAGTTTGAAGCGAGGTTTGAAATAAATAAGATGGGAGTTGAGGAATCCCAACATGACCAGATAGTAGCCCAAACTTTTAATGAATTAGGGTAAAAGCATAATGTTGTGTCACACTTTCAGCCAACTTATCAACATAACTTAATTTAAGTATTTTTAACTAAAATCAATTTTTCTCAAACATATGATCTAGTAAGATTCAATCTAGCTAAGTTAGATACTTCCACAACTTTCTCAACTAAAATTGTTGGCTAAAAATATATGGAGCACCACTTTGAGTCCAATTTACAAAAATAAATAAAAATGAAAAACTTGAAGATTCAATAACTCCTACTAATGTAAATAACATTTAAAAAAAAATATAAAAATACCCTTTTGTAGATCCATAAGTGTAGTTTTCAAAAATATATTTATTTTAATAGTTTAATTATTATTTATATTTTATTTTTTTATTTTTACGAAAAGTAGGTTATCAACACAAAATATTAGGTTGGTTACCATGCCAAGGAAAAATACTAAAACTCATTAAATTTTTTTGAAAAAAATATGACGCACTAGATAAAATAAACTATTTCAAGATGGTATAATTTTTTTCCATTTTATATAAATATTTAATATGAAAGTTGACGTCCAATGGAAACAACTATTTTTTGATTCATGCACATTTTAATATTTATTTAAAAATATATATTTATCAAAATTGGAAATAAATATATCCATGCACTAAAGTTTCAAGTTATAAATACACACAAAAAAATTGAAAGAAAAAAAATTACTATAAAAAGTTTGACGTCCCATGCAACTTCATTTTTCAACATTTTATCAGCAACTAAATTATAGTGTTAATTTATCAAAAAATAGTTTAAAATAATTTTTTAATTTTTTTTAAAAAATACAAACATAAAATACACTAAAAAATACATATTTGACTAGTTTACATCATTTCAAAATTCAAAACAATATGCCATGTTTTAGTGATTCAATTTTAAAAGTTGGATTGATGTAGGTCATTTCCTTTATAAAGTGTGATATAACTTTGTGCTTTTACCCATTAAGGATTGATAATATTAATGTCAACCCACAAGAGGCTAGAGAGATGATTTTGAAAAGTAATATACTTATTGTCCTTGGTATGGAATTAAAGAAAATACTTTAACTTGATCAAGTGAGAACACAGAAGGACCCAATGCTGATTGTTGAGTTTGACTCAGATGAAGGGGTAAGTGGCATAGGGTATAACCCTAAGATTGAAACCTTGGCATTCTGGGCTAAACAAAAGAGTACACAAAAACCAAGGTTACTAGATGTAGTGCAAGAAATGAAAGGGACAACTATGGTGAAAAAATTAAAGGATACATCTCCTCTAGAAGCTGCAACGATAACAATGCATTCTACTGTGCCTATTGCACACACACCCCATTCAGAATGAGGACCCTCTCTTTTAGCTTTGCTGGGTCGCTTTTGTTGTCGCCTCATTTTACGTACCCCCTATTTTTGAGTCTTAAGTGGTCATGGAATCTTAGAAGAGTTACTTTGAGTTGACCATGTTTTGCCACCCTCAAATTTTTAAGGCTTTAGGCCTTTGTGGAACTCTCTTAGCTGTTTTCCTTCATTCTTTAAGGCTAACGTCCTTTGAGCAACGTGGGTCCACCCATGCAGGTTGTTATGTGCGGGTTTCCTTAGCTCCCCGACCATTTTGAATGGCCTTCAGCTAGCATCCTCTTGCTCTGTGGGATCCACATCATCGATGGCCATTTTCATTGTCGATCGACTAAACAACTAACTCCTAATTGTCATCCGCTCAACAAACTCTATCGTTCCCGCTGCCATTTTTGAAATTCCCATTTACCAAACCTAAATGCCATCATATGAGTATATATGAGGGGCATTAAATGCACAAAAATCTATAAATAGCTCATTTCGAGTTGTCATTTTCACTTGCAAACATTCAGAGGAGTTGTCAGAGCTTACTGCTAATGTCGACGTTGTTCCCACTGAGTTCTTTCGCCAATTTGAGGCCTTTGCTACTTGCTGGCACATCCATCTTCATCAAGTCTCATAGGTTGGTTTTTCACCGTGGGCCGTGCTTTAAGTTTTCTTTAGTTTTTTGGAGAAAGTTATTAAATATTTGGAAGAAAACTTAAAAAAAATCAACTAGAACAAACTTTGGTAATCAGAACCCACAAGATGAAATCTTGATAAACTTCAAAAATCACCTGCGGGCCGCTTGTGGAACTAGAATTCCCCATAGTCGTTCTTCAACCAGGGCCTCCATTCCTTGTGGACCCGTAGCCTAGCCGCTACTGTCACCTTTAAAAATGTTTAAAACTTTTAACGACGAGCAACTTCATTGAGCTCGCCCTCACGAGACGCCCCCCTCAACTTGGTCGTTCTAAACTTAGCTCAAATTCGCAAAGCCCAAATAGAGGGATCCTTTGGCCTACTCGGGTCCGTAAGCGCAAGTTTCCACCCCTGGGATTCTATTGGCATGTTGCCATTTCAAACAACTATCTAGTGCCTTCCTTCTGATGCGTAGATCCTGACCCGGTCATCGTTGTTGAAGCTCAACTCCACCAAAACACCTAAGTCTTGGTCCATTGTAGAGGTCTCCCCGTGGACCGCTACCCATAGATTTTCACTTCGGCTTCGCCACTTGAAATGACTTTCATGACCCATCCCTCCACCTATCAGGCTCCACCATCTGATCTGCCATCCGAATTAAAACAAAGCAATTTTTGGGATGTGGACTGTCCTTTGCGGGTTTCCACTGACTGCTTGCCACTGTTCAAAATGACTACTCAAAATGGTGAAACCTTTGCATCCTTTCAGTAGGCAGGTTCTGACTCCTCCGTTGTTGTTCGATATCCCTTTGTGCCAAAACAACTAACTGCTAGCTCTTTGCGGGCCTCTCCTTGTGGACTTCCATCTGTGGACCACCGTGACAAGTTCACTATTCTGAACGGCCTTGGGTGACTGTCTCCCCAGCCCATGAAGCCCACAGTTTCAATCTTCATCTGAGCTAAAACAACCAAGTACCAAGCCTTAGGCGGGCCACCTCTTGTGGGCGGATGCCTATGGACAACCATCCTATATCCACTATGCCAAATTCCCAAGGATCTCCATTGGTCGGCTATGTGGGGCCTGACCTCGCCATTTCCTTCTGACTGCTTAGTAACAAGTAAGAAAACCAAAGCTCCATGCAGACCCGATAGTGCGAGCTTCCCCTGCCAAACTTCCATCCCTCCGGCGCCGTTTTGAGCGACCAACACCTAGCGTCATCCCACACCTTCTAACCTGCACTATGCTAAGCATCTTGAACTTCAACCACAAAGCGATACCATCTCTTGAAGTTGTGGATCCCACATCGCAAGGTGTCATTTGTGGGTTGTCACCTTGCCAGTGCTATTTCAATGGTGGAGCTTCAAAAAACTGAGCTACCCTCTATTTCCACATGCTTGAAATATGAATTTAACACCTCTAAATCTTCAAAGTGATTTTGACTCGTGTGCCTAAATGGCTTGACTTTCATGGTGGACCCCACTTCATGATTGAATTTTGGTGCATAAGAAACCATGCAAGCCATCATGCCCTGATTGTCGCCGGTTCACTGCTGCCTCCAAAATGGCCACGAGCCCAGGGAAGTCCGCACCACTGGGCCCGCATTGTTATAACTCCCTATGGTCAAAGGCCAATGCTGATCTAAAAGAGATGTTAGGATCTTTAGATGATAAGTTACTTTATTTAACATCATTTTGGTGGATTTCGGCTAACTTTCCTCATATTTCTATGCTTGAATTTGCTTACAACTCTCTTGCTTCTAGGATATATGGAACCAACTGTAGGACCTTTGGAGGCGGCCGTGGAGAAGGAAAAGGGAAAGAAGTTAGCTAAAGCATCCAGAGGAAAGGAAGATAAGGACCAGATGAAGTACAAGTTCCAAGGAGAACCCCTCAATTCTAGGGTCACCATAGATTAGAAGGAGATCTCATATACTAATTTGGGACATATTGATATTGATGAGTTCAAGCAAAGGGTTTGAATCAACCCCACAATAGAAAATTCTAGAAGGATTAGAAGCAGTGGGTTGGCCAAGGCTGTTGGTTTCCCACCTACTCTCATTTCTCCCAAGCTCGTGATGGCTTATAGGGAGGCATATCAAGAGGATGATAGAAGAATTATAGACAAAGATGGGAATGTATTGGCTGATTTGTCTGCCAAATCAATAGGGAAAACTTTCCATATCCCTACCTTCGGTGAGATGGAGGAAACGTCCAAAGAATATGCCAAGAAGATGTGGGATGCAGACCCCCTCAAATGCAAGAAACTTATTAATCAATACTGATTAAAAGAAAAGAGGGGAAGTGCAAAAAAAGTTCCCCAGGAGCTCTTTGAATCGTTGATTTTTGGCTCCTATGGACAACTCTTGCACTTCTAAGGTTTTTCAACTAAAAGGAGAGAGATAGGAGCAAAAATGCTAATGGTTCATTCAAATAATTTTATGTGTGATGTTTTCTAGCCTAAATGAAGTTAACTAAATGCAGTTGACTGATTTAAATGAATGAAAATGAATGCAAAACTAAGATTTACACTATGTTTGAAAACACATTGTGATATGCAAACAATGAAGTAAATGAAGAAATTATGCAGAACAAAAAGGAATAGAATGAATCTGAGTGCACCTAGATGAAGTGTGATGAATCTGGAGTGTTCTGGATGTTGGTTGAAATTACTAATTTTTCATAGTGGGGCTCATTTGCCCAGGGTGGCGAATTAGTCCTCCTAGTGAAAAACTGTTGGAAGCAAGTTTTTGTCTATTGGGATCCGAAATCTGACAAAATTCAGATTTTAAGTCCTAAGGTGGGACTCATTCCCATATGTGGTGAATCAGTCCTCTCCCAATTTTTTGAAAAATCAGGAGACAACTATGCAACACCAGATCTGGAAATCACTGCTTGTCGGGTTGCCGAAGTTAATTCTATAGAAAATGAACATAAAACCTTCTCCAAGCTTGAAAAAGACTTAAGTTGACTTGAATCACCTAGTTGACTTGTAATCCAATCTTCAACACCAAAAATCTTGTCAAAATATGCATACCTAGGTCTACAAACAAACATGCAATAGGGGAAAAATGGTTTAAGGTTAGTGAATACAAGTTTGCCTTGGTCAAACCCCGCTTTTGGTAATCAAACCCTTTAATAAAATAATGAAATGCAAAGGAATGATAAAATAAAAACATGCAAATGCTATCAACTTACCAAACCCTTGATGATGCAAGTCTAAAGTAATGTCAATGGTTGCTTTAAAGTTCTTGAATAGTGCTTGAAAAGATGTAAAATACTTGAATTCTTGAAATATGAGATGAAATGCTTGAATGAGTGAGGAGATGTAAAATGAGGTGAAAATCACATATTTATACACACTTGTGCCTTAGTTACCCATTCATACCTCATCCCAGGCCGAAATCAAGTGATTTTGAATAAAATCCTGAAAAGAAATTTAAAATATTTTGAATTTGAGGCCAAGGGCGAATGGGTCCCACCTAGGACCTAAAAACAAGTGTTAGGAAATATGTTGTATTTAATGTTGTTTGTTAGGATAATACTCAAAAATACACTTAATTAAGCATATGATAGCATAAAGGGGCCAAATAAAGCATGAAAAAGGGATAAATAGTGAAGATGTGCTTAGAAATGCGTGAAAGCTTGTTACAAGACTTTACAACACTTCAAAATAGGAGTTGTTGATGAATAAAAAGGTGATTTTTAGGTGAATTATAATTAATAGAGTCTAGAAGAATGTAGAAATGTCTTACAACACTTCACAACACCTTCACAAGACGTCGTTCTTTGAGTTTTAGTACCTAAATAAGCATGTTCAAGCCATGTTGCAACATAAAATCAAAGCAACATAGTTCCAACACCATGAAACAAGACCTAAAAGGCCATAAAAATGAAAAGGGGCCATTTTTCTACGACACACTCTTTCGAAGTGACTTCTATGAGGATTACCATGACTTGGTAACCTTATTGAGCAAAGTTATGGGCCTTCCAATTGTAGCCTTCTTTTAGGAATGGATGTTATACTTTGTGGAAAAAATCCTCTAAGGGGAAGCCAAATTCTACTGGGTGAGAATGATTAGTAATTGCTTGCATGAGCAATTTGTGGCCGTAAAAAGGACCTCACAATTATACATGACATCATACTTGGTCTATCTAATAGCTGGCCAAATGCAATACAAAGGCTTGTTTGTGGCTCCAAGTCAGACTCCAGGAAGGGAGCTAAAGGAATATGATAAGTATCCCTAGCTCTAGTATAGGAACTTTAAAAAGGACTATTGTAGAGTCAATGATGCCTTCATCAAGCATATCATCAGACTACTTGGAGGTGACTTTGAGAGAAGGGTTACCCATAGTGCCAATGCCTTCATCTGCCACTTCGGCTTCTTGTTCATTCAATTTCTAAAATTTACATACATTTGAGCTGAGGGCTTTTCAATGAAACACGTACAAGTTTCCTGGGTATCCAAATGACCGGTTGATATTGCTCAAAGTCTCCTGGTAGCTACAATGAGCACATGCCCTCTTGAGCGACAAGCATAGAGTTGGGATCCCTTATCCCCTCACATTCGACTAGGGTATGTATGCACTTCCTGCATCCTAGTGTGTGGAGTACTTTGACAAGGAATTGAATGAATACAACTTAGAACTCTACACTTCCCGACCACAAATGGATCCATATGGTAAGTTAAAGAAAATGGTTGGGATAGAGTATACCCATCTACATAATGTGGAGGACTTCTAGGCTAATTGTAGAGATGATAAGGAGGTGCATATGTGGCATTACATGCGCATGATGACATACTTTGTGAAAACAATAAACTCGTTTCCAGTACCAGATTAAATTGTTGAAGAAGAAAATATAATGGTTGATCCTAGATATGGTGTCATTGCCAACCTACCACTGACATTAATTGATTGGAACGAGAAAGAGGTCAATGACCTCGATATTCTAGTGAAGCCCATCGAGGCGAGAACTAAAGAATGGATCGATAGGAAAACAACACAATTGAAGCTACAGGGAGTTAACCTAATGTATGGTGAGCTTTAAGATGAGCCAGGAAGTGAGACCAACAGTGGGACAATTGCTGCCCCATCTGGGGAAGCTTCAAAATATCCTCCCACTACATAGTCAAAGAAGAGAAAAGAAATGGTTGAACACCAGCCTAAACCCAGGATGTACTCAAGGAAAGCCTCGAAAGGAAAGCCTTTCAAGAAACCAAAGAAATCAGGCGGTTTTATGGTGATGTCCACCATCCAAGAGGACCCACTCCATGAAGGAAAGAAATAAGAGGCCGAGCAGCCAAAGTCCCCACCTGCTGCCTCCACTCTCAGAGTCACCGCCACTACTACTACCACTATTGTTGCTCCTTCACTTGCTTCTCAGGCAATGGTTATCTCTTTTCTTCCCACAATAGATATCTTAGTCCACCTTTCCTCCATGCCACCTACTGCACAAGTAATGGTTATAAATTCCTCATCTACCACTACTTCTCCACTTTCCTCCTCCTCCATGTCTCCATCATCATCTCTTCCATTGGCTATTGCAACAATTCCAATACCCACTCTCTCACTCCTAGAGGCTTTCGCTCAACACATGCAAAATATCCCATTGGAGCTATCAGGGGTATTAATGAACCAAATAGTATAGGTTGCCTTGGCATAGGTTGTTGCTAACCTCCCAGTCCCTCCTCGTCCAACTGAACCACCCACGATGGAGGTGAAAATGTAAATATAAGAATAGTTGGAGAGGCAAGAAAGGGAAGCTTCAAAGGAGATGGAAGAGGAAGCAGATGACTACCATGAGCACACTGAGTATGAGCATATAGTGATTGATAAAGTGGTGCATGAAGAAGAGGAGGAAGAGACACTATCATCTAAAGAAGACGTTGAGGAGTTGGGCACAAAATATATCGTGAAATTTTTTGACCTGGAGCTTGAGGAAGAGTTCGCTCAACAACTCAAGGATGTCAGAGAAGAAGTAGAGAAATAGTTCTCCAATGAAGAGAAGAATGCAAAGGAGAAAATGGCAGAGGACATTGAGCCTCCAAACTGGGGAACAAGATGAAAGCCCCAAGTAAGATAAAGAGAGGCCTCTTTCAGAGGAGCAAGAAGAAGGAAAGCTTGAAGAAGAGGTTGAAGCCATAAAGAAAAGCCTAGAAGCAAAACATCATGAAGAACATGGGCATGAACAAGAGGAAGAAGAGAAAACCACCGAAGGGGAGGACAAACCTAAGGAGCACATAGCCACTGAATCCTCAAGTAAACAAACAATATTCATTAGGGATTCTGATGAGGAAGAAGAAGAAAAGACATAACAAGAGACTCTGAGTGGAAAAGTAATGGAAATTCAACACACTCACGAGGAGGAAGGTGATCAAGAATCACAAAAAGGGGAATCTCAGATGCTTGAGTGGCTCGAGAAGCAATTGGAGAAGAAAACCTCAACCCCGATGGATCCAAAGGCGAGGCTGGAAGCCATCTTGGCATGAGCCCAAATAACTACAAAGAGGGAGAAGAAGCCAAAGGTCAGATCTCATCTGACAATGGTTGCATCAGGATCTAGGACCGTACAGATAGCCACTTTGGTTATGGGAGAGGAAGGGATCAGCTACAATATTTCCACCATTGACCTAGGAACAACCATAAGAGAACAAAAGATCAATCATGTTCAAGGATCTGTCACCACTATTGTGCACGAAATGCATAAAGACAAGACCTCTAAGGAGGAACTAAAGGTACAAGTGGTAGAATTGATGGCCTACATTCAACAATGGTCATCAGTTGAGGAGCTCCCCACCACATCATCAACGCCACCACAACTGTTGTCCAAGGACCACATTGAAAAATTAGAGAGAAGAAAGAAATGGACGAAGGCCACAGAGGATTGGTTCTGACAGGTCCTCTACAATGGAAACATGGGCATAGGCCATGTTGTCAGGATAGCAAACAAGTTCCTAGAGGCGCAAAATCTACTCAAGGGAATAAAGAAATTTTGCACCGACTTCCTGGAGTTATACAGGATCACATACCCCAAACTTGAGGCTATCCTCAAGATACCCAAGAAATCCTAGGAGAAGGAGTTTTCTTTGGCAAAAGATGACCACTGGCTCATGGCTTGGACCACAAAAAAGAAGTATTGGAACGAGTGCTTGTTGAGGTGGAGCTTGATATTGATTGGGTCAAAGAAATTAGGATGACCTGCAAAGAATATTTGAGATTAATGACAAATTTTGATATGCCCACTATTGAGTTAGCCCTGGAGAAGATAAAGTCGTACTTCAATAAGAAGATGGAAAATGGGACCACAGATGCACTAACACCTAATTTTATGGGTTTTGTTGCACAAGCCTTCGCTCAATCTTAGTAGGTGATAAAGAATACGCAGAAATGTGACAAGGATGAGGATGAGATCATGGGAAAATCTAGGAGGTTGAACTTCCAAGTGCTCTAGTTGGATATAATGGAGTGGAAAAAGCTCCAAGAATTGATTGGCAAGTTCATGGAATATGCCACTATGAAGAAGCAAGAGGGAAATCCGGTTATTGATGATGAATTCCTCACAAAGTAGCTATAGCAAGGAAATCAGCTACAGGACAAAAGAGCTACAGTACTGCTTACTAGAGGACAAAATAGGCTAAATGCCAAAATGTAATTTTATATTGTAAAATATTTGGGGTAGGTGAAACCCTAATTTGTAGTGAATCTTGGCCACACAATGAGATTAAATCTTGGCCCTTCATTTTTCTATTTGGACATTATAAATAGGGGGTCTCCTCTCATTTTCAAGGGAGAGTTGAGTTGTTGTAAAGACATGCTGCTGGAATTTTAATAAAAATTCATTGACTTTTAGTGGATTCTTGAGTTCCAATTTCATGTTACATGATTCTTCTCTCATAGTTAGTGGATTTGAATAGATTTACTTTGTTGTTTATGAGTTTTTCAAGTTATGAGTAAGTTAGTCAATGTTGTGCATTGATATTGATGAATTCTGTTGTGTGTTGGCGACCTTCCTTGTCCATACGTTTTTCTATTTATTGATGATAAATAGCTGTGTAAAGTTAGTTTGGGCATAAATTGAAAGTTACACTAAATTTCTATCTTTATTCATGCTTATGGTGAATGAATGGTTGAAAATCTATAGTCCTTAGAAGATTGCACTAGTTTCATGAGATTGAGAAGTAATCTGGTTAAGTGGAACTTAGTTTTAGGAAGGATGTCCACAATAGGGTACTCCATTATCACTATTCATTGTTAGTTTCAGGTCTAGGAACTTCCTCCCTTCCCTACCCTTTTTCCTTTTTTTAGTAGTGACTTTGAACAAGGTTCATTGTACATTGTAAAGCCAAATCTAAAGTTGAAATAGGAGCTCAAGACTACTGTTTGAACCTACAACAATTGTGTAATAACTTTCCCATCTTAAGAACTCCATTGGAAGATCCAATTCTCATCCAACTTAACTTACGTAAGTCTGCCCTGTGATTACCCAACAAGATCACATCAAAACAACTGAGACATTCCAAGAATGTCATGACCTGACACCCGAGAGACCTTGGGGTAGTTTTTAGCAACTTGTTGTTGGAGATTGCCTTTCAAGAGAGGTGATGCACCTATGTATTACCTATGTTGAGACGTGCAAAAACACCCATCAACAGAACTAGCACTAGAAGGATGACCCTTTTGAGTTAAGCTGGATCGGATTAGGTCATTCTCCCCTAAAATATTCCAAAGAGTTTTAAGATCAACACCAAACAAAGGGGAATTTTAGGAATTGCAGCCCCCTATAAGGGCTAGAAGGACCCTAAGAGCGGACTCAGCCTCATCCTCCTCATCCACTTCATCTAATTCGCCTTCATCCTCCTTCCATCAACCACCTACTCATCCTTCCTCTTCCACCCCCACTTCATCTGTTCAGCCATCTGAAACTGTGTTCCAACCATCCACTTTCCACAGTCGAGGTGCTTCCCTTGTCCCTGCCTTCCAAGTTCAAGGTGTAGTCCCAATTTTCGCTGCCCCTGTGCAGCCCCGGGTTGCTGTCCAACAACAAATATCACCTCTTCCTCTCCTCATGGCATGATTGGGGAACAACCCCTCTCCATTGCTGTTCAATGTGTACCATGACATGCCTAAGAACCCAAAGAGATTTTGCACAAAGTTCAACCCTCAGGATCTATAAAGGATAGCTGAAGAGCACATAAATATATTCCAAATGACATTGAAAGATATGCAGAGAGATCATGAGGATGTGGCATGCAGAATTTTCCCTTATTATTTGGGAGAAGAAGACTTCTATTGGTACATCAATTTGCCAATGGGATCGATTACCACTTGGGATCTCTTGAAGAACACATTCCTGAGGAAGTACAAAGTTCCAATCAACCCCTCAAAACTATATCAACAATTCATGGAAATTCATAGGGAGGTTAATGAACCAATCAACTCCTTCAATGATCGGTTCCATCGAGCATACATGAGGCTAGAAGCTCCATATGTGCTCAATGATGCCACAGTCTTACCCATCTACTATGCTTCCTTGGAAAACCTTACCACAAAATTGGTGAAAAGAATGAACCCATGCCCAACTTGATTAGTGGATGCTTATGTTGAGGCAGTTATAGCTAGCACCAAATTAGGACAAAATATCTTTGGTCCGTTGCCTTCCTTGGGGCAGGTAGCTCATCCTATGTAGATTCAAGGACTTACTCGGGCTCTACAACATCAGACACCCCTCATTAATCAAGTGTCACAACTTCCCATGGTTCCTCATCCAAAACAACCTATGAATCAAGCACCCATTGTGCCCCATTACTTGCAGCCCCAACAACAACAGGCTTACTCACAACAACCCCAAGTGCCACTATATCTATAGGGCTTGAATTCCTGCCTGCTCAGCAGAACTAACTAGCAACACAACTCGTTTTTCTCCAAAATCAAACACCTATCCAAGCAATGCTAAGAAAGATTGGTTAGAGGAGTTGATAGAAATGATCAGAAAGATGTCCACTGAAATGACTCATCTTTGGAACCAAAATAATCAGCTTCAAGCTTCTTACTACAGCATTCAAGTCAACCTTAACCGAGACAATAGGGATAACTGCGAGGCGAGCACCTTGTTAGGGTAGAATTATGAGTGAGGGAAGAACTCTAATAAAAATTTGAAAAAAAGACCATCACAGAGGTAGAACCAAACATGGAATACAAGGCCATAAAATGGAGGTGTTCCCACTCCTCTTGATCAACCTACTAATATAGAGAAGACAACCAATGGAGTGTATCTCACCAAAGTTGCCTTATCTAGATGATGCTGAATTCATAAAACAAATAAACACTCTGAGCTAGATTGCCCTGAGTTCCTCATAGCCGTAAATATTTTTCAAGTGGAAGTCTAGAATGCCACTGATAGTGCAGTTTGTAGAGACATAGTTTAGTCAGAACCATACGACTCTTTCATGCTCGTGGTCAACCAAGCCCCATTTCTGCAGAGTGAGAGCAACGATCCTGAAAGTGAGGCCGCCTCCCCAAAGAATGAAGAAGTAAAAGAGGTAAGCAATGAAGAAGATTTATCCCAAATCTTTACTTCAGTAGATAATGGTCCAGTAGATGAAGAAGAGTCTCATGAAGATGAAGTTCAAATGTTCCATTTGAGAGCCTCTCCATATAACTTAAGAAATAGACAAGTAGGAGGACCGTTCACTACTTCCATCCCACCTAATAACTTCAGCACCCCACCTAACCCCAATGCTAGCAACAAACTAGGCTATCCCCATGTACCTAAATAATACTTGAGCAAAAAAAAACAACCAAACCAAATGCAAAACCAACAAGCTAGCTCTTCCATAGGTAGATCCTTTGAGGCAAAAATTGAGCGAATGGGGGAGTATGTTGCTGAAGAATTCAAGAAATTCAAAATTAGCTTGTCTGCCTTTGAGCTACTGAAGGTTCTTGTAGTTAGGCACGCCTTCTTTAGAGTGATTAATGGAACCCCTTCTTCTAAAGAAACACTAGAAACACCAACCAAGAGGGTCTCTTTTGAAGAGCACTCGCATCAGCTCGTAATTCAAGAAATCATAGGTAAAAGGAAAGATGTCCCTGTCAATCAACAAACTGTAAAGCAACCTGCTAAAGAGTAGAATTTAGTGCAAACCAAGGAAAAGACCAATGAGAAGGACAAAACCCAAGTGGCCCAATCCAACATGCTTGTAGGGTTATTCCAAGGAAATCTAGAAATGCCACCCTTCCTCACAACAATTAGAACATTTGGGAAGAATTTGTACAATTATTTGAATGAATCTAGAGCATTGGCCAATGTCATGCCTTTGGCTGTATGCAAAGCTCTTGGGATTGTCCCCACACCTTCAAGAAGAAAAGTAACTCAACTGGACAAAATAAAGGTGAACATTGTTGGAGAAATTGATCGTATTCCCATGTAGATCGCTATAAACCCAAGAGTGCAGCAAGTTATTGACATCCAGGTTGCGGATATTCCTAACACATATGGAATAATCTTGGGATGAGACTTCATCTGAGCACTGAACAGGTATATGACAACTGATTTCTCTCACATGTGGTTGTCATGGAAGGGGCTTCCAAACTAGATCCGTATAGACCGGGAGCCCTGCATGAAGTTCATGATCACAGAATATAATAACGCCAATGAGGTGTTGTTTGCTAAAATAGAACTGGGTAATTATTTCTGCATGGTTTATCAAGGAGAATCAGAGTTTGCAGAAGAGGAGGCAATTGAAGAGGTCCTCTTAGTGCTGAGCAGTCTTCCTGCTAATCTAGCCTATGCACCCTAGAGCACAGAAATGTTAGTAGAACAAACAATGATGAGTCTTATGAAGATGGTATGTTAGGACTGTTGGACAGATTCCAAGACTTTATGGAAAAATGCATACAAGATCAACTTAGTTTCGTAATAAGCATGGATTTCTAGGAACTCCTACTGCCTAATTGGTGCAGAGTGCATAATGCTACCCACTCATAATTTGAGTGTTGTTTATGTTAGACAGTAGTAGAGCACATCAAAGGACAAGCCACTTCTCAGAAGGAGATACTAACAGGGCCGCTTGCTTTTAATCACGCTGAGCTAGTACCTACTTTGACAACTGCATAGGTGAGCATGCAACCAAGAAAGAATAAAGGCCTGATTGGCCCAAAAGTCAAAAATCCCTCCAAGTTTTGGATGTTGCACTTCAATGGATCCTAGTCCAAGTAGGGGGATGGTGCTAGATTTGAACTCATCAACCCTATGGGTAAGATTCACTTTGCTACCCATAGACTCTAATTCTATTGCACCAATAACATGATGGAATATGAAGCTTTAGTTCATGGCCTCCTAATGACCTTAAGGAAGAAATTCAAAATGTTGCAAGTGTTTGGTGATTCAGAGTTGGTAGTGAAACAGGTCAGAAAATTATATTCTTGCTATGATAGAAGGTTAGAAAGTTATAGGCATAGGGTTTGGGATCTTGTAGAAAGCCTAGATGCATTCAACATACAGTTGATCCCTCATTCTTAGAACCACACTACAGATGCTTTGGCTCAAGCAGCCAACACACTACAACCACTTTCTTTGTCAAGACTTAAGAGATTCACTATTGAGTTAACCTCCACCCCATTCATGCTAGATAATGTTACACATTTTTAGGTGTTCAATGATGACAAGAATAACTTGGAGTTTATCACTAGTTCTGATGTATTTGCAACCCAAATATTTGATGAAGTTGACCGTAAGGAAGTTGAATTAGATATAGAGGGAATTATCAACCTCAAAACCAACACTATCCCCAGAGGCATGGTTCAACTTAAGTGCATATTTGACCTAGATAAAATCTGAGATGAAGATCAACAAGTGAAGAAGGACTCCATAAATAACTAGTGTGACACCCACAACCTTGGAATAGCTGAGGAAGTTAAAAATGTGTTCATTGGCAAGGTATGCATGACAAAGGAGAAGAAAGGAATCATTAATGCTCTGCAGATGTACCATGATGTGGTAGCATGGAGTTATGAGGATTTGAAGACATATGACACCTCTATTATTATGCACACTATTCCTCTCAAGTCGAACGTCAGGCCATTCTGACAAAGATAACATCCCATCAATGCATTGTTGGAGCTCATCATTTATAAGGAAGTCTAGAAGCTGCTGGCTAGAATTATATTCCCAATTAAGCACTCCACGTGGTTGGCCAATTTGGTCCAGGTTAGGAAGAAGAATAGAGAATCAGATTATGTGTGGACTTTCGCAATCTGAATAGAGCTTTAGAGAAGGACAACTATCCTATCCCTTCACTCGATGAGGTATTCCAAATTGTTAATGGATCAAAAATGATGTAATGGATCAAAAATGATGTCCTTCCTCGATGGATATTATGGATATAATCAAGTCATGGTGCAATATGAAGATCAAAACAAGACCGCGTTCACCACCAAGTGGGGAACCTTTGCATATAGGAGAATGTCGTTTGGACTGATCAATGTTGGCACCACTTTCCAGCATGCGATGGATATAGCTTTGAAGGATCTGATTAGAAAATTTATCATCATTTATATGGATGGTCTTACAGTGTTTTCAAAAAGGCGAGATGATCATGTTTCTGATCTGTGCATTTTTTTTCAAACATGTAGAGAATTCAGGATATCTCTTAACTTGAAGAAATGTATTTTTGGGGTTACGGAAGGAAAGTTACTTGGGAATGTTATTTTAGAATGAGGAATCTCAATAGACCTCGAGTGCATTGAATCCCTCTTGAAGATTTTGTTGCTAGGTAGCAAGAAAGAGCTGAAGTCTTTCTTCGACAAAATAAATTTTGTCAAAAAGCTCATTACAGGCTTTGCTGAGATTGTTAACCCGCTCAATGCAATGCTGAAGCAAGACACAAAAATTGAGTGGACTCCAGAAGCAAAGCAGGCCTTCAAGAAAATCAAGAAAGTCATTGTTGACGCACCCGTGCTGGTCATCCCAGATTATTTGAAGCCCTTTTACATATACTCATTCGCTTTAGATCACTCATGTGCTAGCATTTTGACTCAGAAGGATGACAAAGAAAAGGAGCACCCAATTTCTTTCATGAGTGCTCCCTTAAAGGATGCTGAATTAAGGTATCATAACATGGAAAAACAAGCATACGCTCTCATCTGAGGAGTCAAGAATTTCAAACATTACATCCTATGGAATAAGGTGTTCACCATTGTGCCAAACCCAGTAGTAAAAATGTTGTTAATGCAGAATGAGCTAGGAGAAAGAAGAGAAAAGTGGGTCACCTTGCTACAAGAGTATTGTTGGAAAAATAAGGACACACAACTAAGAGGGTGGGTGAATCAATTGTGATAGAAACTTCAACTATTCTAACTTATCTTAACCTTATCTTAGATTTGATGAATAAGAAAATAACTACAAGCAATCAACACATCAGAGAGACAAATAACACCAAGATTTCTTTTACGTGGAAACCTTGTTAGGGGAAAAACCATGGTGGATGTCATTCCACAAGATTATACTCTGTTAAAAGTATAAAGAGAAATAATAAGGGGAATGCACATGCATTCAGGCACATTGCCTAGAGCTCACTGATCAATTATAGAAGAGGATTCATTGTCCAACAATACAGAAATATGGATTAGATCCATAGAGTATGAAATGAAAGAATAGCTTCTACACAAGCTTGATTACAATTCCAATTAAGCTCAAAAACCTTCTTCACACTTTCCTCAAACTTCTTCACTCTCTCCTCTGCAATTGAATGATAGAGACACTATTCACACATTTACACTTTCTCTGGCATACATTCACACTTATGCACACACTAACTTTGCTCAACCAATCACCCTTCTATATTTGCTTCATGGGATTTCATCACATCTTAGTCGGCCAAAAAAGTAAGACATATTTACAATGTCGGCCCAAATTTACAATTAAATTTGCAATGCAAAACCACGAAGGTTGACCACAACATAGTGGAGACCCAAATTAATATCTCCAACATAGAAATACTTTAATTAATTTTTCCATGAAGATCCACAACATGTTACCACCAACATGTCAACCAAGAACATGAAAAATTGAACATGTGCAAGAAAATATCTTCAACCACGAGCTCTTTGAGTAATGTGGACATACCACAAAGATAGAGAATGATCTAGAGACATTAGAAAACAACAAGAAACAACAAAGAAGCATCCGCAACAATTGAGATTACTAGAATCACACAATCTTCATTCAGGAACATTGACAGAGACCACATAAACACTGTCAAACCACAACACACTTGAAACTTCACGCGAACCTCTGAAACTTCCGGTAGATGTTCTAGAAAGATTCAACAATCAACCCTTTAATCCACATTATCTAATCATCAACGTACAAACAAAACACCTTCATGACTTGCACAGTTCCATTGGGAACCTAGAACACTTCCTTTTACAATTTTCTCAATATCCTTGACATATACAGCCTCTATAACACCAAATGCTAATAGTGTTGACATCAATGACAACCACATATCAGAAACCATATCCACAATATCCAACAATCTCCCCCTTTGGCATTGATGGCAACACATGATGTGAAAAATACCATCAACCCAACACACTGACTTCATCTGCACTTCTCCTCTTGAAAGGATTTTTCACATTACACTTCTCCCCCTTTGACATCAATGGCAAAGGTAACAATGAACTTCCCATATACACACTTTGGACTACATATCTGCACATCTGCCTACTCCCCCTGAGTAGTAGCCACAAAAAATCAATCCGGATCAGAATGTAGCAATGAGGTTCATGGATTGATGCAAGCAAATGCAACTTTTAGTTATTATTAGGAGGAGTGATTACCCCTACCATTCCTTTGAGATACTCAAAAGTATCCTTCGACAATGGTTTAGTAAAGATATCTACAATATGTTCTTTGGTAAACACATACTCCAGTCTAACTTCTTTCGCATTCACTTTCTCCCTCAAGAAATGAAACTTGATTGATATATGTTTAGTCTTAGAATGCAACACCGGATTCCTTGAGATATTTATTGCACTTGAATTGTCACAGTATATTGCAATAGGTTCTTCATATACCACCCTGATATCTCTCAGCATCTGTTTCATCCATATCACTTGAGTACAATTATTGGCAGCAACAACGTATTCTACTTTAGCAGTAGATAGAGAAATTGAGTTTTTCTTTTTGCTCAACCAGGACACCAATTTCTTCCATAGGAAGAAAGCACCACCACTAGTACATTTTTTATCATCTACATCACCAGCCCAATCCGCATCAGTATATTCACACAAAGTGGGATCATCATCCTTTGGATACCATAGTACAAAGTCAGTTGTTCCTTTTAGAGACCTGAAAATTCTCTTCACAACAGTTACATGTGATTCTTTTGGATCTGCTTAAAATCTAGCAACCATACATACATCATTCATAATATCTGGTCTATTCTGAGTCAAGTAAAGCAATCCACCAATCATTGACCTATATCTAGTTTGATTTTCCTTAGGAGAGTCATCATTCTATGTCAACTTACATCTAATCACCATGGGGGTACCAGCAGGTTTGGAGTCATCCATTCCAAACTTCTTCAGTAGTTCTTTCACATATTTGGACTGAGATATGAAAATCCCCTTGTCCAACTGAGTAACTTGCAATCCCAGAAATAATTTCACCTCTCCAATCATACTCATCTCAAATTCATTCATCTCATCCACAAACTTCATGCATAGATTATCATCTCCTCCAAAAATCATATCATCAACAAAAACTTCTATAATTAACTCCTTATCATTGTCTAATTTGAAGTATAATTTGTTGTCAATAGTACCTTTAGTGAATCCAAGCTTCAGTAGGTATTTTTCCAATCTAGCATACCAAGCTATGGGGGCTTTCTTAAGTCCATATAGAGCTTTCTTCAATCTACATACCATATCTTCTTTGTATGTTAGCTGAAATCCATCTGGCTGTTCAATGTACACTTCTTCTAGTTCTCCATTTAGAAATGCAGACTTTACATCCATTTGATAGACTTTATAGTTCTTGTGTGCAACATAAGCAAGAAATAGTCTAACAGCTTCAATCCTAGTGACAGGGGCAACAGTTTCTTCAAAATAAATACCTTCCATTTGAGAATACACTTTACATACCAATCTTGCTTTATTCTGGACCACTTCACCTTCTTCATTCAACTTGTTTCTAAACACCCATTTATTACCAATCACATTTTTGTCTTTAGGCCTCAGAACTAGTAACCATGTGTCATTCTTTTCAATCTATGTCAGCTCTTCCTTCATAGCTTCCAACCAGTGTTTATCTTGATAGGCTTCAATGACATTTTTAGGTTCAATCTTGGAAATCAAATAGTATTCTTCTGTAATTTTTCTTCTAGTTTGCACTCCTTTACTCTTATCTCATATGATTTGACTTTCAGAAATATTAAACTTTACATACCTTGGAGTTTTGGGACATTCTTGAACTTCTATCTCTTCTGATCTTTCTTCTACACTTGCACTTGTCTGTGTCTCCTGACTGACTTGACTTACCAGAACAAATTAAGCTAGCTTCACTAGAACATATGGAATAATCTGAAGTAGATTCTGTGTTTGAGTATTCTTACCTTGGCTTGTAATGTCTTCATCTGAATCATAACTACAATATCTAGATGGTTTGACTGAATCCTCATCAACTTTGACATTTTCACTCTCAACCATCTTTCTCAAATTTTTTTTATAATATCGGTAGGACTTGCTTTTAGTGGAGTAACCTAGGAAGATTCCTTCATCACTTCTTGCATCAAATTTTCCTATATCATCATCTCTCCTGATATAACACTTGCTTCCAAAGATCTTGAAATACTTAACAGTAGGCTTGTGACCAAACCATAACTCATAATGAGTCTTACCAGAATTACCATTAACATTTACCCGGTTCAAAGTATACAAAACATTGCTTATGGCTTCACTTTAGTGCATCTTAGATACATTTCCTTCCATCATCATTATTCTGGAAACATCTAGAATTGTTCTATTCTTTCTCTCTGCAACTCCATTTTGTTGAGGGGTTTGGGGATCAGATAACTATCTTTTAATACCATGCTCTTCACAATAAGATTTGAACTCCTTAGAAATAAATTCACCACCTCTATCAAATCTCAGGCACTTGATTTTCAGACCTTTCTCATTTTTTGCCATATCCTTGAAACTTTTGAACTTCTTCAATGCTTCACATTTTTCTCTTAAAAAGGAAACCCAAATCATTCTAGAGTAATCATCAATAACCAACATGAAATACCTTTCTCCATGAATACTTCTGACTCTGGAGGGACCACAAAGGTTAGTATGTAGTAGTTCCAGCAATTTATTTCAATGAAATTGTTTGCTCTAGAAAGAGACTCTAGTTTGTTTACCAACATTCCTTGCAGATTACATTAGTAGGATTCACTAACTTAGGTAGATCTCTTACTACTTGAGAAGAACTTATCTTGATAATGTTGTCAAAGTTTACATGACACAACCTCCTATGCCACAACCAACTCTCATCTACTTGAGAAATTAAAAAAATTCCATTAGCGGTATTCAAATGAAAAATATTACCTTTTATTTGTTTTCTTGTAGCAATCATATCCCCAAAACTTCCACATATCTTGCATCTTCCATCTTTGAACTGAAGATCATATCCCTTGTGAACCATCTGTCCAACACTCAACAAATTGTGCTTCATGCCTTCTACATAGAGAACATCATCAGTGTTATCCTTATCACCAATACAAATAAATCCTCTACCACAAATCACACCAACATTGTTATCTTCAAATATTACAACCCCACCATCATACTTTTCTAGACTTACAAATTTTCTTTTATCATCGGTCATATGATGTGAGCATCCACTATCAATTACCCCATTCATCTTATTTTCCATTATCTTTATCAGATTCATCATCAGTCACTGCTTCTTCAACAAAGTAGCATCTCTTTTGGAATCTAGACTTCTTAGGCTTAGACCTAGGAACTCTTTCATGACATCTTGATGCAAAATGACCTATTTTACTGCATGAAAAACATTTAGCAGGCAATACATCTTCATACTTATCTTTTCCTCTTCCTTCTTGCTTAGCAATCAGTGCTTCCAGTTCTTCTACCTCTCTTTCTTTATCTTCAAGTTGTTTCAGTTCTTCATCATACTTGGATATCTTTCTGGAACTCTCTCTCAAACTATATCTTTGCTTGTTACTTCTAAATACAGTGGCCTTGAATGCAGACTCAGTCTTTGGTGTGGATTCACCAAATTCACTTATTTCAAAAGCAGCAAGCTTCCCGATCAACATGTGACTTGTTATTTTGTTTACTAATCTGAACTCTTCAATAGCATGAACCTTCATCTTGTAGGAGGGAGGAAATGATCTGAGTATTTTAGCTACAATTTCATCCTCATCCACAGTACCACCGACACCTTTAATACCCATTACTATTTCATTTACTCTCTGCATAAAAGAAGTGATATTTTCATCTTCGCCCAACTTCAAATTCTCATACTTGCCTTTCAAGCTCTGTAGCCTAGCCATCTTCACCTATGCATCACCTTCATACAAAGTTTCCAGTTTCATCCAAATCTCATGAGCTGTCTCTAGACCTAACACATTAGCCATCTCTGAATCTGTCAAAGCACTCACCAAGGCTTCAATAGCCCTAACATTATTTTCAGTATCTTTGATCTCATCAGCAGTGGAGGGACCATTCTGAGGAATAGTATATGGATCTCTTGTAATCTTCCAGAAAGATTCACCAATACACTTTAAGTGACATTGCATCTTGACTTACCACATTGAATAGTTAGTGCCATCAAATCTAGGACTGTCCTTCTTGAATGTTGTTTCCATCTCGGATCACCTCAAGCTTTTAGACTTCTTTAGAGGAACCTGCTCTGATACCAATTGTTGGAAAAATAAGGACACACAATTGAGAGGGGGGGTGAATCAGTTGTGACAGAAACTTCAACTATTCTAACTTATCTTAACCTTAATCTCACATCTGATGAATAAGCAAATAACCACAAGCAATTAACACATCAGAGAGATAAAAAACACCAAGATTTTTTTTACATGGAAACCCTATTAGGAAAAAAACCATGGTGTATGTTAGTCCACAAGATTATACTATGTTAAAATTATAAAGATAAATAATAAGGGGAATGCACATGCATTCAGGCACACTGCCTAGAGCTCACTACTCAATTACAGAAGAGGAATCACTATCCAACAATATAGAAATATGGGTTAGATCCACAAAGTATGAACTAAAAGAATAGCTTCTACACAAGCCTGATTACAATTCCAATTAAGCTCAAAAAACCTTCTTCACACTTTCCTCAAACTTCTTCACTTTCTGCTATGCAATCGAATGATAGAGACACTATTCACACATTTAAACTTTCTCTGGCATACATTCACACTTATGCACACACTAACTTCGCTCAACCAATTTCCCTTATATATCCGCTTCATGGGATTTCATCACATCTTAGTTAGCCAAAAAAAAAAGACATATTTACAATGTCAACCCAAATTTATAATTAAATTTCCAATGCAAAACCACCAAGGTTGGCCACACACATAGTGGAGACCCAAATTAATATCTCCAACAAAAAAATACTTTAATTATTTTTTCCATGAAGATCCACAACACGTTACCACCAACATGTCAGCCAAGAACATGAAAAACCGAACATGTGCAAGAAAAAATATTCAACCACGAGCTCTCCGAGTAATGTGGACGTACCACAAAGATAGAGAATGATATAGATACATTAGAAAATGCCAAGAAACAATAGAGAAGCATATGTAACAACTGAGATTACCAGGATCACATAATCTTCATTTAGGAACACTGACAGAGACCATAGAAACACTGTCAGACCACAACACACTCAAAACTTCACGCGGACCTCTAAAAATTTTGGTAGATATTCTAGAAACATTCATAAATCAACCCTTTAATCCACATTAGCTAATCATCAATGTACAAAAAAAAACACCTTCATGACCTGCACAGTTCCACTGGGAACCTAGAACACTTTTACAATTTTTTCAATATCCTTGACATATATAGCCTCTAGAACACCAAATGCTAATAGTGTTGACATCAATGACAACTACATATTAGCAACCATATCCATAATATCCAACAAGTATGACATGGAAATTCAACCAATGATGTTGGTTAGAGGACAATCCCTCACCTGAACAATAGCTAAGACAACAACTAATGTAGGACTCGAACTTACAACTCAACAGTATCAGCTCGAAGATGTTTCTCCTGGAGACTGGTATGATGACATCATCTATTAACTGGTGAATAAAAAATTTCTGCCTCACTTACAAGGAGTTCAGAAGTGTATCCTCAGACTGAAGAGTAGTAGTTATATGCTGCAATGTTTTATACTTTATAAAAGGAATCATGGAGTGTACCTTTGGTGCCTCAGAAAATAAGTAGTGAGAGTGCTAAAATAATTCCATGAAAAATTTGGCATTGGTCATAGGTTGGGTCCCTCTACTGCCCATCGAATCCTATGAGTAGGGTGCTACTAGCCAATTGCCTTCAAAGATGCTCATAGCCATGTTCGTATGTGCCATATTTTCCAAACCACCACAACTAGAGAAAGGAATGCCACTGTCCCGTTGCAACCATTCTTGGAGCTAAGACCATTTGTGTAATGGGGTCTCGACTTCAGTGGATTGGTAAGCCCTCCATCATCTATGGGTCATAGGTACATTCTAATTGCCTTTGATTATTGTACTAGATGGACATAAGCTATTGCGTGTAGACAGTGTACGACAGATGTAGTTGTTAATTTCCTTGAAAGTTTTATTTTGAATCGCTTTGGTTTCCTGTATGCTTTAGTATGTGACAATGGTCCTGCCTTTGCCTCACTTGAATTTGCTGGTTGGGACTTTGATTATGGGATTACCCTTAATTTTTTATCCAACTATTATCCTCATGGCAATGGCCTAGTAGAATGCACCAACAAAAACTTGATCATTGTCATCAGAAAACTGCTTGATTGAAATCCTAATGATTGGCACACCCAACTTCATTTCACCCTTTGGGTAGATTGTACACGTCATAAGGCCTCCTTGGGAGATTTCTTGTTCCACCTCGTCTATGGCCTAGAGCTTGTATTTTCAATCCACCTAAAAATCCCCAACCTTCAATTTATTAATACCTTTTATGAAGAAGGGGATTGAAGAGAAGCTTTCTTGGTTGAGTTGCTCCACTTAGAAGAAGTACGTGACCGTGCCATTGAAATTTTTTCCAGACATCAAGGAGTGGTCAAAAGATGGTTCGATTGACGGGCCAAAGTTAAGGCCTTTAGAATTGCTGATTTGGTCCTATGTTGGGACAAGGCCCATGAGAAGAAAGGGGGACATGAAAAATTCGACAAGCTTTGGCTTGGCCCCTTTCAAATTGCTAAAATTCTTGGAGATAATGCTTTCTGCCTCAAGACCTTAACCAGTGAAGATGTCTTGTTGCCCATCAATGGGAAACACCTGAAGCATTATTTCCAAGCTTTAGCTCTCTTGAGCCACTCTTTGTAAATAGCTATACATATAGGTTAGTTTGGGTTGCTTTGGTGTTTTGCCACTTTGCGTTGCTTTTGTTTTGTTAGTTCCCTGATCACTTTTGTCTTGATGAGGGTGTCTCTTTGTTCCTAATGCGGTGGCTGCACTCATTCAATGAACGACGCACTTCCTTGCCTGTTCTTAATGTTCTTTGGATAAGCATTCACTCCTAACCATTGGTCTTCAATTTTTGCTATGGGGTAGTTTCCTTATTTGAACTCACGCTCGACTTAGAACTCAACCCTTTATTGAATCCTTTCACACTCGTCTCGGATCTTGCATGAAATACACTAATTGTTTCTGAGGAACTATATAATGGCCATTATGAAGGCAAGGCAAATAAAAACATATTAAATCTGCTTCAGTGACCATTGTGGTTTCAAACCCACTATAAGCCTCAATGCTTACACGGTTGAGCAAAAGAAGTAGTATCAAAAGAATACAAAAAGAAAGAAATAAAGAAATGTTAAAAATCAAGCAACCGTGTGGGTGTGTGGACAACTCTATTGGGGCTATGGATGCCTGGTTGGCAGTAGAGAAATGTTCGTGGGATCACAGTGACAACTTCATCGGGGATATGGATTCCTAACTAGTAGTTGGGTATTATCCAGGTTATTTTTGGAGTTAGATGATTAGCATAGCTTTCTTGGCTTGATTAGTAGCTATTGGTCATAGTCTCTAAGGAGAGGAAATGAATGCACTATTTACACACACTTCCAGGATGCTTTTGTGGATGCTTTTGTGGTCTAATTTAGTTAAGGATTGTGTTCTCCCTCGAGCCTCTTTGTTCACCTTTGGAAACAGGCTCTTGGTCTGCAAAACTAGAGATTCTAGGTTCTAAATGAACATTTATCCCTAGAACACTCAGGAGCATTCCCGAGTGGAGTCGCCATTTGTTGTGCCTATTACACACATGCCCCATTCGGAATGGGGACCCTCTCTTTTCACTTTGACGAGTCACTTTTATCACAGCCTCATTTTGTGTGCCCCCTATTTTTGAGTCTTAAGTGGTCATGGAATCTTAGAAGAGTTACTTTGAGTTGACCATGTTTTTCCACCCTCAAATTTTTAAGGCTTTAGGCCTTTGTGGAACTCCCTTAGCTTTTTTCCTTCATTATTTAAGGCTGACATCCTTCGAGCAATGCGGATCCACCCATGTGGATTGCGCCATGCAGGTTTCCTTAGCTCCCTGACTATTCCAAACAATCTTCAGCTGGTGTCCTCCCACTATTTGGTACCCACATCATCAATGGCCATTTTCATTGCCTATCGATTGAATGGCTAACTCCCGACTATCGTCCGCTTAGCAGACTCCACCATTACCACTGCCATTTTTGAAATGCTTGTTCACCAAACCTGAATGCCATCATATGAGTATTTATGAGGGGCATTAAATGTGCAAAAATCTATAAATAGCTCATTTCAAGCTGTCATTTTCACCTGCAAACATTTAGAGAAGTTGTCAGAGCTTACTGCTAGTGCCGCCGTCATGCTTGCCGATTTGAGGCCTTTGCTACCTACTGGCACATCCATCTTCATCGGGTCTCAATGGTTGGTTTTCCACCGCGGGACATGCTTTAATTTTTCTTTAGTTTTTTGGAGAACGTTATTAAATTTTTGGAAGAAAACTTAAAAAAATCAACTAGAATAAACTCTGGCGATCAGAACCCACAAGATGAAATCTTGATAAAATTCAGAAATCACTTGTGGGCCACTTGTGGAACTGGAGGTCCCCACGACCATTCTTCAAATAGGGCATCCATGCCCTATGGACCTGCAGCCTAGCCATTTCCGTCACCTTTAAAAAAATTTAAAACTTTTAATGACGAGCACCTTCAACGGGCTCGCCCTCGCAGGAGGCCCCCTTCAATTTGGTCATTCTAAACTTAGCTCAAATTTGTGAAGCCCAAATAGAGGGATCCTTTGACCTACTCAGGTCCACAAGCGCGGGTTTCCACCCTCAGGATTCTATTGGCGTATTGCCATTTCAAACAACTGTCTAGTGCCTTCCTTCCTATGCGTGGATCCTGCCCTAGTCATCGCCGTTCAAGCTCAACTATGCCAAAACACCTAAGTCTCGGTCCATTATGGAGGTCTCCCTATGGACCACTGTCTACAGATTTCCACCTTGGCTTCACTGCTTGAAACAGATTTCACGGCCCATCCCTCCACCTATTGGGCTTCACTGTCCAAATTAAAATAGAGCAATTTTTGGGATGTGGACCATACTTTGCGGGTTTCCGCCAACCATTCACCACTGTTCAAAATGACTACTCTAAATGGAAAAACCTTCACATCCTTCCAGCAGGTGGGTTCCAACTCCTTTGTTTCCGTTCGATCTCCCTTTCCACCAAAATGACTAACTGCTGGTTCTTTGCGGGCCTCTCCCTGTAGACTTTTGTCTATGGACCGCCGTGACAAGTTCGTTGTTCCGAATGGCCTCGGGTGACCGTCTCCCCACCTTGTGGAGCCTGTAGTCTGATTCTCCATCTGAGCTAAATGAAAACAACCAAGTACCAAGCCCTAGGTAGGCTGCCTCTTGTGGTCAGATTCCTATGGATGATTGTCCTATATCCGTCATGCCAAATTCCCAAGTATCTCCATCGGCCCACTATGCAGGGCTCAACCCTGCCATTTCCTTATGACTGCTCGATAATAAGTAACAAAACCAAAGCTCCATGCGGACCCAATAGTGTGGGCTTCCCTTGTCAGACTTCTGTCTCTCCAGTGCCATTTCGAATGACCAACACCCAGTGTCGTCCCACACCTTTTGGCTCACACTATGCTAAGCATCCTAAACTTCAACCGTAAAGCGATACCATCTCTTGAGGTCGTGGATCCTGCATTGCAAGGTGCCTTTTTCAGGGTGTTTCCTTACCAGCACCGTTTCAATGGCAGAGCTTCAAACAACTGAGCTACCCTCTATTTCCACATGCTTGAAAGATGAATTTAACACCTCCAAATCTTCAAAGTGATTTTGACCCGTGTGCCTAAATGGCCTGACCTTCGTGGTGGACCCCACTTCATGATCAAATTTTGGTGCAGAAGAAACCATACGGGCCACCTTGCTCTAATTGCCACCGGTTCACTGTTGCCTCCAAAATGGCCACCAGCCCAGGGAAGTTCACACCCCTGGGCCTGGATTGTTATAACTCCCTACAGTGAAAGGCCAATGCTAATCTGAAAGAGATGTTAGGATCTTTAGATGATAAGCTACCTTATTTAACATCATTTTGGTGGATTTCGGCTAACATTCCTCGTGTTTCTATGCTTGAATTTGCTTACAGCTCTCTTGCTTGCAGGATATATGGAACTAGCTTCAGGACCTTCAGAGGAGGTCATGGAGAAGGAAAAGGGAAAGAAGTCAGCTAAAGCATCCAGAGGAAAGGAAGATATGGACTAGATGAAGTACAAGTTTCAAGGGGAACTCCTCAATTCTAGGGTCACCATAGATTGGAAAGAGATCTCAGATACTAATCTGGGACACATTGATATTGATGAGTTCAAGCAAAGGGTCTAAATCAACCCCACAATAGAAAATGCTAGAAGGATTAGAAGTAGTGGGTTGGCCAAGGCTACTGGTTTCCCACCTACTCTCATTGCTCTCGATCTTGTGATGGCCTACAGGGAGGCATATCAAGAGGATTCTAGAAGAATTGTAGATAGAGATGGGAATGTATTGGCTGATTTGTCTACCAAATCAATAGGGAAAACTTTCCATATCCTTACCTTTAGTGAGATGGAGGAAACGTCCAAAGAATATGCGAAGGAGATGTGGGATGCAGGCCCCCTCAAATGCAAGAAACCTATTAATCAATATTGGTTAAAAGAAGAGAGGGGAAGCACAAACAAAGTGCCCCAGGAGATCTTTTGAAGTGACTTCTATGAGGATTACCATGACTTGGTAACCCTATTGGGCAGAGTTATGGGCCTTCCAACTGCGGCCTTCTTTTAGGAATGGATGCTATACTTTGTGGAAGAAATCCTCTAAGGGGAAGCCAAATTCTACTAGACGAGAATGATTAGTAATTGGTTGCATGAGCAATTTGTGGCCATAAAAAGAACCTCACAATTCTACATGACATCATACTTGGTCTATCTACTTGCTGACCAGATGCAATATAGAGGCTTGTTTGTGGCTCCAAGTCAGACTCTAGGAAGGGAGTTTAAGGTATAATAAGTATCCCCAGCTCTAGTACATGAACTTTAAAAAGGACTATTGCAGAGTTAATGATGCCTTTATTGAGCATATCATCAGACTACTTGGAGGTGACTTTGAGAGAAGGGTCACCCATAGCACCAATGCCTTCATTCGTCGCTTTGGCTTCTCGTTCATTCAATTTCCAAAATTTATATACATCTGAGCTGGGGGCTTTTCAAAGAAACTATACAAGCTTCCTCAATATTCAAATGACTGGTTGATATTGCTCGAAGTCTCCTAACAGCTACAACAAGCACATGCCCTTTTGAGCAACAAGCATAGAGCTGGGATCCCTTATCCCCTCACATTCGGCTAGGGTATGTATGAACTTCCCCCATCCCAGTGTGTGAAGTACTTTGAGAAGGAATTGAATCAATACAACTTGGAAATCTACATTGTCGAGCCGCGAATGGACCCATCTGCATAATGTGGAGGACTTCTGAGCTAATTGCAGAGACAATAAGGAGGTGCGTATGCGGCATTACATGCGCATGATGACATACTTTGTCAAAACAATAAACTTGTTTCCAGTACCAGATCAAATTATTGAAGAAGAAAATACAATGGTTGATCCCAGATATGATGTCATTGCCAACCTACCGCTGCCATTAATTGATTGGAACGAGGAAGAGGTCAATGACCTCAATATTCTGGTGAAGCCCGTCAAGGCGAGAACTAAAGAATGGATCAATAGGAAAACAACACAATTGAAGCTGTAGGGAGTTACCCTAACATATGGTGAACTTGAAGATGAGCTAGGAAGTGAGATCGACAGCGGGATAGCTGCTACCCCATCTGGGGAAACTTCAAAATCTCCTCCCACTACATGGTTAAAGAAGAGAAAAGAAATGGATGAATTCCAGCCTAAGCCCAGGGTGTACTCAAAGAAATCCTTAGAAGGCGAGCCTTCCAAGAAACCAAAGAAATTAGGTGGTTTTATGGAGATGCCCACCATCCATGAGGACCTGCTCCATGAAGGAAAGGAACAAGAGGCTGAGCAACCAAAGTCCCCACTTGTTGCCTCTACTCTCGTAGTCACCACTACTACTGCTGCCACTACTATTGCTCCTTCACCTACTTCTCAGGCAATGGTTACCTCTTCTCCTCCCATAGTTGATATCTTAGTCCACCTTGCCTCCACCATGCCTGCTGCACAAGTAATGGTCATAGATTCCTCGTATACCACTACTCCATTTTCCTCCTCCTCCATGTCTCCATCATCATCTCTTCCACTGGCTATTGCAACAATGCCAATACCAACTCTCTCACTCCCAAAGGATTTTGCTTGGCACATGTAAAATATCCCAATGGAGTTGTTCAGGGTATTAATGAACCCAACAATATAGGCTTCCTTGGCATAGGCTATTGCTAACCTCCTAGTCCCTCCAACTAAACAACCCATGATGGAGGTGGCAATGAAAATATCAGAAGAGTTAGAGAGGCAAGAAAGGGAAGCTACCAAGGAGATGGAAGAGGAAGCAGATGACTACCATGAACACCCTGAGTACCAACATCTAGTGATTGATAAAGTGGTTCATGAAGAAGAGGAGGAAGAAACACAATCATCTGAAGAAGACGTTGAGGGGCCGAGCACAAAATACATCGTGGAAAATTTTGACTTAGAGCTTGAGGAAGAGTTGGCTCAACAACTCAAGGATATCAGAGAAGAAGTAGAGAAAAAATACTTCGATGAAGAGAAGAATGCAGAGGAGAAAATGGTGGAGGACATTGAGCCTCCAACTGGGGAACAAGATGAAAGCCCTGAGCATGATAAAGAGAGGCCTCTTTCAGAGGAGCAAGAAGATAAGAAAAAGGAAGAGCAAGAACAAGACAAGCCTGAAGAAGAGGCTAAAGCCATAAAGAAAAGCCTAGAAGTAGAACATCATGAAGAACATGGGAATGAATAGGAGGAAGAAGAGAAAACCATTGAAGGGGAGGACAGTCCCAAGGAGCACACAGTCATCGAACCCTTAGGTAAAGAAATAATATTTATTAGGGATTCTGATGAGGAAGAAGAAGAAAAGAAAAAACAAGAGACTTTGGGTGGAAAAGTAATGGAAATTCAACACACCAGTGAGGAGGAAGGTGATCAAGAATCACCAAAAGGGGAATCTCAGATACTTGAGTGGCTTGAGAAGCAATTGGAGAAGAAAACCCTGACCCTGATGGATCTAAAGGTGAGGCTGGAAGCCATCTTGGCTCGAGCCAAAATAAGTACAAAGAGGGAGAAGAAGGAAAAGGTCAGATCTCATTTGACAATGGATGCATTAGGATCTAGGACAGTACAGATAGCCACTCCGGTTATGGGAGAGGAAGGGATTGGCTATAATATCTCCACCATTGACCTAGGAACAAGCACAAGAGAATAGAAGATCGATCATCTTCAAGGATATGTTGCCACTATTGTGCAACAAATGCATAAAGACAATACCTCTAAGGAGGAGATAAACACACAAGTGGTAGACTTGACGACCTACATTCAACAATGGTCGTTAGTTGGGGAGCTCCCCACCACATCATCAGCGCCACTGCAACTACTATCCAAGGACCACATTAACAAATTGGAGAGAAGAAAGAATTGAACGAAGGCCATAGAGGATTGGTTTTGACAGGTCATCTACAATGGAAACATGGGCATAGGTCATACTGTCAGGACAACAAAAAAGTTCCTTGAGGTGAAAAAGCTACTCGAGGAAATAAATAAATTATGCACTGACTTCCCGGAGTTATATAGGATCACATACCCCAAACTTGAGGCTATCCTTAATATACCCGAGAAATCCTTGGAGAAGGAGTTTGCTTTGGTAGAAGATGACTACTGGCTTGTGGAGACATGGAAGCTGGGCTTGGACCACATAAAAGAAGTTTTGGAACATGTGATTCATGAGGTGGAGCTTGATATTCATTAGGTCAAAGAATTCAGGATGGCCTACTAAGAATATCTGAGATTAATAACAGATTTTGATATGCTCACCATTGAGTTAGAATCAGAGAAGATAAAGCTGCACTTCCATAAGAAGATGGAAAACAAGACCATAGATGCACTAACGCCTGATTTCATTGGTTTTTCTGCACGAGCCTTCACTCAATCTAAGCAGGTGATAAAGAATACAAAGAAATGTGATAATGACTGGGATGAGATCATAGGAAAATCTAGGAGGTTGAACTTCCAAGTGCTCCATTTAGATATAATGGAGTGGAACAAGCTCTAGGCATTGATTGGAAGGTTTTTGGAATATGCCATTGTGAAGAAGCAAGAGGGAAATCTAATTATTGATGATGAATTCCTCACAAAGTAGCTGCAACAAGGCAATCGGCTACAAAACAAAAGAGCTACAGTGCTACTCACTAGAGGACAAAATAGGCTAAATGACAAAATGTAATTTTATATTGTAAAGTATTTGGGGTAGGTGAAACCCTAATTTGTAGTGAATCTTTGACACACAATGAGATTAAATCTTGGCCCTTCATTTTTCTTTTTGGACACTATAAATAGGGGGTCTCCTCTCATTTTTAAGGGAGAGTTGAGTTGTAAAGAAATGCTGCTAGAATTTTAATAGAAATTCATTGACTTTTGGTGGATTCTTGAGTTCCAATTTCATGTTACATGATTCTTCTCCCATATTTAGTGGATTTGAATAGATTTACTTTGTTGTTTATGAGTTTTGCAAGTTATGAGTAAGTTAGTTAATGCTGTACATTGATATTGAAGATTTTTTTTGTGTGTTGGCAACCTTCCTTGTCCCTACTTTTTGCTATTTATTGATGATAAATAGCTGTGTAAAGTTAGTTTGGGAATAAATTAAAAGTTGCACTAAATTTCTATCTTTATTCATGCTTATGGTGAATGAATGGTTGAAAATCTATAGTCCTTATAAGATTGCACTAGTTTCATGAGACTATGAAGTAATCTGATTAAGTGGAACTTAGTTTTAGGAAGGCTGTCTGCAATAGGGTACTCCATTATCTTTATTCATTGTTAGTTTTAGGTCTAGGAACTTTCTCCCTTCCCTATCCTTTTTCCTTTTTTTTAGTAGTGACTTTGAACAAGGTTCATTGCACATTGTAAAGCCAAAACTAAAGTTGAAATAGGAGTTCAAGACTGCTGTTTGAACCTATAACAATTGTGTAATAACTTTCCCATCTTAAGAACTCCATTGGAATATCCAATTCTCCTCCAACTTAACTTATGTAAGTCTACCCTATGATTACCAACAATATCACATCAAAACAACTAAGACATTCCAAGCATGTCATGAACTGACACCTAAGAGACCTTGGGGTAGTTTTCAACAACTTGTTGTTGGAGATTGTATTTCAAGAGAGGGGATGCACCTATGCATTACCTATGTTGAGAAGTGAAAAAACACACATTAACACATTCAACTATGTTCACCCAAGCTGCAATTAAGGAGATGGAAGCTAGATTGGGAGAGTATGAAAATGAAGAAAAGTTATGATGAAGTCAATAAATTGTTCATGGAAATGTGAAGTTGAAGGAACAATTGAAAGGAGTAGGCCCCTCATAGAACAAGGAAATAATGTTATACCAGCATGCTCATGCTCCACCAGTTGATATAGAAAGTGCTTCTACTAAACAAGTGACATTCTTAGACAGGAGATTGAAGAGTTAAAGAAATCCAATAGTGAGGGTAAGGATGGAGCGAATAAGGAAATATGCAATGTTTTAGAGAATGTCCTCAAGCATAGGATAAAGCTAATTGTGGATAAGTTGGAAAGTGTGCATGATTGCTATAGCTCATTGACACATGCAATTGATTAGATGAAAACACATCTACCCATACTAGATCCCTTTTTTAAGAGCTGGTAGCCCATACACCACACATTGGTAACCTTGTGAAAAATCTTATAGAAGAGTATTGAGGCTCCTGCAACATTAAAACCTACCAAGCAGGTGACCAAAATAGTTATAGATGAATTCCAATATATGCAAGGAGAGGACCAAAATATTAGAACAATAATAGATTCATTTCATACTCTAAATCAGTGGTTTGTGCAAAAACTATTGAAAGATGATGACCACTTGAAGAACCTCAATGAATGGAAGAGTGAATTTGGCTAGATTGTTCTATAGTGCATCACTCGCATACAAAAGGATGGTGAGTAGAGTCTTGACAGGTTTGACTTAATCATGGATGAAGTAATAATAGCGTTGGATGCTAGATATTCTAAGTTTATCATGGATGGTAGGGCGTTACTAGATAGCTAGTGAAAGATTCACCTTGAAAATATATTGAAAATTCAAGAATACAAATGGCCACATGATTAGACAATGTACAAGTGGGAGCAGAGGTATATGGGTCCCCCCCCGAATAGTAGGCCTTGGGGCTATCACAGTGGAAGAACCACACATTTAGATACACTAATATGGAGAAAGGACCTTGAACAAATCTTCAGTGATCACAGGTGCCTTATGGAGATTAACGGACTATGGTGTCTTGAGTGCTACAAACTTCATTAGTTATCTACTTTCTCTGTTTTATGTTTTAAGAAAAACTAATCTTTAGTCTAGTTTATACGAACAGGCGTGAATTTTGAAAATATGCCATATTTTGTAACGATTTGAAGCTTATTGCTTCTCTTATAAAAGAGAAACCAAGACTGAATTTTGATATCATCATCATAGGCATTTATAGAAACATATATGAGGAAACTTATGTGATATTGCAATATCTATTTGAAGCAATTAATGGAAAAGAAGATTTAATCTAGTGCTCGAATTTTGGTCTCAATTATTTGTTGATAATACTGTGTATGATTAGATTTTTTATGTATTTTAGGTTGGAATATAGGGGTATATTATGAATTGGTATCAATTATTTGTTCATAATCATCTACATTGCTGATTACATTGCATTGCACATCTTTCAAACTCAAAGCATTACTTCACATTGCATAACTAATAACTAGATGTTGATAGATGACAAAATTTCAATTACAATATAGTTTTTACATAGTCAACCTAAGCAGTTATGTAATTAATTCACATTGCATAACTAATAACTAGGGTCCATTGCCAATTGCATTTGCTTGTCATGGAATTCCATGAGACCATGTTTCTTTGAGGCATTTTTTAAAATAGTTCACTGCCTTGTCTATGCTACCACATTTTTCATACATATTGTCTACCAAAGTAGTTTATCAAATAGTTCACTACCTTGTTGCTATGGCTAAAAGCCTAAAACAAGTGCTTTCAAACAAGTTATGGATGCTTGGAATTTTTTTATCAAAGCATAATAGTAAGCAATAGCATAGACAAGGTAGTGAATTGGTTGAAAAAATGCCTCAAAGAAATGTGGTTTCATGGTGATGGAATTCCATGACAATCCATAACAATTCGCTTGTCATGGCATTCATCACAGGCATTCCATCACCATGAGACCACATTTCTTTGAGGCACTTTTTCCAAAGTTCATTGCCTTGTCTATGCTACCACATTTTTCATACATGTCTACCAAAGTTGTAGACCATATATATGATCAACAAGGGCAAGAAAAGAAGGATTTGGAAATTTTAAGAAAGGCAACTCGCATAGATCCACATGATGCCCATGCATTTATCAAGATGGGTGAGTTATTAATATTGACAGACCCCAGTGTAGCTTTAGATTCTCTTAAGGCAACAAAGTCTATTCTGAAGAAGATTAGAGAAGAAGTACCCATTGAATTGTTAAACATTGGGGTTCTTCATTTTGAGTGTGATGAACTAGAGTTGGCTCAACAAACTTTTATGGAGGCATTAGGAAATGGCATTTGGGTTGAATTCATAAATAAAAGCCCTAGTGCGAATTAAGTAGTTTTTTCTGTGCACTTTAAGGATATGGAATTCTTCCATCAAGTAGAAGAAGGTGGTGTTTCACTTGAGTTACCATGGGATAAAGTCACAACAATATTTAATATTGCTAGGTTGTTTGAACAACTACATGATACTGAAAAAAAAAATCTTTTATATATGCCAAAATTGTTCAAGTTCCTAATTATATGGATGCATATCTATGTCTTGCAGCCATGGCTCAAGCTCAAAATGAGAACCAACGAAGCCTAGAATTGATTGGGGATGCACTTAAGGTGGATAAAAACTCATCAAATTCTTTATGTGTGCTTGGAAACATGGAACTAAAAATAGATGACTAGCTTAAAGCAAAAGAAACAATTAAAGTAGAATGCCAACTTGTCTTGGCTAATGAAGCAAAATGAAAAGTTGATGAAGAAAAAAGGATTTAGATGGAAAGGAGAAAGCAAGAGGAATAACTTCAGTGGGTGATGCAACAAGAGGAGCAATTTGAACATGTGAAGGAATTATGGAAGAGTAAGCATAAGGACAAGGATGATGATGATGATGAGGCTGGTCAGTCTGGGAAGAAACATAAGAAGGAAAAGAAGAAAAAGAAGAAAAAGAAGAAGGATAAGGACCACAAGGCTTATGATTCTTATATGGAGGAACATGATGTTTCCATGGAAGATGAGGCAAATTATATGAGTGATAAGGTACAAGATGATGCAAAAAATTCCCAAGATCTTCTTGCAACTTCAGGTCTAGAAGACTCTGATGATGGTGAGACAGATTCTCCAATTTCAACAAAATCATGAAGGAGACATACATACTTTGATTCTGAAGATGATGAACCATTGTAGAAATAGAGTCTGAGAGAAGATGATCCATATGATGATGATGTCTAGGCTTCCTAAGCATTAACCAAGCCTATCTCCTATTCTTCAAAACAAAAATACCCAAGGCCCATGGGAAATGAATGCTGAGCATTTGAGTTTCAACAGACTAAAATAGGTTTCCCATAAAAAACAAGAAAGAGGAAAAATGAAAAGATAACATACACATGATTCATTTGAGGTTTTTTGATAAGATATCATTTAACTATGTCAAATGGATTTGGAAGGGACAAAGCATATTTGATTGACTAAAATTTTGAGGTAGCTTATCCATCGCCATTGTATGCATCATCTTCTCTTGGAATTTGTTGAAACTCAAATGATCATCATTCATTTCCCATGGGAATTGGGGATGTTTCTCTTGGAAAATAGGAGCTAGGTTTGGTTAAAGCTTAGGAAGCCTAGACATCGTCATCATATGGATCATCTTCACTCGGACTCTATTTCTGCAATGGTTCATCATCTTTAGAATCAGAGTATGCATGTCTCCTTTTGTGATTTTTTTGAAACTAGAGAATATGTCCGCCATCATTAGAGTCTTCTAGACCTATAGCTGCAATCATGGGAATTTTTTGCATCATCTAGTGCCTTATCACTCATATAATTTGCCTCATCTTCCATGACAATATCAGGGTCCTCCATATAAGAATCATAAGCCTTGTGGTCCTTATCCTTCTTCTTTTCCTTCTTTTGTTTCTTCTCAAACTGACCAGCCTCATCATCGTCATCATTCCTACCCTGGCACTTGTAACTCTTCCATAATTCCTTCACACATTCAAATTGTTCCACTTGTTGCATCACCCACCGAAGTTCTTCCTATTTCTTTCTCCTTTCCATTTGAATCCTTCGTTCTTCATCAACTTTTCATTTTGCTTCATTAGCCAAGACAAGTTGGTGTGCTAATTTAATTGTTTCTTTTGCCTTAATCCAATCATTTGTCTTCAATTCCATGTTTCCAAGCATACATAGAGCATTTGATGATTTTTTATCCACCTTAAGTGCATCCCCAATCAATTCTAGGCTTGGTGCATTATAGAAATAGATTCCAAGAGAAGATGGTGCATACAATGATGATGGATAAGCTACCTCAAAATTTTAGTCAATCAAATATGATTTGTCCCTTCCAAATCCATTTGACATAATTAAATGAGATCTTATAATTTGCCTCATCGTCTATGGCAACATCATGTTCCTCCATATAAGAATCATATGCCTTGTGGTCCTTATCCTTATTCTTTTTCATCTTTTCCTTCTTTTGTTTCTTTTGAGACTGACTAGCCTCATCATCATCATCATCCTGTCCTTACACTTACTCTTCCATAATTCCTTCACACATTCAAATTGCTCCTCTTGTTGAATCACCCATCGAAGTTCTTTCTCTTGCTTTCTCCTTTCTATCTGAATCCTTTGTTCTTCATCAACTTTTTCATTTTGCTCCATCAACCAAGACAAGTTAGTGTGCTACTTTAATTGTTTCTTTTTCTTTAAGCCAGTCATTTGTTTTAAGTTCCATGTTTCCAAGCATACATAAAGTATTTTATGAGTTTTTATCCACCTAAGTGCATCCCCAGTCAATTCTAGGTTTGGTGCATTGTAGAAACATATTCTAAGAATGATGATGGATAAGTTACCTCAAAATTTTAGTCAATCAAATATGCTTTGTCCCTTCCAAATTCATTTGACATAGTTAAATGAGATCTTATAAGTTTCCTCATCTTCCATGGAAACATCAGCTTCCTCCATATAAGAATCATAAGCCTTGTAGTCCTTATCCTTCTTTTGTTTCTTTTCAGACTAACCAACCTCATCATCGTCATCATCCTTGTCCTTACAATTACTCTTCCATAATTCCTTCACACGTTCAAATTTCTCCTCTTGTTGAATCACCCGTCGAAGTTCTTCCTCTTTCTTTCTCCTTTCCATTTGAATCCTTCGTTCTTCATCAACTTTTCATTTTTCTTTATCAGCCAAGACAAGTTGGTTTGCTACTTTAATTGTTTCTTTTGCTTTAAGCTGGTCATCTATTTTTAGTTCCATGTTTCCAAGCATACATAAAGCATTTGATGATTTTTTATCTACCTTAAGTGCATCTCCAATCAATTCTAGGCTTGGTGCATTGTAGAAACAAATTCCAAGAGAAGATGATGCATACAATGACGATGGATAAGCTACCTCAAAATTTTAGTCAATCAAATATGTTTTGTCCCTTCCAAATACATTTTACATAGTTAAATGAGATCTTATCAAAAACCTCAAATGAATCATTTGTATATTATCTTTTCATTTTTCCTCTTTCTTGTTTTTCATGGGCAACCTATTTTAGTCTTTATTTTAGAACATTTTTTGTGTCCTTCAATGTATTATGCTTTATCTTTCTATCAAATTCTAGATTAAAAGAACCTATAATTGAATACGTATTAATTCATCTAGTTTTATTTTACAGTCCCAAATAGGTGGATTAAATTATTCTGATGTTAAACAAATCTTGTACAAAGTAATGTCCCCTTTTCGAAATGAAACCAACTTAAAACTCAAATGCTCATCGTTCATTTCCCATGGGCCTTGGGATTTTCTCTTGGAAAATAGGAGTATAATAATAACTCAAGAGGATCTTAATGTCATAAAAGGGGCCACTTAAGTGTTGGCATAGAGACCAGGAAATGTTTATGTTGCAAATGGGGTAGCCGTTGTGCTAGTTGAAAGGGGTCAATTTGATATTACAAAGGAAATTTTTACACAAGTACAAGAAGTTGTCACAGGAAACATCTTTTCTCAGATGCTTGATGTGTGGGTAAATCTAGCACATGTTTACTTTGCACAAGTAGAGTTTGTGCTTGCAGTGAAAATGTTTATGCTGCAAATAGGGAAACCATTGTAAAGTGTTGGCACAAAGACTAGGAAATTTTTATGTTGCAAATGGGGCAGCCATTGTGCTAGCTGAAAGGGGTCAATTTGATATTGCAAAGGAAATATTTACACAGGTACAAGAAGCTGTTGTAGGAAACATCTTTGTTCAGATGCTTGATGTGTGGGTAAATCTAGGACATGTTTACTTTGCACAAGGACAATTTGCACTTGCAGTGAAAATGTATCAAAATTGTTTGAGAAAATTCTATTTTGGCATTAACACCCAAATTTTATTATACTTAGCTCGAACAAATTATGAAGAAGAATAGTGGTAAGATTGTAAAAGAACATTATTAAGAGTAGTAGATTGTAATGAGCATTTTGAATTTGTGTTTAATGTAATGAGGGTTTGAAATTACCTTTGAATTCATTGTAGAGGGCATCCCCAAATTAGATTTTTCTATAGAGGGCCTTGACGAATTCAAATTCGTTGCAACAAAATCCAAATTCCTTTCCCTTGCCCACCTTTTCAAAAGTCTCCAGGTACTCTTTGAATCCTTATCGCCGATGCAAGTAGTTGCTATAATTGATCAAAATGACTCATGCCAGGCTAACGAATGAAGTGAGGTCAAGTGAGATGAATGAATCTGCAATGAACATGAATAATTGTGCCAATGCATTGTGCACATGAATACATCACACCAATAATTGGTTGACTTGTTTTTCAAAAGTTTTGTCTAATTTGGATTTGATGACTAACTATTTAGTCATTTTTATTTATGTGAATAAATAATTTTTTAGTCAACAACCAGATTAGTCATTTATTTACTCATTTATAACTGAGTTGCAAAAAATGAGTAGAATTTAGTCATTTTTAGTTGTAACTGTGACTAAAAGTCTTAGTCACCTAGTCATTTATTTGCTAAATTCTACTAGTGGATGGTAAAGAGACATTGTGGTGGTTGCTCTAGTTGCTCCAAGATAGTGAACCTCCTTGTAGTTGTTTCTTTTTAATATAAAAGAAGTGATCTTCCTAGGCAATGAGTCCTTAGCAGTGAGCCTTTCTCTGGACAATGAGTCCTCTAGGAAGTGAGCTCTAGGCAGTAAGCCTCTTGTAATCAGTTGTGGTTTTCATATAGTGAGTTAATCCTCATCATGGTTTTTCCCTTCTAGGTTTTTCCACATAAATATCCAGTGTTCTATTGTGGATGTTTGTGGATGTGTTGTTATTTCATTTGTTTACATGCTAATGCTTAATAAGGGTTTGAAGGTTTTAATGTACAACTAATTCACCCCCCTCTCAGTTACCACATGTGTGTCTAATAATTGGTATTAGAGAAAATATTCATTGGAAGAAGCTTAACCACTTGAGGTAGATCTAGATGGCACACAAGAATGGTTTCAAATCTCATATATTTGATGGAAAAAATTATGCTTTTTGGAAAGCTAGGATGAAATCCTTTCTCACTACATTAGGGTTTGGTGTATGAAAATCAATCAAAAATGGATATGGGTGAAAGTACAAAGCTATGCCACACTTTGGGCAAACCAAAATATTTCTATCGAATTAGTTTCAAGTAAAACAGTTTCGATCAAGTGGGTTTCGGTCGAAACTAGGTGGTGGTAATGTGAATCCAATGTGGCCACAGGTTTTTGATCTAAAAGGTTTCAACCAAAACTTTTCCATCGAATACGTTTTGACCAAAAATGGGAAATATAAAAATTAAAAAAAATAGGCTGATGTATTTTCCCCTAGATGTTCGACTGAAACTCTTGAGAATGAAAGACATTTGATTGAGTGGGCGACTAAGGTTTCTAAAAAATCAAATCAAAGCACATGTTTTTCACTCATACATGTTTGCAGTGAAAAGCTTGTCTATCATGATTTGCAATAGAAGTGCCTCCATTCGTGGTTTATAGGGATTTGATTAGAAATATGGTCATAAGGGTTTTTAGATGTTAATGGTGTTGATGTTGTGTGCAAATATATGTGAATTATATCTTAAGAATTTGTGTCAAAGTACCTTATACTTTCATAATTTTTTCTTCTTGTAGTGATTTATTAACATGAAGGATGACAAATTTATACTAGCCTTACAATTTCAAATGGCTTTCTCAATTTTAAACAATGTCTAAGAATAGTAAAGTGGCAATGTCATATGTATAGATGAGTAGTGTTGAAGAAAATGTGACGTTATTCTTGATTTTAGTGTATCTATTATACTGGTTCAAGACTAGAGAGACATTATATTGGTTCTTTAGGTTTTCACTAATTTTAATGTAGATTATTTCTCTTAGGTTTTCATTGATAAAGACAAAATTTATTATTCCTTTCTATTATTCTAAAAAAGATCAACTTGCATGAAATCAATTTGTCTGAATTGTTTTAGGAAATAAATATATGTTAACAAGACCCAACTAAATACCCAACTGAAAAACCCAATTTTTTTGATTTTTTAAAATATATGTTACAAAATTGGGATATTTAAGCCAATTGAATACCTAAGTCATTTCAAAAGGCCCTATTAACCTATACTATGATAAATCATTCTTACTCAAAGATAGGGCTTGTCTAAGGCAATAAAATGGATCAAATAGTACAACTAAACCAAATTTGGAAAAACTCTAAAAAATTGAAAATGCCATAATCAAACTCAAAAAATCATAAACGTGAATCCTAGGAACTCAAATTTTAAAACTTATTGTCTTCTCCATTGTAGAAATGATGATTGATATGACAAATTTTCCCTAAAAAAAGTGATAGTCTTCCTCCTATCAAATAAGCTCCACAAGCACAACTTAGAGGGTCTAAGAAAAAGAAAATATAGTTAAGTGAATAAAAATTGACAACATTTGATGTATAAACAACACAAAACAGGGGAATTTGTAAGGAAAATAAGTGGATAAAGGACCGATGGTCTAAAATGAAGCGATCAAAAGTCTGATGGAAATCCAATTTGACAATAACAAATATCAATCAGTAACTTAATAGGGACCATAAGAGAAAGGACAAGATAACATGAACTATAGTCCAAACTGGTGAAAACAAAATATTAAAATAAGTTTTGTAGGTTGTGTAAGGATAGGAAAATAGGTAGTTTTCAAAAATATAATTTATGTCATACTATCTATGTTGAACACCCAAAATACTGAGAGGGTGGGGAGAGAATTAGTATTCTCTTGAACCATTAAAAAATTAAACACCCAATCACCAAAGCATATTCAATTGTAATAAAGAAAGAAAGCACAAAACATTAACAACACCACATAACACATGAACACCATGATTTTTACATGGAAAACCTAAAATGGGAAAAACCATGGTGAGGGTTAGCTCACAATATGTTATAACTAGTTGTAGTATATTTACAAAAGTGTTCACTACAGGTGAACTCACTGTCCAAGTGGACTCACTCCCCACAAAGAAAAAGGATAGAAGAGATATTGTGGATCACAACCTATTTTGAACTATTACAATTGCATCTATCATATGTATGAAATATAATTCTAATGAAGCTCAATAAACCAATTTTACACGCTTCATCTGATTTTGATCTAACACTCTACTTTCCTCTACATTTACATCACCTCAATCTTCTACTCAATATTCACAACTTACATTCACATTTTTCTAATAATATTCACATTTAGAATCTTCACATCACACATCATATGTTCATTTCCTACCTCAAAACATTGAAAATATCTAACATATGTATCCACATCAACTCTAACATCAATTAGGTTGGCCTAATTAGATATAATATTCAAAATATAACTTGTCGGATCAAAAAATTTCATGCATATCTCGCCCCAAGATTCAATCCTCAGAATAAATTAAAATAGGTCGACATGGAACTATAATAGATCCCATGTAAGACTACAACACTTATTTATCCTTCACATACCTTCAAACTTGTTAAGTCGGCATGGCATAAGACCTAATAACAAAATCCTTCAAATGTGTATCCACATATAGACATGTGGACCTCAAAACTCAATGCCAACTAGAATTCCTACAGCAATGCCATCTGTCAACATCTCCTTAAATCCGCAAAGCCAAAAACTTATCTGTGAAGAAGTACAAACTCTCCCTCACAAATGCACTGTACAGAGGATAACTATAATTTTCCAAACCAATTTCTGTTACTCATATCTTTCGATCCAATAGCCAAAACACTATGAAAAATTGGAATAAGATACATCTAACATCCTACAAAATAATTTTAGAAGCGCAAAGTTAAACCTTTATTTGTAGACTGGTGTAGACCCAAAAATTGAAGCATTGTTACACTAAATCAACAATATTGACACTTAGTTGATTTCCCATTACAACCATCTTTATCAGACCAAACCACTTAGCAAAAATGTCTTCTACGAACACTCCAAAACTTGTTAGAGCCAAATGAAATTATTCTCATCATGATCTTCATATTTGGGTATAATGTTGACATCAATGGCAACATTGTAATGCTCATGTTTCCAACAACATCATCAATGAAAAACTTCTCATTCTTCCAACAATCTCCCCCTTTGTCATTGATGACAACATGCCAAGAATATCTCCTAAATTTTCCAAACCATTCCCCCCTTTGACATCAATGGAAAAGGGTACATATACAACTGTTCTATCTCTCACCAAAACTCCCCCTAAGAAATGCAAGCATATATACAAACTAAAAATATTGGATTGACTCCCCTTGAGTCACGTGCTAGAGCAAAAACCAAAAATTGTACTAGAAAAATACTCTACATATTCCACATATATACAACGAATTGGAATAAAAATACTGAAATGCATGAAAAAATGAGAAATAAGTCAACCATAGGAGGTTAACACTTGCAACTTCTATACATGGGCTTGCCATTCTTTCCTACCTTCTTCCCAATCTTTCTTTGCTCCCACAAACAATCTGCATTGTGTTTCAAATTCCAATAGTAGCTCTTCTCCATCTTCTAGAGTGTCGGCTACTAGATTCATTTTCTTAGCTTTGTCAACACTTAAAAGGGATTTTGAAACAAGTAATAGTTTGGGATTGACCAAGTCCCTTATTTATCCAAACTGTAGAATGATGTGTTCTTTTTGGGATTGTAGCTGGAAGAGTTTCTTATGTAGATCTTCAATGGTATTCCTTGTGTCTCTAGTTAGGTCGAGTGTCAAATTATAGGAACTTAAGGCAGTGTTGATTTGAGACTTAATGGAGTCCATTTACTTTCTAATGCTCTATGTGGCTCTGGGTCACTTCATGTCATATTAATATAGATCCTTTTCCTCATCAATACATCCTTATGTATCCTTCAACAATTCTAATTTTTTTATGTGTAAGAGCACATTTGTCAACTATTTCCAGTATTTTATTATTATTATTAATTCTCTTCTCAACCTTTCTCTGCTTCATCTTTAAGTCCAGATGCATACACCTTAAAAGAGTCAATTAACAATTTTAGATTTTTCATATCGGATAGTGATGTATCTATATTTGCACTGAGTATGGTCTCTTGTAATGCTTTCACCACTTCCTCCATCAGATCTCCACTTCTATGGTGTGTCTCAATGATTTCTTTTCTTGCAGATGCATGAAATACATCTCCTAGTTGCAGCTTGTGGAGGGGAGAGGTCTTATCCAAATCCACATTACCCTGATGCATCGACAATTGTAGTAATTATGATGACACAATAGGTTGGAACTTGGGCTGCATACTTAATAGATTCTTCAAGGAATCTATGGAGGAGCTAGAAGATTCATTGGAAGGCTTTGCGATTTCTATATCCTTTCCCTTTAGGTCCTTTTCCTCAATATTTTTGAAGCTTGTTGGATTTTCTCTTTCTATCTATGCATCTCTAGATGCATCCTTATCTTCATCTTTCTTTTCTTGCTCTTCTTCCTTCTCTGCATCAACATTTTCATTGTCATTATCCTTTTTTTCTTCCTCAATAGGGATTTTTGTGTTATCTAGAGGAGTAGTTCTTTTCGGTACCAAAGGAGGAGTAGCATTATCCTTTGTAATGTCTTCTCTGATCACTGCTTAACATATTTTTCTATCATGTATTCTACTTTCAAAGGTGTATTTTCCTATGAAGCTTATTCATTTGCATCATGCTCATGTTGAGCATTGTTTGTATACACATCATATTCAATGTTTGGTTCTAGAGCAGGGGTTTCCTCATTTAATTCTTCTTTATTCACTATTGTCATTCCCAATTTATTTTACTTTTTTAATGCTCTCCTTTCTAATTCTTTCAAGATCATTATGATCTTTACCCATAAGGGTTGTCACCCTTTTCTTAGTTCTTAGATCTTTGTTGAATATAGTATCCAAGGTGGCTCTGATATCCTTGGAGAGAGGAGCACTTATCCTTTCCAATGCTTCTTCCTTAAGCCTTGCTTCTTCTTCTACAACTTATTTCCTTCTTTATAATAAAACATTCCATAAGTCTTCAGGTATTTGCTTCTTGATGTTTCTCATGTCTACCTCAAGCACAACAATATACTTGATGATAGCCTTAATAATGGTGTCCTTATCCACGTCATCTGCCTCTTTGTATAAGGCTAAAGTTTCTCCCAACATCTCATTTTGCAAAATACTATTGAATAGTGCTTCTAGTTTTTTAGGTGAGTGAGGTCTTATCGGTTTTGATTTTTTTTTCCTTTGATTTCATCTAAAGTCCTCTTTTGACTTGTTTCTTTTGCTTTATTTTTCTCCAATGACACCTTCTTGGTGGCCTCTTTCTTCTTTTCCCTCATATGAATAACAAATTTCTTATTTTCTTCTTCAATCTCATCTTCACTATCAATATAAATAATATCAACCTTCTTCTTTTCACACTGGATTCACCTTGTGAAGCATCACTTCTCCTTCTTCGGACCAACTATGGTCCTTCTTCCATTTTCTCTTCTTCTTCTGCTATGTTGACACTTATATTCTTCTCTCTCATTTCCTTTTTCTTTACTCTTCTCTTGGAAGGGACAACAAGTGGTGCAATAGTGGTGCTCTTCTTCTCAACTCTTGCAGTTTGAACAATCAAATGGGATTTGTCCCTTATCGAAGGACTATTCTAGTAGAAGGCATAGTCCCAGAGGACTTCTAGATAGAGGGAGGAGTGGTAGTAGTCCTACCTAATCTTCTTAAGCTGGATCCTCCTGTACCACTTGATTCTCCTTTATCTTTCTCCCTTGCATGCTGCATTTGTTCCCTAGAGATGCCCATTTCCTTTGCAATCTCTTCTACCATCTTTCTGACCTTCTTTTGTATTATTGGTTTCTTCTTCTCCACATGTACCTCCATGGATTTTTTTGCATATGTTCCATACCTTTCCTTTGATGTATCCTTATGACTCTTCAGCAAAACATCAGCTAAACCAAGAACATATTCCTTAGTTACTTCATATCCCAATTCAAGGATCTACATAGACCTTGGTTCTACTGCTTCCATGATGCATTTGTTTTTTGACACCAAAAATGTGATGTCACTCTCATATTTCTTTTCAAGATTCCTTGGGATTCTATCTCTGGCTTGCATCTTCTTCTAGAAAAATGAAAAGAAGGCTATGAGAGCCTCATCTTAAGCATTTATGTCACCAAGAATCCTCATGAAATATGCAATCTAATGGGAAACTGGTCTTCCTTTCAACAAAGTTATACTTTTTGTTCTGAGAAGCTCCTTCAAGAAATAAATAGAAAACATATAACTAAAGTACCATATTTAAATGTATATTTCTTCTCTTTGGTTTGGTTCAAATTTTCCATCAGTTGTTGCCTTAGCAACTCACAAATATCATAGTCCACACCTTTCTCAACCATCTCCTATCCCACATTAATTATTGTGGAAGATACTAAATTTTACCTATTTGTAAAATAGATCTTGTAACCAATTACCATTACATCATATCTCATAGCTGGGTTTCTAATTGTGTTAATAGTTAGAGCTCTCTTGTCATAGGTTACACCTATAAGTTCCATAACTACTTTATTCTTGACAGATTTCAACATTGGAACAGGTCCGATGGAGCAAAGACCTATAACCTCTCTTATTACATCCTTTGTTATCACACCAAGCATGCCAGTCTAGATGAATTTATCATGAATTCCACTAAGTTCCATTCTAACCCACTTTTCCTCATGAAAAAAATTATGAAACCATTGCCATACATTTAGTTTCTTCACAACTAGGATTTTGTATTCAAGTTTTAGGGAAAATTCATCTCCAATTAACTCATTTATCGACAAATCTCCAAGCTTACTGTGATCATATTCATCCATTTCCCCATGAATATAACTCCTAATATCCTCAATTGGAAAAAACTAATAAGGAATATGAGAAAATGCACCTAACAGGTCATCTTCTACAAATTTTGTAGGATATTTCTTGAATTTTGGTTGTGGTTTCTCGGTTACTTCAATAACCCTTGGTGTATCCATTGTAAAATAGATTTAAACTACTTTCAAACAAGGTTCTTCAAAAACTAGGGCAAATAGAATTTGTAAATACCTTTTGTTTTGCTTGCCGAACTAGGTTTTTGATACACTAAATCTCAAATCGCCTTGCTAACTTTGAATTCATGCCTTTGCTGCTTCGCTTCTTCTTGAATTCTTTTGTGAATGAATTTTCCTTAGTTAAATCATTGACAATCCTTCAATCTGACCTAATTTTGTATTAAATGCTTCAACTAATAAAGCTATCAACCCTTCATCTATATGGGTATGTGCAAGATCATCATGGAAAAAATAGGCCCTTAAGTGGCAAAAAATTTAGAAAAATCAGAGTTAGGCAACTTGACATAAAAATTTGAATAAGTTATCTATATTATTTCAAAAATATGTAAGAATATAATTTGTAGCAATTTGAATGTAGTTTCTAAACTACTAGGATTATTTTTTAAAAAACAAAATCTATTTGGTGAAAATTTGAAATTTCAATGTAGTAGTACTTAAATTCCAGGGAAAAAATAAGAAGTAGGTGTCTGTTTGACCACCCTAACCACAATAAAATGATAATATTTTAGATATAAGTAGAGGACTCATGTCCTAATGTGATACATATTTTTTTATAATTTTTTCCAAGTAAATAATTAATTATGATTTTTTTATTACAAATTTAAAAAAATATAAAAACTCGTATGTCTAACCACCTTAACTTGGTCAAAAATTCATGAAATTCATTTTTTTTTAATCCTATAGTATACAAAGTATAGAATGTGATGCATGTTTTAGATTGAAAAAATATGATACCGTTTGAAATCTATAGATGATTTTCAATCAGCCTATCAATGAGGACTTTAGTCATAATTCAAATAGAAAATGAATAATAATTATTTATTAAATTCAAAGTAAAGAATAATTTATATTGGTGGAAAGCTGAGAATCTCCTTTAAAAACCCTTTTCATTTTATTAGTTTTGGGTTAAAAAAAGGTCGTCAGCCACATACCCTACAAATACCCATCATATCGCCACTTTTTGGCCCATCATGATCGTGCACATACCCATATGCACAAACAACTTTTGAAGCTCTACAAACTTTCAAATCATCATATTTTCTTTCATAATCTTCACCAACAGATCAAACATGTTGATCTTCATCATATATCTTCATGCTGAGGCATCGACGCCTCTTCTTTGGCGGGGGACAAAATATTTTCACTAAAGCTCCCCCTAAGATGAAGCTCTTAACTTACTTTCCAGAGGAAACATTTGCACCAAAGGATGGTACATTTTCTTCCTTGAATTCAGTCTCTTCTCCAAATATTTTCCATTTCCTTCTTTATTTCTACTAGATCCACCTTTTTAATTAGTTCATCCCTCTTTACCAGATTATCTTTCCTCGTATTTATGCTTTTGCAAAACTTGGATATGTATCCATGCCTATTGCAGTCATAGCATACAACATTATTTTGAATAGTATTCCTTCCATTCATTCTGGATCTACATTGATTAGCTCTTTGTGTCCAAATCCATGGTATGTAAAACATCATCCTTTAAGAGATTGAATCATTCTACCATTGTTATATGCATTCATCATTTGACTTCTGTACTCACTAGTTTTATGATAAAATTTCTTTCATGTAAAGGGGTGATCCCGCAATATTGGTTTACATTTTTTGCCAAACTAGATACTGAAATAATTTTTTCTAACTAAATCTTCAATTTCGGGCACCTATAGTGGCTAAACCGTGAGGAATTTGAAGATGACGCAAACTAGTGATTTGTGACATTTTTTCTGTAGATTCTAAATATATTTTTTTCAATTTTTTTGGAATCAGATTGCACTTCTTTTTCCATCTCCTTCAAAAAATAGTTTTTTTCAAAAAACAACATTTTTAAGGAGTGACACTCACCGTATAACACAATTTTTTTTCCATGAAGGATAAAATTCTAATTCTTTCGAATTTAAAGTTGTAACTTTGATAGCTAGTGCTTCCAATTGGTTAGACAATTTTTTATTGAATATTTTTTCTTTAATCAAGTTTCAAGTCAAACCAATTACAATTCGACATAGGCACTGTATAATGCGTAATTTTTTTGTATGTATCAAAATTCATTTTTTTTGTTGGATCAAGGACTTCAATATCTGGTGCACTCATATTTTTACTTTTTTGATAATTTGCTATTTTTCCACATGTGTAGAATAGAGCTTGATTTTTGGTGAAAAACCTATGTTTAATAAAACTAAAAAAAATACATAATAAAACCAAAACATATTAAAATTATAGTTGTTGGATAGCTCGTTCTGAGGACTACCTGATTCTAGTTGGGTTTGTGAATTCTCCTCCATTTTCATCCTCAACCCAAGCTTCAAAGGAAAAAAAATTGATTTTTTTGGTGCCAGAGAGCAGGAAGGTGGGAAAAGGGGGGTTCTAGCGAACCCCTAGGGGTTCGAGCAAACTAGGGTTCATTCGAACCCCATTTCAAAAAGGGGTTTTCATTGTGTTTTTTGGTGAGATGGTGGGAATTTTCATTGAATGGGTTCACTCAAACCTAGGTTCTAGTGAACCCTCTATTGGTTTATTCAAACCTATTAGTTCGCTCGAACCCCAAAAATGATTTTTTTTGGAATGGGGTCATTTTTTCAACTTTTCCTTCCCCACTCCAATTGTAAACCACTTTTGTGGGTTCACCCAAAGCATTGAATAGTAAAGGATGGAACATTTTGATTCATTTTTCTCCTACATTCCATTTCCTTATGTCCAAATTTATTACAAGAAAAAAAAAACCATTAAAGGATGGGTAACTTTGTGCATTTGGTTGTATGACCAGTTGTTGGTATGTGGCAATTGATCATGCAAATACTATACACTTGTAACATATCTTCATCGGGGTTCAGAGTCAGGCTGGGCCTCGAGTGGGGGTTTAGGGGAAACAACCCCTGATAGCAGGGGTTCAGGGGTGCAACCCCTGAATTATTTTTCCCATTAACACATAAAGGTTTTCCCACTGGCACATCAATGTTTTCTTGTTAATACGCCAAAGGAAAAAAATGAATTTGTAAAACCCTAATTCTAGAAGCTTCCAAAAATATTGTTATAAGTGGCTGGGATGTATGTTGTGGTATAGAATTCATGAGATTGTAATCTATTTTGCACTGGATAATAAAATCATTGGGTGGCTGAGTTTCTATGGATGTAGCCCATATTAGGTGAACCATGTTAAAATTCTGTGTTGATCTCCTCTGTGTTATTCTTCATTATTATTTTTGGGTTATTTAATCTACATATAATTGTTAATGCTTATTACTCCAATATGCTTGAATCCTAACACCAATGGTCTTCTAGCTTCATTCCTTTGATTTTGGATTTGCTTGCCATTATTCTTCTTATCTTCAGTCTTCTTTGGTTCATTGATCTTCTTTTCTGCATTTGAACTTTCTCCTATCTCACACCCTAATCCACCTTTATATTTAGAGCCTTTCTAATTTGCAATCATCTCATCAAGTGTTGTGGCACTCTTTTCTTTTCACCATTGCATTCAAACATTCTTCAATTCTTTTCTTTTCTTCAACTTGCACTTTCAAACTAGTGATGGATTCATTTGCTTGCTTCAATTGCTCACTAACTTCCTTATGTCTTTCTTTGAACTTCTTGATTTTCTCTCAATTTTTTGATGCACTCATTTTCTTCTTTGATATTTTCTTTCAGATCTCTATTTTCATCTTTAGTTTTTTCTAGATCTTCAAGGGAAACTGTTGAGTACTCCATATTTTTCAAGCATACAATCTTCTTCTATGATTCCAGTAATAGGAATCTCTTCTAGAGGAGTAGTAAATTTTCTATTTGTCATGTGTTCAACCTACAAGATCTTCCTTAAGCGTTTAATCTCCTTCCAAAGAACCAAGCTATGATACCAATTGTTGAACACCCAAAATACTAAGAGGGGGTGAATCGATATTCTCTTAAACCATTCAAACATTAAACATCCAATCACCAAATAAAATCAAAGAAAAGCTCCAAGAAAAAACCCCAGCTCTCCTATTTTTGGGGCTCTCAGACTGGAAAGGAGGATGAGGAGGTTAATTTATCCTCCCCTACTGCTAAGAGGAATAGTAAATCCATTAAGGGTGCTCATGAGGGTATTGAGGAGATTTCTATGCCCTCATCTATTGTTAAAAGAAAGAATTCCAAAATTGTGAAAGGTTGTTTGTTCACTCTTCAGATACTAAGAGGAAGAAGTATGCCACCTTTGAGGGAATTGGTGAAGGAAATTTGGAGGGTAAGAATCCTAGTGTGGTTGTGGGGCCAAAAAAACCCGTGTCTAAAGGTGTGAAGGAGGTCGTGAAACCTAAAATCAAATTTATGGAGGCATATGGTGAAGATCATGTGAAAGATAAAGGTAAAGATGTTATGGAGGATCAATAGAAAAACAAGGTAATCAATGTCAAGGTTTGATCCCTACACAATAGGACTAAAAAGAAGAACTCCAAAGAGGAGGGGTTTAGAAATCTTGATGAGAACAATAAAATGCTAGAAATTATTCAAGATGTTTCCAAGGATGTGGGTGTAATGAAAAATGATTCCGAGTCTCAAACATTTTTGCTTGAGGAGAAAATGCAGAAAGTGTACACAAATCTAGAGAAATTGGTTAAGGCTAGTGAAACAATGCTCCAAAAAAATGTTAAAGGGCTAAGCCTTCTTAATGAGAAGATGAAAAATTGGAAAGGTGAAGAGGTGATTGGGTTGCCAAAGGATGTTGATGTTATGGATATGGGTTTGATTAAAGGTAAATATGTTCCTTCTATTGGAATTTGCTTGAATACTTGTACTTGTATCCATGCAAAGAAACCTGCAAAGATTAAAAAAAGAGAGCTATCTGACATGGTTGATCTTCATGAATGCTTGATTTTGCAAGATTTGGAGGCAGCTAAAATTCTCAAAGACCTTCAATAGGCTATTGTTGTTTATTTTTTGTTTTTCTGGTTCACTTCTTGTTGGCTTCTTATTTAGTCTAGTTATATCTTTAGCATCTTTATTTTTGTAAAGGGTTTTAGGTCCCTTCAAAACCTATTTTACCTTTAGTCAGAAACATCATAATTATATGATATTATAGTATGTTGCAAAGGGTGTATAATACAACACAAAAAATTTTAATATTTGGTAGACTGTAAAAGAATAATATGCAATACTTAACGCCACATTAAGAGCCTTGTGGTATCACATGAGAACATTAGATTCTCAATAGAGAGATACAAGAGGTTGTATAGCATTGCATATGCCAATTCAATTATTTTTGGACTCATATATAGGCTGTACAACCATTAAATAGCCTTAAAACACACCTTAACATGCCTAAATAGGATATAATAAGGATGAACATTAGGAAAAAAGGTAAATTCATGGGAAGAAGATAATTTAGAGTTATTATGAAGGATATGTTTAAATAAATCACACAAAAAAATTAAGAGGGTATATAAGGAAAGGATAGTGGGAGAGGACATTGATCATATATGAGTGAGTGTAAGATATATACAAGTATGAGAGGAGATAATATATATGATACATATATCAAAACCATTTATATCTCTCTATATATAGAGAGAGATGAATGAATGGTAAATATATATATTTATATTTTCCTTTGTCTATTATATAATATTATGACATGTCTTTTGATTAGATCTTCCTTATACATAAAACTAGGGTAAAACACACCTCTTATAAATAACTTAGAACATTAGTTTGTATTTATTTTCAACATTTGGTTCTATTTTTAGGACTTCAAGTTTTGGTGGTAAGTGTTAGAGTAAATAGGAAAACAACTTAATAATCAACTAATTATTGATACCGTTTTACTTTATTACACTTAAGCTCAACTTAGGATTGATTTTTCTATATTTAGGTCCTATTGTCTCATAGCATAAGATGAGGAAAATTTTCATGATGTAATCTAATCCTCAAATAGGTTTTTATTTTTTTCTTTTATAAGAATTCATTGGGTTCAATATTGTAATCATCCAATCTAGGTTATTAGATTAATCAATACAAAATCCATCATGCTTTTTTGGTCAATATCTTCTTAAGGTTGTATAGCATAATCATAGGTGTTCTGGTTACAAATAATTTATTGGAGATATGGGGTTAAATATCAACTCCAATATGGTACTATAGCACTAGATCTATAAATTCCTATTCAAAATTTGAGATCTAACCTTGATGGAAAATTGACCCATGAAAAAAAACTATCATCATTGAACCCAAAATGTCTAAAAACCCTAAGACCACCTATCAAAACATCCAATCTATGAAATTGAAAAAAAAGAAAAAAATAGCACTTGAAAATTCATGCACATAATTTTGTATGATTGTATGATATATGTATAGGGATCTCCCATTAATGTTCTCCTATGTACATACTAGTATAGTTTTTTCAGTAAATCGAGTTTAATTTTTATTTTAGAAATTAAAAGAAAAATAAATCAAAGTAGGGTATCCTACATTGTTAATTTTGGTAGTGGTGTTATTTGAAATATTTGTTGACCAATGGATTCCTGATGACAAGATCTACCACCTACAATATATATGAACCAATGGGAGAATCTTCAACATATATGTTTTAGAATCCCCAAGAATATTTAGGTGATTGACAACCTTTTTGGCAACATTTCCAGTGATAACAAGGAATATTTTGGACAAATATAAAATAATTGAAACTATGGAATATATACCAATGGCTAGTAGAATATTCTGATAATGACATAATGATGATGCTAGTGAAAGTATATTGCACTACCTTACCCCAAAGCCCTGCTCCTTCCTAAAGGATCTATTTTTATCTTTTGGCCATAAGTTGGGTATATGTGTCAAAATCAAGAAAATGAGATATCATTGAAAGGTTGGTTCTGTGTACTTTTCATTGGTGTAAGTATCATTATCAAATTTTGCTGATGGTAAAGTTTATTTTCTATTGAAGTCTGATCATCATATTTGGCTTCCGAGCTCAAAACTATTATTCTAAATCTCCAATTTTCATGATTCTTGTGGTATTGGAAAATATATTTTATATCTCTTTAGATCTATAAATGCACCCTTTTTCTAATTTCCCTAGATATATTTTTCAATTTTTTATTATTTCACATTGTGCTCAATTAATTGGATCTCGTGGAACTTAAAAATGATATGTTTACATAAGATGACTTTATTTGATATGATTTAGATTCATTGAGGTTATTGGTCTAAATGATTTAATCATTTTATGGCCATCTTGGAAAAGGATACTTATGACTCTTAGAAAAATGGCATCTTGACACATCTCAGGTGGCTTAATATTTTACCTTATCTATATGGATTCATACCTAAAACAAAAACACCAGTGAGTAGCTCAACTTGGGGTAATAATGTTGACAATATTATAGGAATGATTCATTCTAGTGTTGACCATGACACTACGTGTCTCATCAAACATTGATTGTCTCAACATAATTTGGATTAGACTTTGGGAGATCCTTAGAGACCCTCATATCTCTCCATTTCTAAATGATCTTACTATAGATTGTTTCATTTCCCTTGATGTTACAAATTGCATACCTTTTGATGTTGATACTTTAGAGGAGCTTGAATATATCACAATTATTGCATGTTTTGATGGTTAAAAGGATTATCTCCTTGTTCCTACTCCTCATATTGAGACCCAATCTCTATGTTTTATTGTTCTTGATCATCTTGGTATCATCACATCTATAGCACCCATTGATTCATTATGGTAGGAAATTCATCCTATTTCAGACATATCTACTTGTGATGTCTGTGGAGTCTCATATTACATTATTGGAGGATTATTTTAAGGAAATTCATCTCCTCTTTCATCAAAACCACATTATCATTTTTTTTCCCATCATCATCATCTTTGGAGCTTGTTCTACATTAATCTTCACAAGATTATGGATTGACATCATCTAATTCTACCATGTTGACAATTGAGTAGTTTTTCAATGACATACATCATTTGCATTTGGATTTCCTATTCATCAAACTTACTAGAATGGATTCTCCAATACCTAGTTGATCCATCTCCTCCTAAGAGGAGAAATATGATTTTCATGTAGTAGATCTTGTTCTATCTTTAAGATTTCACAATTAGAACATGAGCTACTTATTTATGGGGGGATTCATCTATGCTACCCTACTCATAACATCATATTGACATCCAAAGAATATTGGCCTAGGATGTACTGTTGGCAAGGCTACCCTTATTAGCAAAGGTACTTCCACTATATAGGCTAAGGCTTCCTCTTGGTTACCAACATCATTTGATACTACCCTATACAACTTCCCTCTCAATGTTGCTAACCTATTTGAGAATAAATATCTCTTCATATATCCACAACATCCTTCACCCCAAGCAACCAAACAACTGAAATAAGCCTAGTATACCCCCAACTCATTGACTGGGACCAACAAGGACCACTAATTCTAGATTTATTTGAAAACAATGAAGTAATCTTAGAATTCATGTGACTTCACAACAACTTACCATGGGTAGATTACAAAGCTGGTTTTGATATAGCGCTAGACACAAGGGCATACTACAGGGAGACAATTGAATCCTTCAGTCATAAAATTGACAACATGCAAATAACATGCAGATCTTTGAGTGAAAACCACACTGTGGCACTTTCTGATCCTAAAATAGTATAAAGAAAGGACGTATCCAAGGGTGAAAACCTCTCTAAGGAACACAAGGATGAGAGATTCAATCTCTCCCGTAGTGCAATGCATCTAGAAAAGTCAACAGTGTTAGTAGAAAAGGCCACTCCAGTCAATGTGGGAACAAAAGAGGCACAAAAGATCACTTTCTATGTCGAATCCTTGTTAGATGAAGAATACAAGAACCTAGAAACATTCCTGAAAGAGTGAAGAACCAACTTTGTATGGTCATACACATATATGCCAGGGCTTGATATAGAAGTAGTTGTGCATCACTTAGCAGTCTATCCTGAAGCTGGACCAATGAAGCAAAAATAAAGGAAAATGCACCGTCAAATAACACTCTTAGTAAAAATTTAGTTACAAAATCTTCTTGATGTCAGATTTATCTGACCCATTAACTATCCTAAGTGGGTTTCCAACATGGTACCGGTCTCCAAACCCACTAGGGGCATCAGGATATGCACAAATTTTAGAGACTTGAACAAGGCATGCCTGAAGGATGATTTCCCTCTTCCTAACATCAACATCATCATTGATTTAACAGTTGGGAATGAAATGCTATAACTCATGGATGGTTTTTTAGGCTATAATCAAATCACGATTGCCAAGGAGGATCAACACAAAACTGCATTCACTTGTCCATGGGGAACATATTGTTGGAACATGATGCCATTTGGGCTGAAGAATGCAAGAGTGACCTATCAAAGAGTAATGACCCCCATATTTCATGACATGATCCACAAAATAGTCAAAGACTATGTGGATGATATTTTTTCCAAGTCAAAGAAAAGGAGTGAGCACATAGAAGTCTTGGGACCCATCTTTGATAGATTCGAAGAGTATAAGGTATAACTAAACTTGAAAAAGTGTGTCTTTGGGGTTACATCAAGGAAGCTTCTTGGCTACATCGTATCACAAAGAGGGATATAAATTGATCTAGTAAAAGTAAAAGCTATCCTAAACATGGAACCACCACAAACATTGAAGTAGATGAGAAGGTTACAAGGAAGGTTACAGTCCATTTGAAGGTTCATAGTGCAACTATCAGACAAGATCCATCCTTTCTCACATCTTCTCCATAAAGGAATAAATTATAAGTGGGATGAGAAGTGTGATAAAGCTTTCCAATAGATCAAGGACTACTTATTGCCACCTCTAGTGCTCATGTTGTTGATATTCAATAAATCATTAATCCTGTATATCTCAACAACATCAGTAGCACTAGGTGCTCTTCTAGCACAACATGATGAAAACATAAAGGAAAGAACTATCTATTACATCAACAGGACCTTGGTGGGCTATGAAATGAACTATTCACCCATTTAGAAAGCATTCTTAGTAATGGTTTTTTCTTGAAAAAAGTTCATAAACTACATGCTATCACATCAAATCAAGCTTATTGTAAAGATTGACCCATTGAAATACCTGTTATCCAAAGCAACTCTCATGGGGTGAATGGCCAAATGGGTAATGATCTTGACTAAATTTGACATAGAATATGTGAAGTGTAAGGAAATCAAAGGACAAGTGATCATATACCAACTAGTGGAAGAACCTATCTATGTAGAGAACCCTTTAATGTTTGAATTTCTTGATGAATTAGTGTTCCTTGTCCATATAACCGATCAATGGAAATTTTACTTTGATGGATCGTTCACCCAACATGGATCAGGGGTGGTTATTCTCTTTATCACCCCTCAAGGTGATTGCATCCCAAAGTCATACTGACTATCGTTTACATGTACTAACAACATTATCGAATACAAAGCCCTAATCATAGGTCTAAGGATAGCAATTCAATGGAAGATACAAGAGTTGAAAGTCTATGGAGATTCACAACTGGTTATCAATCAAGTCAATGATGACTACCAAACCAAGGATGATAAACTCACTCCTTACAAGAAGATGGTAGAAATTATTAAGGACCTTTTCATAGATATAACTTTTGATGAAATTCCTCACATGAAAAACCAAGCAACAAATGCCATGGAAACAATTGGATCATTGTTAGATATGCCACACAATGTCCTTCAATGCAAATTATTGGTCGAACAACTTATCGTACCAACTTTCAAAATCCCATAATATGAATCTAAGTGTGTCATTGTTGGTCCTAGATCCCCATGGTATCATGATATATTTACCTACCTTAGTAGAGGAACCCTCCTAGTTGATATCACCATCAACCTTAAAAAGACGTTTGTTAAGAAGGCATTCCGATTCGTGATCCTAGGTGATACCTTATACCACTAAAGCATCAACATATCAAAATCCCTAAAAAGGTCAAAACATAATCATAAGCATATAAAATCACATCATATCACATAATATAAACATAATCATAAGCATATAACATCACATCATATGCATCCATACATTCACAAAGCATGAAATAAAGCACATCACATCATGGATCCGAATCATCTCATCTATATATATCAAAAAATGGTTGTCATGGTACAATATCTGAATCAATGTATGAATATCAAATCAAAAGTACAATATCCATAAGGCTATAAAAAATGAGCCCATGAATGTATATCTATATAATAACCAGTAAATAATAAAAAAGTGTCTACAAAATAGCTAGTCCTGGTAGCTACTTGACTTCCTTCTAACTATGGCTTATCCTCAGCCGAGGGAGTTGCTTCTCTCCTCTATGAAAAATTAGGTTGCCTCATCACCTAAGGAACATCTTGATGATAGTGCATGCGGTAATATGTAGCCTCAGTGATTTCCTCTCTATACAATTGAGAAGAAACTATCCATCCCTACGATGCAACTGTCACTGCCTCAAGCTACTACCTCTGCCCAATCTCCTGGGCTAGCTGTAAGTCCAGTAGTTGTCACAATTCAACCTCATGATCTCTCTAGGTAGTCATGTCTTGCAGTTGTTTCTACACTCGATCCCTCTCTACCTATAGCTGGTCTCTCTCGATGGTGAGAGCCTGTATCTGTGCATCTAGCTGTATGGGTGGAGGAGGTGGTGGTGCCCTCAGAACCTGTCTTTCATGCTGACCAGGATGCTACCCTAGGTCTTGGTGACCTTGATTTGGCTACTACTACTGGTGCCCTATTGGTTATTTTTTTAAGAACCAAACTGATCTTCAGAAATACTTATGGACTTTTCCATTTCCAATATTTAATACTCTAAAGGGATTGGCCAACGAACGAGTAAAAGCTGAAAAATTTCTACTCCTACACTTTCGGATTTGTGAAACTTGAGAGGGTGATCCCACAATGTATACTCAAGAATTTATATGACTATGTGCCATAGAAAATGGCCCCTTGTCATTTTCATGGCCTTCTAGGTCTTGTTTCATGGTATTTGATATATTTTTCTCTGATTTTTATGTTGTAACATGGCTTGAACATGCACATTTAGGTACTAAAATTCAAATAATGATGTCTTGTGAAGGTGTTGTGAAGTGTTGTAAAAAATTTCTACATTCTCCTAGACTCTATTCATTACAATTTACCTAAAAATCACCTTTTCATCACTAATCAAGTCCTATTTTGAAGTGTTGTAAAGTCTTGTAACAAGATTTCACGCTTTTCTAGGCACATTTTCACTATTTATCCCTTTCTTATGCTTTATTTGACCCCTTTATGCCCTCATATTTCTTAATTAAGTTTATTTTTGAATGTTAACCCAACAAATAACATTAAATGCAACTTAATTCTCGACACCTATTTTCAGGCCCTAGGTGGGACCCATTTGCCATGGGTGGCGAATGGGTCCCCCTTGGCTCCAAATTCAAAAATACTTGATGTCGGCCTATGATGAGGTATGAACGGTTAACTAAGGAACACATGTGTATAAATATGTGATTTTCACCTCATTTTACATCTCCCTTAATCCCCTACAACTCTCCAACATTCACACATCATATTCAAGCATTCAAGCATTCTACAACATCAATTCAAGCAATATTCAAGCACTTTGGAGCATCCATTGACATTACTTTAGATTTCTCCAAGGGTTTGGTGAGTATTTACATTTGCATGTTGTGTATTCATCATTCTTTTTCCATTTCATTTCTATTTCTATTTCTATTTCAAGGGTTTGATTACCAAAGTGGGGTTTGACCAAGGAAAACCCCTATATCCTAATCCTCAACACTTTTTCCCCTTTTGCATGTGTTTGTGTATGCATATTTTATCAAATGGAAAGGTAAGAAAAGGTTTCCATATCCCATCAAAGTCATTCAAGGTGTCTCAAGCCCTATTTCAAGCTTGGAGAGATTCTACAGGTTGAATTTTGCAGATTCAGATCTGAGGAATCTTCAGAAATAGAATTGCAGATTATAAGCCACAAAATATTGTCTAGAATTCTCTATTTACTAGAAGAGGACTCACTCACCATTGATGGAGAATTAGTCCCATTTCTATGCTTGAATAGTGATTTCTATAGATTTGGATACCCAATTCCTCGAAACTGGTTCTGACACTTTTTGGAAAAAATAAGACTCATTCACCTAGAATGGTGAATCAGTCCTAGTGAGCATTTCTGGTGTCTTCTGCAAGTTTTCAGAGCCTTATTCCACCCTCTTCCAACTTCCAGGTACATATCTCCAATTGGGTTACTTTCTGTTACAATTTGTTTACATTTTTAGTTAAATAGTTTGAATACACATTATGTTTTCCAACACTTTTACATATATCCTTAGTTTGCATTTTCATTAAGTTTTCAGCATTTAAATACATCGAAACATACACTTCACACCCATCTTTCCATTTATTCTAATGAGAACATAAGCATTTTTGGCCCACCTTTCTCCTTCTAGGTGAAAAACCCTAGGAGTGATAAAAAATAGGTAGGTGCCAAAAATATATGTTTCAGACTATTACTCAAATACATTGTAAACAACAAATAATTCTCATATGAATACTCAATAATGTAGTATATGAAACAAGTTGTTAGCTCATTTACTAATACCCTACACTTGGGGCATGAGAATAACAAAACTCATCACAAAATAACTATAGTGGTACACATTTGAAGGTTTGTAAATAAAGAGTGATTAGCTAATGAATCAACCCAGAAATTTAATTATGAATACTTTGCATGAACCAATGCCCTATCCTAAACACAGAGTCAATCTCAACCTATGCAACTAGACAACAACTCAACAATAGCAACATATAATTTCAAGAAACACCACATTACAACATTCCCACATTACATTCATGATCATCACTACTTACAATTATCCTAGCACCTAATTCTTACAAGTTAACAATCTCATCCAAGCATTTACATTAATTAATTGAACTATTAAGCATGGATGAAATTAAACATCTGTTAGGAAACAATAGAGACAAACAAAACAATCCTTGATTATTTTAATTCATAACTTATAAAACAGGTACAAAGGAGAGACAATAGCCATGAAATTAGTATCATTTTGTATTATATTTGCTATTTTTTTTATCAAAATTATATAAGTAACTACAGACTCTGAACTTAAGACAAAAATTTAAAACATGCTTGATATTCCTTTCACAATTCACAGTGTCGATTGCAAAACAACAAACCCCTACTTTCTGGCCATTAATTCCCTCTTATAGAAATGAAGGAGCAAAACAAGCCTTAGGCTAGAAAGTACAAATGTCCTTACCTTATTGAATTGCTATAACAAAGATTCCCTTTTCAATTACTCTTCATTCCCAAGAGGTGGGAAATGTGTGAAATAAAATTAGTCTTCATTCATTTTTAGAGATTCGGTCCCATTTTCAATAAGGTATCTTCAAACAGTTACCTCAAAATTTGTTCCCACACACACAAAGTGAAAGAAAGCATGAAAGAAACAAAAAGAAAGGACAAATAATATGTACACATCTACAATCATGTCATCAATTCAATTTGAAGAAGAAGCACTATATTTTCTATACTTTAGCAAAAGCCTAATCTATACTAAATCCAGGATATGCAGTGCATTTTCACCAATCTATTACTCATCATGATTGTAGACTTCAAAATCAAAATTTCAAATCACCACCCCACCATTTCTTATTAATCCACCACCCCCTCCAAGTATCTGCCTCTCCATGCCAGGAGTTCCTCTTTAGTAGGCTAGTTGAAATTCATGACCTCATCTGCACTCTCTATAAGGTGCATACTTGGTAACAATTTGGTTGGCCTCCTTGTCAAACTCCAACAAGACAATTTTTGCATGAGCCAACATATCCATATTTCTCTTCAATGTGCCCATATCATATCTTCGACAAATTGAAATTGCTTGATCTGAAATAGATTTATTGGTTTCATATTTCCATTCCTACAGGGTTTTTATGGCTATTTCCATCCCTCAGAATGGATGGGAGGAGACCATGATGTGATTCATGAAATTATTTCACCAGCTCCCTTATTTTTCTCTCCAAAGGTTCAATATTTCCCCTATACTCCTCAATTTTACCTACAAGAGTAACAATGGTCTTAAACTTTTCAAGAGGGTTGGCATCTTGCTTAGCTCTAATGGACATCAATTTCAATTCCTTCATCCTAGGGATCCATGTTTCGATAAGTGGAATAGCCCTTTCCCTATCATTGTCAAAATTATTTATAGCATCCATCATGGATGAATAGCTATATAGTGAATTCTATTCAATCTATTATTCAATCCTCTGTTCAAATGCTCCAATACTATAGTGACAATCTCCATATTGCTATTAAAAACATCCTTATCATGATTGCCACTTTTCTCTTCATATTCATTTAGCTGCTTAAGCAACTCTTCCCTGCTGATATCTTCCTTAGCTTGTGGTGTTTCTAATGTACTAGGCTCTATTATTGAAATGGGTACACTTCCCATGTTGTATGGCACAATTTCCCATGAGGAACTCACTTCAGTGGTAAATTCGTGGGGTGTAGTTTCTAGTGAAGTGGTAGGGGAGTCAACATCAGTCTGCCTATGCTTTCTTGGTTGTAAAATTTACAACTAATCCTATAGTAATGATACCTTTGTCTGTAACTACATATTGTGCTATTCAAGCTTTCCATATTTAACTAACAAATCATTGTGTTCTATCCTACGATTCTCCTTCTCTACAGTTATAGATTCTACAGTGGCCATTGTGAATTGTGCAACATGTATTGACATGTTTGCTGCCTCTAGAGTCGATGTTTCTAACACCCTCTTTATTATTAGGACTCCATTGTGGTTAGGTGAAGGCTCAACAATGCCAGGCTTCCTTGTACTTGGGGCTAGAGACCAAATAGCTAATACATCCCATTGTTCACTAAAGGCAGACCCTTGTAATGCAATTGCAACCTTTTCTTCTAAATTGTAGAGAGGTCTATCACATCTCTTTATTGTATCAAAGGATATGGTAGAAGCTAAATCCCATTCTGGAAGCAACAAAATACCACTATTTCTCACCAGTTCTCTTATCTCCTTTGCAGTCATCTCTTGGAACTTAGCTCTCATTTCATTTAGAACCTTTGCCTAAATGCTGGCATCAGGTGATTCTAGATGAAAGATTCTTTCTATGGCTAAGCTATTGACATTTTCATCTCTTTTAGCGTTGTATGCAAATTCCATAAAATCTTGAGACCTTAAAAATGAGTCATCATCCAAAAAATTTGTGCATGCTTCCAGTCACATATCATCTTTTCCATTGAGCCCCATAAGATCAGCTTTACTCAACCTCATTCCTAACTGCTGTGTCACCCTCATTACCGGTGTAGTGGGAATTCCCTCTTGCATTTCCTTCTTTGATACCCAAATGTAATCATTAGATTCTTCATCAGCATAGTCCACTCGACCAATAACTTCAACCTTCTACTTCTTCAATGGTGGCTCTTTTGGTGGTGATGCACTAAGTGGTGGAGCATCAATATGCAAAATTTTAGGCTCTATTGGTATTGGAGGAGATGGTAGTGGTACTTGTGGCATAGGAGAAGGAGGCTTCTGCTTCTCTTGTTGGGAGGGAGCAGGAGCTGCATCATTTTTCTTTTCCTTAGTCTTTCTCCTTACAAAAAACTTTATTCTTTGTTCTTTGGGGGTTTGAGATGTAGATTTCTCTTCCATAGTAGGGACTTCTCCCCCACCATATTATTCTTCAATGGGGGATTTCCCCTTATCCTTATCACCCCTTTAGTCTCAAGGTGGACCACTATTGTATCAAAATTCTTAGATACATGTTCCACATTTTGCATTACATTTTCAATCTCTGGGAGAACCTTGAAGTCAGGGTCTTCTTTCTTTATCTTTCTTTGCAGATCTTATTGAAGTTAATCCACCTTTCTTTTCTTTTTTCTTGTTCCAAATGGTCAAACACATTTCTTATTTTATCCTTCAAGTATTTGAAAATGTGCACAAATTTATAGCTCTTTTTCCTTTCCTTCAACCAAGCCATGAAACCTTCAGGATCATATTTGATCCTCTCCACTGAGCTACGCATGCGGTAGGCCTTGAATATATCAAGTATCTTATTCCAACCTCCTTTTGTCATCACAAAATTATAAAATCATGTTTACAAAGAAAAGAATGTTCCTTTTCCTTGATTCACCAGATGTTCATTTTCCACACTTCCCAATTTCCATATTACCTCAAGGAAACCAATTCTCTCTAGCACATATCTTGGTAGTAGGTGAGGTGCAACAATGGAACCATAGATTCTTAAAATAGTGTAATTGGGATATTGGATAACATCTCCCCAATTGTGATAAACACATAGCTTAGGACCTCTCTCCTTTGGTCTCAAGACGTCTTGCAGGGCTATGGGAATTCTAGGTATATTAACAACCAAAGCTCTCTTCAACTCTAAAGAAAACAAGTTCTGCAATGTCACATAATCATATGTTCTATCATCCTTTTCTAAAACAGTAATCCAACCCTGCACAGGAAAATCCAAGTTACCTTCCTTCCTATCCAAAGTCATATTTTTCTTGTAGTAAGGTGCACCTTTGAACATAAACATATGCATCAACAATGAGTACCAGCTAAACCTTACTCCATCTGCACCTTTCTTCAACCTTAGCAAGCCCTCATGAATATTTTTTGTAAGAAACCTCACATAGTCATACATTGTGCAATATTGGGGGTGTTGATATGGGCTGCAATATACATCCATGCCATAGGAATTCCTGTGACAAGATCATAACCAATTATCTGGCAAATGGAGTAAAAGGTGTTTTGGAAGTAGGAAACAAAATAATTAATAGGGAAAGGCTCCTTATCATATTTCCCTATTGTAATCCTTCGGCCTACAATTTTTGCTAGATATCTTGGCAAGATGTGCAATCTGAATGCTAGCTTAGTCTTATCATATTCTTCCTTAAGAGTTTTTTGATTGACCTTAGGAATTTCATCACTTCATCTAGTGAGTTTTAAAATAAGAGAAAATTCCTCCTTGGTAATTTTGACCATCTCCTTCCCATCATATGTTCTTATAGTTCTTGTATCTGGGTTATAATTGGTGGCCACTGCTTTGAGAAAATAAATATCCATGTAGACATTGGGTACAATCAACTTCCCAAGGTCACATTTCCAAGGGTTACCTACTGGAATACCCAGGTTTCTATTCTTGAACCAACTATAGAACAATTCCCACCTAGTGTAAGGTAATTTAGCATCCCTAATAGAATTGTTCTTGTCAATCAATCCCCCTACTACCTGTGGACCTAAGAGAAGCAATTGACCCTTAGGTTTTTCACTGGTTGAGGGCAGTAACTGGTCAATAAGGTCTTTATTGAATGGCCTTTTTAAACCAGAAGCTTCCCCTTTAGATGAAGATTCTTTTGATTGCGCTTTGGAAGCCATGACACAAAAGGTATTGGAAGGCAGGGTTTCTGGTTTCTTGAACATGGCTTACAACTCAAATAAGGGTTGACACAAATTATGACAATGTAGGACTAACCAATTATCCCTTATGGATGTCAAACCTTAAAATGTAGAACCAAGAAAAAACTTTAATAGACTCAAAGGTTTGGGAAACCACAATTCCATCAATAATTCTGATGGGAATGTAGTATTTTACTTACTGGTTCTTTCACAGGTTGATAACCCTATCCTAGATGTTTAGACAAGCCTGAAGACTGTAACATGAGCTTTCCAAGTGTGTAGAATACTCTTTGTAATGCTCAATTATACTTTTAAGACATCTTTTAATAGCTACACAACCTTTTGCTATGGTAGCTCGATGTCCTTTCCGTTATTAAGGCTCACTCGCGTGAACCAGAATGAATCACTTTCCCTCAAACTGAGTTTTGAATGCTAGCCATTGATCACGTGAGTGTGTTAATGGATGAACTTAATCTTGATTTAATCAACTTGATTTGAAAATCCTAACTATACATAGATGTAATACTTATCAAATTATAGTAAGCCACCTAGAAACACTTGCTAGTGATATGTGGGCTCCACCATTCCTTTGTCACTGCAACCAAAATCCATGTGTCTTCTTCCCCTCGCCCTCATGAGTCTTAACCCGTGTGCAATTTTCATTAGTGGGGAGATGGGAAAGGGATGGGATTAAATCTCACGATCTCTACATACACACATCTTAATCCAAGACCAATTTTTTGTAGCTTTATTCTTCTTACACAATCAATGACCTAGATTAAAAGATCTCAGACATGTGCATTATATCTTCTTTTAGTAGTGCATAATTTATTCTCTAGGCCCCATGTCGATAGATTTGATTAATATTTTCCTTTGCTCTAATGCTTCCATGTCCTCTAGGTTATTCCACGTGGAAATTTCCCATTAGCTTGTTGAGAATCAGTCAATAAAGGTGGGACCCACATGAGATAGTGGGGAGTGGTCAGGATTGACCCATGTCACCCGCTATTGAACGTTGATCCTCTTCAAATCCCTACTTGCTGAATGCTTAGAAACATTAGGCCCATAGTAGGACAAGACACGTGGCAACTACCCGCCAGCCTGCTTGAATATTTTAATGAGCAATGAAATGGAGTGGGCACATGGGGAATGGTCAAGATGCAACCACATTACTCAACGATCGCCATTGATCATCTTTTAATACCGCCCACCATCTTCAACTCAAACATTGGTCCCACCAATATATAGAACATGCGACTTATGCCTACTAGTCCATGAGGATAAAATAATAAGCAATAAAATAGAACAAGCATGTGGGGAACAACTAGGATCTGCTTGTGACAATCAAATGGTGATGAGATATTTTCATATCTGCACATGTCAAAATTTTTAGTCTTAAAAGAGGGACCCAACTAGGTCGACAGGACTTATGACCCATAGGATTAAAAACTTAAGGCTCAAATGATTTTAGCAGGAAATATTTAGCCCAACCTTTGAAAAATTTAAAGTTTAATGGGCTAGCATATAACAATTGATAAAACTAGACTAAGGGGTTGGTCACTTCATGGATATTGATGGAATAAGTTGTAACTTACAAGACCAAGAATCGAGAACATGGGGTGAACAGAGGATTAGAACCCTGGAAAGGAAATAAACTCAAGGGTTTTTCAAGTAGGATCTTAGATAAGCTAAAACCCTTAATTAGTGATAGGAAAAAAAACCCTAAGCCCACATATAAAAACTTAACCCAAAATTTAGCAGGATTTTGAGATGGGACATGAAAATTTTAAGGAGTTCCATTAGTGGCTCCGATTGGGGATGCATGCCTCTCGTAGGCATGGAAAGATCCTAGAATCTTAGGTTGAAGCAGACCAGTCAAACACAATGAACCAAAAACTAGGGAACAACCTAGACTAGGTAGCAAAATCAAACCAAACACAACCAAAGCAAACACACCTATACAAAATGTACAAAACCTACAGTGTACATGGAATCATAATATACTTAGGAAAAGGATGGATTTAAGAACTGTCCATATACCGACTGTTCAAAAATTTCGCCTATCAAGCTTTGGAGGAAGTATGAATCCTTCACATATGTACTGGCTATCAGATAAGGGCCTGACCATAATGCTTCAAACTTTCCATGTTTACCCTTATCTTGAGCCCTTTTATTCTAGGCTAGTACCATACTATTCACCTTGAATTTCCTAGGAGAAGCTCTCTTATCATGCAAATGCTTGACTTGCAACTATAGTTTTGAATTTTTAGCATGATCTTTTCTCCTAGTTTCATCTAATTGCACTAGATTATCAATTATGTGCTGCATATCATCACATATATCATCATCATATTCTTGCACAAACTTATACATCTTTAGCAAGTTATTTTGTGGCAACCTAGCATCTAGACCATTTACCAAGCCAAACGGTGAATATCTAGTAGCCTTTTTCACAATCACTCTATCTACCCAAAGTGCCAACTTCATCTTTGAGTCCCAAGCATTTTTGTTCTTCTCCATCACCCTCTTGATGATTTTCATTAAGCTCTTGTTGCTAGACTCAACCTGACCATTTCCTTGAGGATGGTAAGGTGAAGAATAAGAAACTTGTATGCCGTGTTCATCAAAAAAGTCTTTGAATTCCTCAGATCTAAAAAACATGGCATTATCTGAAATGATCTTTTCCAGGACTCCAAAATTGATGAGAATGTTATTCAATAGGAAGTCCATCACCACTTTGCTTGTTGCCTTTCTTGTGGGTATTATTTCTACCCATTTTGTGAAATAGTCAGTAGCAATAAGGATCCATGAGTGCCCTCCACTAGACTTTTCTAGGATCTCTCCAATGAAATCAATTCCCCATTATTGGAAAGGGGCTTGAACAAAAATAGGCCTAAGTGGTAGATTCCTTGAAAAACTTTAGTTTTCTTGCAAATTGCTGACAAGCATCACAAGTCTTAACGAACTTTTGAGCATCCTTAAAGACAGTAGGCCACTAGAGTCCTTCTCTCAAGACCTTATGAGCTTTGGTATTTTCCATGTAATGACCACCACACACTTCATTATGCATTTCCTGCAAGAGTTCCAATGCCTGTTTTCCATCCACACATTTAAGCAGTACACCATCTGGGTTTCTCCACCATAGCTCATTTCCAATAATCACATACTTGATGGAATGTAGTTTTAATATCCTCTTGTCATTGCCAGCCATATTTGCTAGACACTGCAAAGTTTGTAAATATTGGACAATCCTTTTATACCATTTGCATGTTTGCATATCACAAATAGATGCAACATCAACAATCTCTATCTGATTAATCTGGTTAGCCTCCAAATTAGTTTCTGCCATTAATTTAGCCAGGCCCTTCCCTCTTACTAATTTGGTAATCTGGACATCAATGTTAAATTCTTGGATCCTATTGATCCATCTACACCTTTTTCCTGTAGTTACTTGTTGAGGGAGGATATCTTTCACAATAACACTTGGGACAAAAGCTATGACAGTAGCTCCCACTAGGTAAGTTCTAAAATTCTTCACAACCTTAACTAGAGCATATGCTTGCTTTTCAATCATGTCATATTTGAGCTTTGCAACCTATAAAGATTTTCTAAAGAATGCAATGGGTTTTTCAAATCCATCCTCATTTTTCTATAATAAAACAACAACAATAGTATGAAAATAAGCAAAAGAGAAGATGTGCATTGGCTTGGAGAAATCTAGAGATTTCAAGATTGGAGCCTCCTTGATGGCTTGTTTAATTTTCTTGAATGCCTAACTAGGTTCCTCACTCTAGAACACCTTTTCTCCCTTCTTCAACATCTTGGAAATGGGTCTTGTGATTTTTGAAAATTTAGTCACAAACCTTCCTAGAAAATTTATCTATCCAAAGAATGAGTGAATGCCTTTGAAATTCTTTGGTTGAGGGATCCTATCTATGGTTGCTACCTTTTCAGGGTCAATCCTTACTCCTTTGGACATAATGTGCCCAAGAAATTTTTCCTTAGTGACCCCAAAGGCACATTTCTTCGGATTCAGAGATATCCCATACTCTAGAGACCTAAAAAATACCTTTTCCAAGTGCATACAATGATATTCCTCTTTTTTGGAGTAGGTAGTCAAGTAATCTTGGTATATATCCATAAATAAATCAATAAAATCAGAAAAGGCTAACATCCATATCCCTCTGAAAAGTGGCACCTGCATTTATTAAACCAAAAGGAATTCTCACATAGACAAAGGTGCCCCATGGAGTAGTGAATGTAGTCTTATACTGCTCAGAATCCTTTACCTTCACTTGGTTATAACTTGAAAAACCATCCATCATTGACAGTAGCTCACAACTAGTTACCTTCTATAACATGGATTCCATGTTTGGCAATGGATAATTGTCCTTTAATGAGGATATATTCAGATTCTTGAAATCAATGCACAACCTTATAACACCGTTCTTTTTTCTTACTGGCACTAGATTAGATACCCATTGGTCACGCCCACAAAAGGATATAAAAATCACGGAAAATCCTAACCTAGGAATTGGACATTCCAACAGGTGACTAATATCTTCTTATGGTCGTTCATTTACTTTGTCAAACCAGGGAACGTATACTTGAAATGGAGCGGCACTTTATGTGCACTAAGAACCAGTTTCAGTCACAATTTACCAAAAATAAATGCATGAAAGGAATTCTACTTATGCTACAAGAATGTAATGTGAAGCCTTCTAAAATTAATCAAAGCAAAAATCATAACAACTATGATTGAGAAACAAACTATGAACTGGCCTTATGCTACAGGAATAAACACAGGGATGGGTTCCCGATGCTGCAGGAACAATATAAGACTGAGTTTGCACTAAAACTTTCTAGAATGAAATCTAACTTATGATCAACAGGAAATAAATAACTAATTAACCAACTACAGATACTTACTAAGTGGCCCCCCTTAGCAAGCATCAACCAGCTATGCAAGAATTAAACTCAGAACTTCATCAACTTTTATTCATAAACTCAGAATGATATACATTGTTTTGCTCATATGAAAACTAATACAAAACTCTCTCTTATCATAATACTAACTCTTACATATTCTGCTTCTTTATCATCATACTAACTTTTACATGCTATGCTTGCTCACTCGCACAGGAGGAACACTTATTTAAACTAGAAAAGCAACTAACTACCTAACTCAAACAAAGAAAGATGTGGTCATAAATGTATCCTGAAACCGAGGAACAAACTTCTCATAAATGAAAGCATATCCGTTCAACCCGATCCAAAGAGAATTTAGCATTCCACTCTTTCTAGATTAAATGATCATTTTAGTTTCTTCCCAACAACCCGGACAGAGAGTCTTCGTTGGAACAACTTCCTTGATATCGTGCAGGAAATGGACTTTATTGTAGGGCCAAGATCCTCTGCGCTTGACTCGTTCATGCTCCCTTCAACAACCTACGATGCACACGTCAACAAAAGCAAAAGAAAGCATGCATGGCAAACAAAACGATACATTCATTAATCACATATTAAATCTATTTCATCATTCAAAAACCATATGTATTATACCAGTCATTCGAAAGGTCAAAAATGGTAATTAATAAGACACATAGAGATGTTAAGCTGCAGGAATATAGGAATGTATTGCTATAGGATACTACTCAAAAGTCTTTAATAAAAGAGTTAAAACATCCATTAGCAACAAGAGTAGAGATATTAACAATACATCAAAATACTCAGATTATGAGCATATCCTGAGCTCATCATTTTCCCCCTACTTAACCTAATGATGGTCCACCAACATTAAGTTTCCTGGTTGTTTCCCTAAAATCCGTAGGAGCAGTATGGCTTTTTGGTGCAGTCCCAAATTTATAATAGAAACCTCTAAAATGTTGCCATCTTTCATATATGAGAGTTTCTGTATCCTTATTAACATCTGTATCTTGATAGGGATATAGTGGCCACATTAAAACCAGAGGTCAAAATGTTATTGGCAACCATAATTCAAATCTCTTATGAAGACCAAGGTGTATGTACTTTTCTTTCCTTCCAAGGGTTGCTTTAAAATTTAGGGGGCTATGTGGCTCAGATTTCCTTAGCCCAATAGTCAATTTCTTCCATCTCTTTTCAATTTTGGAAGAGGCAAGCTTCCAAAATAGATACGGCTGGCTTTTGAATTCCTCATACACTTGCTTTCTGATATCAAATATTTTTACTCTTTTTGTTTGATTGTTGAACCCATATGCAACAGTGAGCCAAGTTTTCAGCATTGTGTAGGGATCTGTGCTTTCTGATCACAATGGAATGGGCTCATCTCTTTCAACTTCTTCATAGGCCTCCAATTGTCTGCCATAATTAGCTTGATTTGCTGCCCAGGACATGAGTGACCTTAAATGAATATCACCAATATAAAGAAGTGGATTCCACTCTGTTTTAGAGGGAATTATCAGTCCATGCAAATAAAATTTGCATAAAGAATTCTTTAGCCAACTAGGGGCTACTTGGTATGCATCATAAAATTATTTGGCTGTATGAATAACAGGATCTAAATTCCTTGAAATTCTCATTAATTGAAACCAAAGAAATTATTCCTTTAGGCATAGGGCATAAACCCTGGGTGGCGGTCTACATTCTACAATTTTACCAGTTATTTTCATCATGTCATCCATTTTCTTTTTCATTTCCTGGATTTCCTGTTTCTACCTTTCAATTTCTCTTTTCAATTTCTTTTTCTCATCCTCCCAAAGACTTTGTTGAATTTTAGTCTTGGCTAAGTGGTGGAAACTCAAGGTTTGAAATGTGACTGGTCTCCATGTGGTCCTAAGGTATTCCAAAAATTCAATCAAAAATGTCTTTTCATAGACAACCATTCCCTGACAAGCAACATGGGGTAATGGTGTGTCATTGGACACTTCTAATTGTTCAGTCTGTTCTTCCTCTTGCTGCAAGATGAATTCCTGTTGCTGCACTGGAAGAGATTGTGCTGCTTTAGAAACTTGCCTACCTGCCTCAGCCAAGTCATCAAGACTTGGCATTCCCCTTTCATTACCACTAACATGTGGTTCCTCAACTTCCATTGGTTCATTTTGCATGTCCTCAGAAACAACAGGTGGACTATGTGGAACATTCTTAGATACATTCTGAGAATCATTATGACTGAGCTCTTCAGGCTCCTCTAGAATTATTATAACTTCAGGTTGAGTAGACGTTGAGGTGACTTTACGTTGTTTCCTTATTGAAACTCTTTTTGGTAATGTGGTAGCTACTGGAAGCATTCTCATGGCTTTCCCCTTTTTGACTTGCCTAGAGGGTTCAGACTCAACAAAAGAAGATGATGGTGAAACTACAGTGACAAGAGGTGTTGTTGCAGGAGGAACTGCTATAGGAAAAGGTGTTGTAGGAGAGGGACACTGTTGTCTTTGAACATGAGGGTCAGACTCTGGGGTTTGTTCAGCCCTAGATGAATCTCCTACCTTTGTTTTTCGTTTTTCTCTTCTACTAGCAGACCTGGTTTGTACTCAGGTAGAGGGCTCTGGTATGGAGACTGCAGGAATAGATGCTGTAGGGGTAGGTGCTGCAGGGAGTGCTCTAGGAGGTTATGGAAGTTGTAGACCCTTTTGGGAAAAAAATTCTTGCCAAGAAAGGGGTGATACATTCCTCAGGAAATGATCAATCAAAAGTTTGATGAGGGCATGATGGGCAATAGAGTTATCCCTTCCCCTCTGGGTTTCATGGGCACTTTGTTTTAAAAGATTTAACAAAAAATTGGGGACATTAACAGCTAACCCATGCCTCATATGGCTCAATAATTTGAAATGGTAAGAATGTAAATAGGAGAAGCGTCCCTCACAAGTTAAGTACCTGATTATGAATGCAACATATTCTGAATATGGAAAGGGCAGCGACACTCATTTGCATCCTTGTTTAGAGACCTCCAAGGGTCCATCAGTTGGTACTGTACATTCTGCCCTAGCAGAAGCAACATTTGAAGAGAAATTTTCTCCTACTGTAGGAAGCCCAGTTACTTCAGCAATTCATTCTTCTGTTATAGCCACTGTCAGACCCCATACTGAAACTTCCCCCTCTGAAAGAGTTCTTAAAAATTCACCAGCAGCTTCCTCATTAAAAGAATCTAACCTTGGGCGGGGGCCCTAGCTTGGTTGGCTAAGTAATTCCATTGCGGCTCTGCTGGTCACGAGTTCTAGTCTCCCCCCATCCCATGGTACCGGAGGGCGTGTCGTGCCAGCGCCGCCGGTCACATTAAAAAGTTTACCAGGCACATTGCAGTTTATAGGGGGTCGTGCTACCCGATTCCTGCAGTCTAAAAAAAAAAAAAAGAATCTAATTCATAAAATAGTTTAACCAACCACAATTACTAAATGCCTGAGCTGTTTGAGGATTTTGTGTTAAGATTTCATGAGCTACAGGCTCATGTCTTACCAATTGACCACCCATATTCACAAATTTCCTTTCTGAGATTCCAACAACTCAAACCTTTTCTAAAAATTCAAAAAAAAAACTTTTTGCTCTGCTCTGTTTCTTTCTGCTTCTTCCTGTCCTGTCGTCACTTTCTCTACTTTTCCAAGAATGACTCAAAGAATATTGCGTGTAATGATGGTTAGGAACTACTCATATCAAGCAGTTTAATGTTTTTTTAAGATAAAACATGCAGCCAAATTTGGAAAGTACAAGAAAATTAAAATATCTTATCGGTTGTGACAGTGACATAAGAAAAGGTTTGAAATGGATTAACCCCGCCCCCTACTTAAAATATGACATGTGTCCACACATGTGTGAAAGGATAGGTGAGGAATGGGTGATAATTATTGATATGTACATAGTAGTTGATGAATTAATGAAATAAATAAATAATGTGATAACAAAAGATATTGCGTACCTTTTAATTAATGCTCGTACATGCTGAGAAATATCATAACACACCATGAAATGATGGCTGGAGTAGAAACAATGAATGAGGGCGGTGCGGTAGGATGGATGACGTGGAAGAAAAGAGAATGAATGGCGATGATGGATGGAAAATGAAGAACGTGGCTCCCTTAAAAAAGGAAACCTTTATTATGGGCATGGAACGTGGAATTTAGAGAGATGTTGCAGGAGAAAGACCGAAGCCTTTCATTGTAGGAAGATTAGTGGCCACATTTGAAACAAACTGCTGCATAAATTCATCTTTGGACGCTGGCTTATGATACAACCAAAGACGGTGTCCATTAACCACTAGCTTGAATCGAACTGGATCTATTGTAGCCAACTGTACTAAGCCATTATCAAACACATTTTCTATTTCATAAGGACCAAGCCATCATGTGGTTAGCTTACCTTGATTTTCCTTGTACCTGGAGTCATAGAGCAACACCCAATCACCGGCAGAGAATTGCTTAGTTATGATATGATTGTCATGCCATTTTTTTCTTTGCTGCTGGATAGCTTCAGTATACTACAGGGTAGCTTTCCTCATCTGATCCAATGCATTCAACTATAGGAGGCGTTCCTTTTGAGCCTCAGAGATATCTATAATAAGCTGGAGAGCAGTCCTTAAGGTCTTATGCTCAAACTCTATTGGTAACATGGCAGTCTTACCATGGAGTAATTCAAAAGGAGTAAACCCTGTAGTTGTTTTCCATGTTGTCTTATAGGCCCAGACTGCTTAAGAAAGGTGACTGCTCCAATCCTTCTTGTGTAATTGGACTATCTTAGTAAGGATTGCCTCAATTTCTTTGTTAGTAACCTCTGCCTGACCATTGGCTTGAGGGTGATAGGGGCTAGAATTTTTGTGCCTGATCTTGTAATCATTCATCAATGCAGTGATTAAGTTTGATGTAAACTGAGCTTCTTGATTAGTAACAAGTTCCCTTGGGACTCCAAACCTTGTAAAAATCTGATCATACAGGAACTCAACAACTTTATTGTCACGGGCATGTGTCATTGCTTTTACTTCTACCCACTTGGTTACATAATCAGTACAAACCAAAATATATGATTTCCCATTGGATGGGGGATCAATAGGCCCAACAAAATCCATGCCCCACTTGTCAAAGGGACTAACTACCATTTGAGGATATAGGCGCATTTCATCAGACTTGGTTGGTCTCCCCATGCGTTGAAATCTGTCACATTTTCTGGTATAGGCTGCAGCATCATTGTGTAGTGTGGGCCAATAGTATCATGTATTAAGCACTTTCATAGCTATTCTCTTGGCTGCAAAATGCCCACCACAGGGCTCATCATGACAGGCATACAAAATTTCATAGGTCTCATCTTCCCTAACACACCTTCTCATGACTTGGTCAGGTCCTGTGTAAAATAAACTGTCTACAATCCATGAAAATTTATAATTTTTCTCAACCAACAATTTCCTTTCCTTTGGTGAGAAGTGAGCTGGGATCTTATTTGCTGCTAAATAATTTGCAATATCTACATACCATGGAGTTTGAGCAACAATAGAAAACATATGTTTATCAGGAAAGCTATCATCAATTACCTCATGGGTGGTAGGTGTAGTTTTTTGAAGTCTTGACAAGAAATCAGCCACCACATTAGCCTGACCTAGCTTATCAATAACCGTGATATCAAATTCCTACAACAATAGGAGCCATCTTGCTAATCTTCCAGATATGGCAGACTTATTCATGAGGTATCTTATTGCTGCATGATTTGTATGAATAAATATTTGGTAACCAGTGACATAATGTCGAAACTTGTTCAAGGCATACACAACTGCTAGCAGTTCTTTTTCTGTGACAATATAGTTTAATTCAGGGCCTTGAAGATTTTTGCTAATAAATATATGGCATGCTCAATGGAATTCTCTTTCTGTCCTAAAATGGCCCCAATGGCATAATCAGAAGCATCTGTGTGTATATGAAAGGGAAAACTCCACTTCAGTCCTTGAAGAACAGGTGCCTGAGTAAGTAAGTTCTTAAGCTATAGGAAAGATTTGTCACAGGCCTCAGTCCAAGTAAATTCATAATCCTTAGTCAATAAGACATATAGTGGATTGACTATTTTGTTGAAATCTTTGATGAACCTTCTATAATATTCAGCATGTCTTAGAAAGCTTCTAACATTCTTTTGTTTCATAGGTGTTTGCAAAGTTAGAATAACTTCAATTTTTGCAGGATCAACTTGAATTCCTGCTTGAGAGATATGATGGCCTAAAACAATTCCCTCTTGCATCATCAGAAAGTATTTCTCACTATTCAAAGACAAATTTTGCTCCTTACATCTTTTCAACACTTTTTCCAAATTAGCTAATGCTTCTTCATAAGTAACTCCATAAGTAGTGAAGTCATCCATGTAGATTTCCATAGAATCATGAGAAATATCAGCAAAAATACTGATCACTGCCCTTTGAAATGTTGCAGGTGCATTACATAGTCCAAAAGGTAAGATAGAGTAGGAAAAAGTGCCCCATGGACTAGTAAAAGTTGTTGTCTTGATCCTTAGGGGTAATTCTTATTTGATTATACCCACTATATCCATCCAAAAAGGAGAAATATTCTTTACTAGACAATGAGTCTAGCACTTGGTCAACAAATGGTAGTGGAAAGTGATCCTTTTTAGTTGCTGTGTTCAGCTCCTTGTAGTCTACACAAACTCTCCATTTTCCACCTTTTTTAGGAATAATCACCAATGGAGATACCCATTGACTGTCTGAAATGGGGTAGATGAAACCAGCATCAAGTAATTTTTGGAGCTCTATTTTAACTATTTCCCTGAGTGCTGGGTTTATCCTTCCTTGAGGTTGCCTGATAGGTGAACAATCTTTCTTAATGTAGATCCTATGAGTACAGAGTTGAGGATCTATTCCATTCATATCCCCATAGTCCCATGCAAAAGCTCTGTGTTGTTCTTACAACATTGTGACTAGGGCAGCTTGTTGAGATTGAGACGACTTATTATTGATATTCAGACAGCGACCTGGGGACACTTCTACTTGCTTGATAAAATCATTCATGGAGGATGCTGATAAATGTGGTGTCTGTATTTCATATGGAAGCAAATTGTGATAAGCTACAGGAGATTCAGGCGGCAGGCTCTCAGAATTCAGTTGCTACAGGAAACACTGCTGAGATAGCTACCTAGAGCAGATGGGCTACTTAGATCATAGTTGGACTGCAAAATGTGTAAAATTAGGTCATCCTCACTCTGAAGCTGAGAAAATGGATTAGTTTGTAGCATCATTAACTGAGCCAATGAATTGACTTCTTCAGTTTCTTCTCCTAATTATGGCCAAATTGGTTGAGACAAGTCTGACTGAGGCTGAGCAGGTGGGTATAAAGCCAATTTATTTCTTGACTGACCATCAGAAATTATCATCTCCTGAACGACATCCTATAAAAGCATCAATAGTGGCTAACCATGGTCTACCTAGGATGATAGGATATCCTCCCAAAGTTTCCTTAGTGGACAATATGGTGAAACCTGCTAGGTATTCCCAAGACTCAAGGATGATAATAACATCTACCATTCCATCAGGTTTTACTGTGGAACTATCAGCAAGCTGTAGGATGGTAGGTATAGACCAAATGTTTAGGATATTCAAATGCTCCATTGTATTCTTGGTCATTAAATTGATGGCTACACCAAAGTCAATCAAAACATTCTTTACTATTTGGTCATTAATATTTATTTGTACCACAGGACTCCCAGGGTCAGTATATTTTGGAATGACTACCTTTCATAACATAATATCTGCTAACTATCCTAGAGCATGGATGGTTTGGGGATCCTTTTTCTTTCTTCCTGGTTTCTTTAAACATGCCTCTTTAATGGATTTTTCATAAATTGGGACATCTTTAATGGCTTGAAAAAAGGGAATTTGAATGTGTACATTCTTTAGCTGATCCAGGATATCAAAAGTAGGCTCTTCCATAGAATTGGATGTAGTAATTTGCAATCTTTGAGGAAAAGGCGGCTTAGCCTGATGCTGTAGGACATGATCCTTAGAGACAGTAACTGATAAAGGTATATGTTCTATAGGATCAGTAAGTTGCTCAAAGGAAGAGTTTGGAATCTCTGTTATTACAGGCGGCTGTGGAGCAGGGAGAGTGGTTCCAGACCTGAGATGGATATCATGAATATTCAGGGCATAAGCTGGATACTGATTGGCTTCTACAAAATACATAGGTTGTTGTTGTTGCTGCTTATTATTATTAGGATTTGGCAATGGTTGAGCAGGCATAGGCGTTTGTTTTGGAGGCCAGTATTTGTTGCAGGTGTTGTAGGAGGGGGCATGAGAGCCAAAGGTTGTGGTTGCTGAGGCTGCAGGGATCCAGAGGGTTGGTTTTGCCATTACTGTGGACTTCTCCATTGAAGATTCTGTTGCCAATTACCTGGGGGTGGAGTCCATTGTCCTTGTGGCTGCTGCCAACCTCCTTGAGGAGATTTCTATTGAGGACTCTGATAGTTAGGCCAGTGTGACTGAGAAGTATTCCAAGGTGGTGATGGGCCATATGTAGGTTGCTATTGGTTATTGTAATTAGAATAAGGATTACCAAAAGTCAAAGGGTCTTGAGGCATACCTTGTCTTTGAGCCCATGGCCGCCTTTGTGCGACAAAGAATACTTGGTCATCATCACTCTCTACCATCTTAAAGTCAGTAGGTAACTGCTTAGCCTCTAGATTAGCCACCATCTTACATCTGCAGTCTGTTTCTTCTATCTACAATGTGGACAGAACTCATCCAAGATTGCTTCAGCTTCCTCATGTTTCTTCCGAGCTTGCATAGTATCCAACTGTGTAGCCATGTTGTTTATGATATCCTGCTTCAAATCAGATAGCATATTTGTGATCTCCATCTGTGAAACTCCATTAATAGAAGACTTTCCCACTATGACTTGATGACCTCTACCCTTCTTAACAATTGCTGAGAGTAGTTGAGACATATTTTCTTGATATCATCCCAAGGCAGTTGGGTTATATCACCTCTTTCCATCAAGTCCAGGGAATCTATACAGGTATCACTGATTCCCCTTAAAAAAGTAGTTTATGAGATTCTTCATTGAGAGTATGGTCTGAATTCTTTTTCAGGGAAAACAAGAATCTTGAGATATAGTCTTCCAGGCTTTCATCCTCCTTTTGTTGAATTCTGAATATATCATCCCCATTACTACCACTCTTACAATATTCCTTGTAATTCTCAAAAAAAATTCTTTGCATGGCTGCCCAACTATCAACAACACCTCTTCCCAAAATCATAAACCATCTAAGGGCTCCTTCCTTCAAAGTGGCAGGAAACAACTTCAGCCTGTGAGCATTTGAAGTGTAATCATAGCTACGATAGAGGATGTCAAACTCAAACAAGAAAGTTTCTGGGTCCTCTGTAACTAGTCCATAGAACTTGGGAAGTAATGAAGAAGGAATATTTTTAAGGTTATCATTATCTTGCTGAGCAATGATAGGGAATTCAAAAGCAGGAGGTCAGTTAGGTGGATTACGTGCCATATTTGCTTGCTGAAGTATTAGAGCAAATGGATTTTCTTCAGGTTCTTCGTCAGCTGGGTCAAATGAAAATTCAACAAATAGGTTTTTAGGGAGAAACCTTCCCAGTTCATCTCTTCTTCTATGCATGCAATAGAATGATCCATAACTTGAAAGAATTGAAAATGCTTGAATAACAAACTCAACTACTACCAACAATGACTTATGACAGGTTCTTAGCTTGACACCATCCTTGGCAATGGCGCCAAAAATGGTCGTGCCCACAAAAGGATATAAAAATCACAGCAAATCCTAACCTGGGAATTGGACATTCCAGCAGGCGACTAATATCTTCTTATGGTCATTCATTTACTTTGTCAAACTAGGGAACATATACTTGAAATGGAGCGGCACAGTATGTGCACTAAGAACTAGTTTCAGTCACGATTTATCAGAAATAAATGTGAAAGGAATTCTACTTATGTTACAGGAATGTAATGCAAAGCCTTCTAAACTTAATCAAAACATAAATCATAACAACTATGACTGAGAAACAAACTATGAACTGGCCTTATGCTGTAGGAACAAACACAGGGATGGATTCCCGATGCTACAGGAACAATATAAGACTGAGTTTGCACTAAAACTTTCCAAAATGAAATCTAACTTATGATCAATAGGAAATAAACAACTAATTAACCAACTACATATACTTACTAAGTGGCCCCCCTTAGCAAGCATCAACCAGCTATGCAAGAATTGAACTTAGAACTTCATCAGCTTTTATTCATAAACTCAGAATTATATATATTGTTCTGCTCATATGAAAACTAACACAAAACTCTATCTCTTATCATAATACTAACTCTTACATATTCTGCTTCTTTATCATCATACTAACTTTTACATGCTATGCTTGCTACTCGCACAGGAGGAACACTTATTTAAACCAGAAAAGAAACTAACTACCTAACTCAAACAGAGAAAGATGCGGTCATAAATGTATCATGAAACCGAGGACCAAACTTCTCATAAATGAAAGCATATCCGTTGAACCCGATCCAGAGATAATTTAGCATTCCACTCTTTCCAGATTAAATGATCATTTTAGTTTCTTCCCAACAACCCAGACAGAGAGTCTTCGCCGGAACAACTTCCTCGATGTCGTGCAAGAAATGTACTTTACTACAGGGCTGAGATCTGCTGTGCTTGACTTGTTCATGCTCCCTTCAACAACCTGCGATGCACATGTCAACATAAGCAAAAGAAAACATGCGTGGAAAACAACATGATACATTCATTAATCACATATTAAATCTATTTCATCATTCAAAAACCTTATGCATTATACCAGTCATTCAGAAGGTCAAACAGGGTAATTAATAAGACACATAGAGATGTTAAGCTGCAGGAATATAGGAATGTATTGCTATAGTATACTACCCAAAAGTATTTAATAATAGAGTTAAAACATCCATTAGCAACAAGAGTAGAGATATTAAAAATACATCAAAATACTTGGATTATAAGCATATCCTGAGCTTATCACCCACGATGAATTTTTGATGGGCTTTATGATGCCAACATCTCTTAACTTTACCAACTCCTCTTGCATATTGGGAGACAAAGTAGGATTAATTGGTCCTTACTTCTGCCTAAAAGGCTTAGCATTCTCCTTCAAAGGAATTTCATGCTGAAATAACTCCTCTCTATATGCTTTCAAGTCATCATATGACCAAGCAAAGACATGTCTATATTTTCTTAGTAAGGAAATTAACATTTCCTTGACCTTAGGCTTCATTTTCTTTCGTACATACACTTTCTTAGGGACATTTTGAGTCCCCAAATTTACTTCCTCTAGGTCCTTTGGATGAGCAACAATTGTCTTAATTTTGCTTTTATCTTGACTGTCAAAGACTCTTTCAAGTGCTACAAGGCCTTTGGGGATTTTATGTCTTCAACTAGATGACCTCCTTCCCAAATATTGTGTCCTTTCCATCTATTTTTTCAACAAATCCACCAAATTCTATCTCATGACCTTCATATTCATCAACACATTTCAAAAATTTGAGAATATCATCATCATCATTGAAAATCTTCCAGTTGTGCGCATTGTCAAGAATGGAAGGCCTTGACTGTACCTCAACCTTAGAGATACCTATAAAAGTTATGTCATTTGGTCTCAATGAAATGTTAGCAAGTAAGTCAGCTACTCTATTATGTCCTCTTTCCATCCAGTCAATTCCAAAAGCATCAAACTGCTTAATGGGTATGTGCAAGATCATCATGGAAAAAATAGGCCCTTAAGTGGCAAAAAATTCAGAAAATCTGAGTTAGGCAACTTGATGTAAAATTTTGAATAAGTTATCTATATTATTTCAAAAATATGTAAGAATAGAATCTGTAGCAAATTGAATATAGTTTCTAAAATACTAGGCTTATTTAAAAATAAATAAAATCTATTTGGTGAAAATTTGAAATTTTAATGCAGTGGTACTTAAATTTCAGGGAAAAAATAAGTAGGTGTCTGTCTGACCACCCTAACCACAATAAAATGATAATATTTTTTAAAAAAATTTAGATATAAGTAGAGGACTCATGTCCGGATGTGATGTATATTTTTTTAAATTTTTTTCCAAGTAAATAATTAATTGTGAATTTTTTATTACAACTTTTAAAAAATATAAAAAATCGTATGTTTGACCACCTTAACTTAGTCAAAACTTCATGAAATTCATTTTTTTTTAATCCTATAGTATGTGAAGCATAGAATGTGACACATGTTTCAGATTCAAAAAATGTGATACCGTTTGAAAGCTATAGATTTTTTTCAATCAACTTATCAATTAGGACTTTAGTCGTAATTCAAATAGAAAATGAATAATCATTATTTATTAAATTTAAAGTAAATTATAATTTATATTGGTGGAAAGCCAAGAATCTCCTTTAAAAACCCTTTTCGTTTCATCAAATTTAGGTAAAAAAAATTCATCAACCATATACCCATCATATTGCCACTTTTTGGCCCATCATGATCCTACACATACCCCAATGGAATCCTAGACAACATTTTTGTACTGCTTCAGTCTATTGTTCTTATAAGCATATTTGATTCTTACTTGGGATATCATAAGCTCAGAATCATCAATTACCATTAATTTTTTTATTCCATGCTTCTTAGCTAATCTCAATCCTAGTAATAACGCTTCATATTTTGCCACATTATTCGTGAAGACAAAAGATAAAGTGAAAGAGATTTTGTAAGTACTGCCACTAGGTGACACCAATAATATCCTTGCACCGGACCCTTCCTTGGAACTTGCACCATCAAAGTACATTTTTCAAAGTCCATCTTTGTTAGATAATCTCAAAACCTCATATCTTATGGGCGCAGGGCACCTATAATTTTCTCTTGGTATTTCTTCCACCTTGAAATCACTGATATTAGTTTCTATGAAAAGAATTGTGTCATCTTTAAGAGCATGGTCCAACATATGTGGTACCTTTGGTTCTTAGACCACTTGAACGTCCTTACCATCAATGGGAAATGTGGCATAAAATATGTCACATTGCATACTGCCTCCCATAGATGCACTCCATTTCTAAGATAGCAACATTCCATAATTAGGTGGGGTATCCACTACCACCACACTCATTTTGAATCCTTTGTCTGAATAAGTTGCTAATCTATAGGGAAGTTCATTTATTACCTCAATAACTGAGACTTCTCTTGAATCCATGACATAGCACTTACCATGAGTGCTATCAACTTTTAGTCCCAATGCCTCCATGATTTTGGTTGGCATGATATTGTTGGATGCTCCAGAATCAATAATATAATTTTTTAGAAAATTTCCCTCAACAATCAGTGTAAGGAAAAATGGATCAATCTTCCCAGGACAAGCAGTCACTAAATTTCTTAGGAAGATATGGGGAATCTTAGTGATGAATCCCTCAACTTCCTTGTCTTTCTTATCATTTTCACTCACTTTGGGTGGAGTGGCACCACTAAATCGTTACAAGCTATAGTAGCACCATTGATAAGGGCCACTGCCTTTTTCTTATGTTCATCTATTCTCATGATTTCAAGAAAAGGGACAAATACTTTTACTTGGCTAATTAATTGAAACATATCAACATGAGTATACTTGGGTAATTCAATTGGGAGCATACCTTGTTTAGTGTTGCTTTTCTTCTGTTGATTTTTAGTTACCTCAACTCTATGCTTGGCATCCTTCCTTGCAACTTTAGGATTTTTCTTTTGTGTCTTTATCTTCACAGCAGGGGATTTGGATTCTTCACTAGCTTTTGTCTTATCTACTTTCTTAGCCCAAATTTTATCTCCCCTGACTTCTTTAGCTTTGAATGCTTCTATTTTTCTAGTAGGCTTATGCTCTTTTCTTTTGGCATTTTTCTCCTTGATAAAAAGACCAATAGGACTGCCTTGTTCACCATCAACTATTCTATTCCTTAGATGATATGAACTTCTGGCTTGGGCAGCCAAGGCCATAGTATATCTTGCAATCTCCTCATCTAAGGGCCTTCTCAGGGACACACCATCTTCAATTGCTTCCAAATTATATACCTCAGTATCACTATCAACATCCTCATCAGAGAGAACTTTTTGATGATATGTACTAGCAATTTTTCTTTGATCATCTAATCCATTTCATGGGACTCCATATCAGATGAGAATTCACTATTAGCAAAATCAAAATCACCCATAACCATATGTATATCAATATCCTCCTCATTCGACTGATCAGAGTCTTTAGGTACATCTTCGCCCACCTCAACCATCTGTGCAACTGCACATTGCTGAGGAGAGCGTGGCATTTGGAAAACTATGCACCAAGGGGTGTCTTCAACAAAATTTCTTGAATTCTTCTACATAGGATTCAGAGGGACCTTATTCTGGGAATTTATTTGATTATTAGGAACAGGCTTCCTATTATACCAATTGGTATTATATAGGTGATCATGCAACCGAGGAGGTCTTTCATTCCTTTGATAATTTTTTGGTTGATCCTTTTCTTGTTTTACAATTTTGTCATTTATAGTTTTCATAAAATTATCAATCTTATCCTCAAGAGTGCCCCCTTTAGCACCCAAACTTTTATCCTCCTTTTTTGGATTTATGAAGAGTTTTACATCATCTCTTTTGCCAACTTTACCAATTGCTTTGTTGATATTCTCAATATGTTCCACCATCTTGTAAGCTTCCCTCAATGTCTGAGGATTCTTATCCAGTAGGCGGTAGCTCATTTTTGTATCAAAGGAATTGCAGTAGTTTACCAAGCAGACATTGTCATTCAATTGTAGATGAGGAGGCAACCTCTTCCTAGCCTTTTGGAACTTTGTATTAAAATCAGCCACGAAATCATTAGGACCTTTAGCAATGTTATTAAATTGATTCAACAAAAAACCTGAATCAGTCTTGTCACTGTATTGCTCTCTAAATATTCTTTTGAATTCCTCCAAGATCCAATGCTCTTGACATGAAAGCTCCTATACCACTCTCGAGCATCTTTCAATGAGAGACTACATAAATAATTTCATCATGACATCCTTTGCTTCTACCTCAAAGTCATCCATAACATTGGAAAATGATTTGAGATGGTCTTCACCACTCAGAGCATTGTTTGCAACAAATCTGACTAGAGCAGGCCTGAAATCTTTAGGAAATGGGTTGGGATAGCTAGGTATTCTGGTGAAACCCAACTACTAATATCTATCTACTTGGAGTGGTCTCCTAGTATGTTGATCCCTATGAGCATCTCTTGCTCATCATCTCTTTTTTTTCCAAATTGACTACTATCCTCACCCTTTCCACTTTCATCACTACCACCTCCTATCTTGTCTCCTTCATCATCTTTATCTAATAAGAATTCTTATTCTTATTATTTCCTCCACCTCCACCACCCTGATCTCCACCATCATCTCCACTGACAATATGTCCCACAATTTTTTTTTTTGGGATTCATTATCATTATGTCTAGAGCTCGAAGCTTCTAGATTTGGTGTAGAAATTTTAAGAAAATAAATCTTCCTAGCTATTTCTTCATTGGAAGCTTCTATTTCAGCTTTCCTCAATTCTTCCTATAGTTTTTTATTTACCAACTGTAATTTCAAGATCTCAGAGCCTGGGGGCACAGTGGGTGGAGTAGGATCAACTTTGGCATTATTTGTGGGGGTTTTAACAGATGAAGTATGGGTATTGGTGCTAGTGTTGAAGGTAGTTTTCTTTGGTTGATCAATGGGCTTCTTCCCATGATCTATAAATGATGTTTTCTTAGTAGTAGCAGAAGGATCTAAGGCTCTGGTAGTTGAAACATATGTGGTATAGATATTAGTAGCAGAGGTTCCTATCTAGACTATTACTTTAGGAATTCCAGGGGTAATCTCTACGACCAACTTAGAGACATTTTCTTCAAAGGTTTTCTTCCTAGCAACATTTCTCTCATCTTTTCTAATTTTTATTTCCTAGCATCTCTCTCAAGTTGCTTGGCTCTAATCCTATCGTCTTTCTCTTTCAACCCCTTCAGTATATTCTCTTCTTCTTCCTTAAGCCTAATTTCTTCTTCTTCTAAGGATTGCATGTCTTTGTCTATGTCTTCTTCATTTTCTAAGACATCTCTAAGCTCACTCGGTGGAGTATAGTAGGTATGATCAATAGGTTCTTCCTCAAGAGAAAGGTGCACTTCTACATTAGGAGACTCACCTCTTGACTTGAAATTATTTCCATTAAAAACATACCCGAATCCAAGGCTTAAAGGTTCTGAGAACTTATTCTTAATCCAAAACTCCCACCTATCCTCCTCTCTTGAAATGTCAAGTTCATTATCAAACACTTGCTCAATAGGAAAACTTCCTTGATCTATGTTAGACACTTCAAATTCATGTGCCTCTTCCTGGATATTTGCACTACTTACTTCAACATTAAAAGTAGGAGATGCATTGGTAGGGGATTCAACAGACTTACATGATTCAAAGCATTTCTTAACCCAGGTGGGTTGCTTCTCTTTTGCAGGTTTAGATTCTGCCTTCTGCTCAGGATGCTTCTTCGTATAACTTCTAGTCTTCTTCATGGTGTCAAATGTGTCAAAATCCTTCTTCTTATGTTCTTTTTGAGAATTTATCTTTATACTGGTATTAGCGACTTTAGAGTCATCTCCCAGAATTAAGGGAAATAGAAAGTGATTGCACTTTGAATTTGTACTTGTAACCTCAAAAAAGATTTTAAACATAACTCGACACAAGGTGATAGAATGAACCAGGAGTTGACACATAAGACTAGGTACGACATGACTATTGCAACAAAATTTGAACAATTATTCTTTAGATAGTAAAGAATAATATAATAAAATACTCGACTCTGACTATATTAGATCTAAACTAGAGACTTTGGACTTAGCAAATCCCTAGCAGAGTCGCCAATCTGTTGGCTATTTTTTTAAGAACCAAATTGATCTTTAGAAATACCTATGGAATTTTCTATTTCCAATATTTAGTACTCTAAAGGGATTGTCCAACTAATGAGTAAAAGATACAAAACTTCTACTCCTACACTTTGGGCTCTATGAAACCTTAGAGGGTGATCCCGCAATGTATACTCAAGAATTTATATGACTATTACTCAAATACATTGTAAAAAACATATAATTCTCATATGAATACTCAACAACATAGTATATCAAATAAGTTGACAACTCATTTATTAATACCCTACACTTGGAGCATGAGAATAATGAAACTCATCACAAAATAACTACAGTGGTACTCATTTGAAGGTTTTTAAATCAAGAGTGATTAGCTAATGAATCAACCCTGAAACTAAATTATGAATACTTTGCATGAACCGATGCCTTATCCTAAACATAGAGTCAATCTCAACCTATGCAGCCAGATAACAACTCAACAATAGCAACTTATAATCTCAAGAAACACTACATTACAACATTCCCACATTACATTCATGATCATCATCGCTTATAATTATCCTAGCACCCAATTCTTACAAGTTAATAATCTCATCCAACCATTTACATTAATTCATTGAACTAATAGGTAGGGATGAAATTAAACATCTGTTAGGAAACAATAGAGATGAACAAAATAATACTTTATTATTTTTATTCATAACTTATAAAATAGGTACAGAGGAGAGAATAGCCATGAAATTGGTATCATTCTGTATTATATTTCCTATTTTGTTATCAAAATTATATAAGTAACTACAAACTCTAAACTTAAGACAAAAGTTTAAAACATGCTTGATATTCCTTTCACAATTCATAGTGTCGATTGCAAAACAATGAACCCCTACTTTTTGGCTCTGAATTCCTTCTTATAGAAATGAAGGAACAAAACAAGCCTTAGGCTAGAAAGTACACATGTCATTACCTTATTGTACCACTATAACAAAGATTCCGTTTTCAGTTACTCTTCATTCCTAGGAGGTGGGAAATATGTGTGAAATAAAAGTAGTCTTCATTCATTGTTAGAGATCCGGTCCCATTTTCAAAAAGGTATCTTCAAATAGTTACCGTAAAATTTATGCCTACACACACAAAGTGAAAGAAAGCATGAAAGAAACAAAAAGAAAGGACAAAGTATATGTCCACATTTGCAGTCCTATCATCAATTCAATTTGAAGAAGATGCACTATAATTTATATAATTTAGAAAAAGCCTAATCTATACTAAATTCAGGCTATGAAGTGTATTTTCATCCATCTATTACTCATCATGATTGCATACTTCAAAATCAAAATTTCAAATCACCACCCCGCCATTTCTTATTAATCCACCACCCCCTCCAAGTATCTGCCTCTCCATGCTAGGAATTCCTCTTCAGTAGGCCAGTTGAAATTCATGACCTCATCTACACTTTCTCCATAAGGTGCATATTTGGTAACAATTTGGTTGGCCCCCTTGTCAAACTCCAACAAGACAATCTCTGCATGATCCAACATATCCATATTTCTCTTCAGTGTGCCCATATCATATCTTTGACAAATTGAAACTACCTACTTTGAAATAGTTTTATTGATTTCATCTTTCCATTCCTGTAGGGTTTTTATGCTACCATCATCCCTCATAATGGATGGGAGAAGACCATGATGTGATTCATGAAATGATTTCACCAACTCCCTTATTTTGATCTCTAAAGGTTCAATATTTCCCTTGTACCCCTCAATTTTACCTACAAGAGTAACAGTGGGCTTAAACTGTTTAGGAGGGTTGGCATATTGCTTAGCTCCAATGGACATCAATCTTAATTCCTTCATCCTAGGGATCCATGTTTCCATAAGTGGAATATCCCTTTCCCTGTCATTGTCAAAATTATTTATAATAGCCATCATGGATGAATAGCTATAGTGAATGCTATTCAATCTATTATTCACTCCTCTGTTCAAATGCTCCAATATTGTACTGACAATCTCCATATTGCTATTAAAAACCTCCTTATCATGATTTCCACTTTTCTCTTTATATTCATTTAGCTACTTAAGCATCTCTTCCCTGCTGATATCTTCCTCATCCTGTTACGTTTCTGATGTACTAGGCTCTATTATTGAAATGGGTACATTTCCCATGTTGTATGACACAATTTCCCATGAGGAACTCACTTCAGTGGTAAATTCGAGGGATGCAATTTCTTGTGAAGTGGTAGGGGAGTCAACATCAGTCTTCTTATGCTTTCCTAGTTGCAAACTTTGCAACTTATCCTCTAGTAATGCTACCTTTGTCTGTAACTGCATATTTTTCTATTCAAGTCTTCCATATTTAACTAAAAAATCATTTTATTCTATCCTAAGCTTCTCCTTCTCTATAGTTACAAATTCTACAATGGTCCTTATTACAGGTCCTCCTGCAACTTATAATGAGCTTTTGGAGCCAGTCTCTTCACTTTTATTGTAATTGCTCTAGGGATTTGCTGGAAGGTGCACTGGGGATGCTTCTGAAGATACCCTGAGTTATTCTAAAGATATTTTGGGGATTTTATTGTTATGTTGTAGAAAAGAAACCTACTCTATCCTACTCTACTTATTGATGTAGAGATAGGTTACATAAAACCATTATCTGGTTGTGGAAAATAACATCATTTTCTCAAAGGATGGATCCATGCATTCAACTTTTTGAAAGAAGAGGAAAACCATGAGAAGAAGATGGCTAAATATTTGAACTCTAATGCTCCTCCTTCCTTTGAAATGGAAACCTTCTCCAAAATTTCTGATTCTAGTAGATGCATGGGCTGATTAGAAAGATTTTGCAATCCTTCCTCACATTCTGTTGCATGCATGACTAGATGCAACTCCTTGTCCTTCAAATATCTGATTGGACAACCCTCCTTGGAATTTGAAGGTGTCCAAACAATAATCTTTTGCTTGTTGGGGCTTGAATTCATGGTCCTCTTGTTGAGGAGATTGCACAAGAGCTGTCACCTTTGCATTCAAGAACCTCTTCCTTTGGACCTATTGTTTGGGGGGGGGTTTCTAAAATAATAAAATAGGGAATTTCTAAAATAATAAACCTAAAAATATTTCCAAACTAATTTTTCTTTTGACTTGCTGTCACCAGATCATCAACAACTCTCTAATGACACCTTTCCTCGACAAAGGCGCCAAAAACGATGAGTGTCTCTACATTCCTCATCATTTAATTATAAATTTCAATCTAGAGTGGTGTCCATGGCAATATGCAAGAGGGAGAAGAAATCACTTACATGACATGCTTTTTCTACAAATTGCTGGAAATAAATTGCATAAAAGAAATTGTTGGAATCAAATCTAATCTAAAAGCTTGTAAATGAAATGATGGAATCAAATATATCTTAAGAAACTTGTAAAAGAAAATACTGAAAATGTAATTGCTGGAATTTAATCTATCCTAGGAAACTTGTAAATGGAAATACTAGAAATGTACAGAACTAGAAATGGAAAGATTGTTGGAAAATAAACGAAGAAATGAAAACTACAGACAACCACACTACTACTATAAAATAAACTAAACTTTATTATTCTATAAAACTCTTCCCCATTTGATTCCTTGATTACAATGAATTTATATAATTCCTATCTTCAACTAATCTCAAAGATGAGCCTTAATTGTTGTGCAACAACATGCAAAAAGATCTAGGAACATGTGTTGAGGGAAAAAGATGAGTCTTTCCTTCATCTTACTGAGTCAATCTTCTTTGGTCATCCAAAACAAATATGCCTATTTTTTAGCCCCTTAACAAGCTCCAATAAGACATTTGACTGCTAAAAAAGTCATGCTTTTCCCATGTGTATCATTAAAACTCATATAACAGCTCCTAGATGTTTGCAAAAAGGTTCAAACTACCCAAAATTGTCTCCTAGATATGCTCCATTTATTTGCACAACCCAACAACCTGCCTTAATGCTTGGAACTACCCCTAGATGCTCTCAACTATTGTCCCTTAACTGCTCATAGAAGCAAAAATTGTTAAACCTCTTCATAAATGATCCTTCACTTAGTTTTGAGAATTTTGAAGCATAGAAGTGAATGAACAAATTCTAGGAATTCTAGAGCATAGAAGTGAATGAACAAATTCTAAGAATTCCAAAGCATGACAGTAGATTTATAGAGCATCGGACTGGTAAATTTTTCTCTCAAACCACAAATTGAGTTTCTATGAAATTTAATGGGTTTTTTTGCCTTCTTGTCTCTTAATTTATGTCCAAAAATATTAAGAACCCAGATCATAATTTTCAAGATATGATGGAATCTTTGACTGCTGCAACTAAAAATATCTTACTTTCCTCATCATGCTCAGTCTTGTTAAACTCCATAATTAACTAAAAAACATGTTTTTATTTGGCTAATAGATGAGACATTTTTTGTCTCATTAGCCGTTGTGAATTGTGCAACATGTATTGGCATGTTTGCTACCTCTAGAGCCAATGTTTCTAATACCCTCTTTATTATTAGGCTTCCACTATAGTTAGGTGCAGGTTCAACAATGTTAGGCTTCCTTGTACTTGGGGTTAGAGACCAGATAGCTAATACATCCCATTGTTGATTGAAGGAAAACCCTTGTAATGCAATTGCAACCTCTTCTTTTGAATTGTAGAGAGGTCTATCACATCTCTTTTTTGTATCAAAGGCTATGGAAGAAGCTAAATCCCATTCTAGAAGCAACAAAATACCACTATTTCTCACCAATTCTCTTCCCTCCTTCGAAGTCATCTCTTGGAACTTAGCTCTCATTTCATTCAAAACCTTTGCCTGGATGGTGGCATCAGGAAATTTTGGATGAAGGCTTCTTTCTATGGCTAGGATATTGACATATTCATCTTTTTTAGCCTTGTATGCAAATTCCATAAAATCTTGAGACCCTAAAAATGAGTCATCATCCAAAAAATTTGTGCATGCATCCACCCACATATCATCTTTTCCATTGACCTCTATGTAATCAACTTTACTCAACCTCATTCCAAACTATTGTGTCATCCTCATTGCCGATATAGTGGGAATTCATTCTTGCATTTCCTACTATGATTCCCAAATGTCATCATTGGATTCTTCATCAACACAATCCACCAGACCAGTTACTTCAACCTTCTACTTCTTCAACGATGGCTCTTTTGTTGGTGATGCATTAAGTGGTGGAGCATCAATATCCACAATTTCAGGCTTTGTTAGCCTTGGAGGAGATGATAGTGGTACTTGTGGCACAAGAGAAGGAGGCTTGTGCTCCTCTTGTTGGGAGGGAGCATGAGCTGCATCATTTTTCTTTGCCTTACTCTTTCTCCTTACAAAGAACTTTATTCTTGGTTCTTCAGGGGCTTGAGATGTAGATTTATTTTCCATAGTAGGGAATTATCCCCTACACTATTCTTCTTCAATAGGGGCTTTCTCCTTATCCTTACTTATCACCCCTTTAGTCTCAAGGTGGCCCACTATTCTCTCAAAATTCTTGGATACATGTTCCACCTTTTGCATTACATTTTCAATCTCTGGGAGAACCTTGAATTTAGGGTCTTCTTTCTTTATCTTTATTTGCATCTTATTGAAGGCAATCCACCTCACTTTTCTTTTTTCTTGCTCCAAAAGGTCAAACACATTTCTTATTACATCCTCTGAATATTGGAAAATCTGCACAAATTTGTAGCTCTTGTTCCTTTCCTTCAACCAGGCCATGAAACCTTTAGGATCATATTTGATCCTCTCCACTGAAGTAAGGTGCACCTTTGAATAGAAAGATATGCATAGTCATACACTGTGCAATATTGGGGGTGTTGAATATGGGATGCCATATACATCCATTCCATAGGAATTTCCATGAGAGGATCATAACCAATTATTTGGAAAATGGAGTAAAAGGTTTTTTGGAAGTAGGAAACAAAATAATTAGCATGGAAATGCTCCTTATCATATTTCCCTATTGCAATCCTTCAGCCTGTAATTTCTACTAGATATCTTAGCAATATATGGATTCTGAATGCAATCTTAGTCTTATCATATTCTTCCTTAAGAGTGTTTTCATTGACCTTAGGCATTTTATCAATCCATCTAATGAGTTTGAAAATATGAGAAAATTCCTCCTTGGGAAATTTGACCATTTCCTTCCCATCATATGTTCTTATAGTTCTTGTAACTAGGTCATAATTGGTGGCCATTGCTTTGAGAAAATCAACATCCATGTAGACATTGGGTACAATCAACTTCCCCAGGTCACAATTCCAAGGGTTACCTACTAGAATACTCAAGTTTCTATTCTTGAACCAACTATAGAATAATTCCCACCCAGTGTAAGGTAATTTGGCATCCCTAATAGAATTTTTCTTGTCAATCAAAACCTCTACTACTCGCGGACCTCAGAGAAGGAGTTGAACCTTAGGTTTTTCACTGGTAGAGGGTGGTAACTAGTCAATAAGGTCTTTATTCAATGGCATTTTAGAACCAAAAGCGTCCCCTTTATATGAAGATGATTTTGATTGTGCTTTGGGAGCCATGACACAAAAGGTTTTACAAGGCAGGGTTTCTAGTTTCTTGAACACGACTTACAACTCATATAAGGTTTTGACAAAAAATTATGACAATACAGGACTAACCAATTATCCTTTATGAACATCAAACCTTAAAATGAAAAAATAAGAAAAAACCCTTATAGACTCAAAGGTTTGGGAAACCAAAATTCTATCAATAATTCTGATGGCTAGTTCTTTCGTAGGTTGATAACCCTAGCCTTTACATTTAGATGTAAGCCTGAAGACCGCAACATGAGCTCTCCAAGTGTGTAGAATATCCTTTACAATGTTCAATTATGCTTTTAAGATAGGTTTTAATAGCTACACAACCTTCTACTTTGGTAGCTCAATGTCCTTTCCGTTATTAAGGCTCACTCACAAGAACTAGAAAGACTCACTTTCCCTCAAATTGAGTTTTGAATGTCAGTCATTGATCATGTGGGCTTGTTAACTAATGAATGATCTAGATTTAATCAACTTGATTTAAAAATATTGAATGTACATAGCCACAATACTTATCAAATGACAGTAAGCCACCTGGAACCACTTGCTAGTGATCTACGGGCTCCACCATTCTTTGTCACTACAGCCAGAATCAACGTGTCTTCTTCCCCTCACCCCCGCGAGTCTTAACCCATGTGCAACTCTCATCAACAGGGAGATGAGGAAGGGATGATATTAAATCTCACGGCCTCTACATACTCACATCTTAATCCAAGACCAATTTTTTGTAGCTTTATTCTTTTTACACAATTAACGACCCATATTAAAAGATCTCAGACACATGCATTATATCTTCTTTTAGTAGCACAAAATTTATTCTCTAGGCCTTGCATCAAAATATTTGATTAATATTTTCCTTTGCTCCAATTATTCCATGTCCTCTGGGTTACTCCACGTGGAAATCACTTGCTAGCCCATTGGGAATCAATCAATAAAGATGGGACCCATATGAGATAGTAGGGAGCTAGCAGGATTGACCCACACCACCCACTATCAACCGTTGATCCTCTTCAAATCCTTGCTTGCTGAACGCTTCGAAACATTCGCCCACAATAGGACAAGACACGTGACAACCGCTCACCAGCCTGCTCAAATATTTTAATGAGCAATGAAATGGAGGGGGCGTGTGAGGAATGATTGAGATGTAGCCACATTACTTAACGATCATTGTTGATCAAATTTTAATACCTCCCACCATCTTCAACTCAGACATCGGTCCCACCAATACATAGAACACATGGCTTATGCCCGATAGTCCATTCAAGAATAAAGTAATAAGCAATGAAATAGAACAAGCACGTGAGGAATGGCCAAGATTTGCTTGTGACAATCAAACAACCATCAAATATTTTCATATCTGCACATGCCAAAATTGTTAGTCTTAAAAGAGGGACCCAACTAGGTTGACAGGACTTATGACCCAAGGATTAAAAAATTAAGGCTCAAACAATTTTAGCAGGAAATATTTAGCCCAACTTTGGAAAAATTAAAGTAGTGGGCTAACATATAACAACCAATCAAACTAGACCAAGGGGCTAGTCACTTCATGGATTTTGATGGCATAAGTTGTAACTTAAAAGACCAGGAACTAGGAACAAGCTGTCAATAGAGGATTAAAACCCTAGCAAGGAAATAAACTCAAGGGTTTTTCAAGTAGGATCTTAGATAAGCTAAAAACCCTTAATCAGTGATAGAAAAACAAAACCCTAAGCCCATGTATACAAACTTATCCCAAAATTTAGTAGGATTTTGAGATGGAACATGAAAATTTTAAGGAATTCCATCATGCCCATCCCATGGCACCTTTTCCCTATCCTGCTTTGGTTACTACTGCCCTTAACCTCAGTACCCATCCCTTCCTCCATATCGACCGCTATCTCTACCCCCATCTCAGCCTCAGCCTCAGCCTCTCCCTCAACCTCTAGGGTATCGCCTTGTTGGATCTATTAGGTGGACGTGTGGCCTAAACCATGTATCATAAGTTGGGGTAGTTCCTGCATCTGGTATGCCCTGGTAATTAGCCCATGGCTGAGCAACGAGATGTCTAAATTCATTGACCACCACCATGGGGTCAATCTGTGCTCCCCATTGGACCTCTCTTTAAGATCTAGTGAAGATTGTTGTATAATCATCAGTGGGCACATCTTGTACCTTGCAAAACTGTCTGGCCATGCAATCGAGGAGATACCACTCTATCATTGTGTGCTCTTTCCCTTGCATATAGCTGGTTTGCCAAGTAAAGTACAACTGCTACTAGTCATCATACCATGCTGAAGCCTACAACCATGGTCTCCATTCTAAAATGGTCATATCATCAATGACTCTGTGCTAATAAGGTAAACCTGTAGGGCCGGTGTGCTGGAGTGTCATCAAAACCCTATACTTGAAGATGATGGTCTCATCCTTGTGAATGTCATGTCATGGTACAAGGAAGCAAGAAGAATTGAACCCCAAGCAAACATAACCGTCCTCCTAATTATCACCTCCCATGCCACCCCCTATCCAGGATTGAAGCCTCTACCCCATTGGTTGGGAGAAATGACTCCAAAAATTAGTGCCACAACAAACAATTTGAAAATGGGCACCCTCCCATAGTATCTAGATCCAAATCAATCCAAGATCTCACCAAGATGATGTTGTCTATGTGTAGCAATGAACAGTTCATGCATCTCTCTCGACATCTATGTCATAGATGACATGCTCTCCATGTATCGACAATCTCAAAATATGCCACACATCCTCAAGTGTAATGGTGGCCTCACCAATAGGCAAGTGAAACAAAGAGGTCTCACTGTGCCACCTCTTGATAACCGTAGTCATCATCGCCAAATGCATTCAAACCTTGAGCAGCAATGCAATGAATCCTAGTCCAAGCATCCCTAGCCACTCAACCTCATGGTCATCAAAGTCTCTCATTCTGGCCAAAATGTTTGAAGGGTGCTCTCGTGAAATCAATGGTGGAGGATCCTCTTGCATGCATCACACACATAATGTAAATTTTCCAAAAAGTCAAAAAATTCATCAAAATATGATACTTTGCATCTGAAAAGATCAATTGCGTCACTAAAATCAATAGCATCGCTCTTTTTAGGGTGCATTGTTGTATACATTTTGAGGGTGTGTCACAAATTTAGTGACGTGCGTTGCTATGCTTAATAGCGAATAATCATTCTTATGCATTACTATAGCTAAAAACATGGGTGTGTCACTATTTGGAAAGTGCGTTGCCTACCGCAAGTGAGTGATGCTAAACATAAAAAGCCTATGCATCACTGTATTAAACTAGTGACACCTAAATCAAAAGCGTCACCAAAGAAAAAAATGGTGGTTTGTCGCTAAATAGTAAGTGCATCACTAAAATATCAATAGCGATACTTCTGACACCTTTCACACATCACTATATAGTGACGCTCCTATAAACCTAGTTTTGATGCACTATTAAATGCACCTAAATGTGAAAATCGAGGCAAGTTTCGAATCACATACCCGGGGTCCTATGTATGCTCGACATTGGTACTCTCAAACTCACTTCAAAAGGTGAAGAGGAAGCACATGGTGAGCCATTTCACCAAGGTGTCAAAGTTCCAAATGTACAAATCTCTAATGGTTGAATGCATAAATGAATTGGAAATGTCACCCTTCCCACCTATTTAGGCCTAAAATTTAAAGTTTTTTTGCCCTAATTTGAGCCATAAGCTAGGGTTTTGGCCCGTTTTACCTATTTCCACCCTACGCAACCTATTTTGAGTCATTTTTTTGAGTTTTTGAGGTCATTTTTTTGGTATCTCGAGGCCAGTTTTGACATCTGAACCTATATTTTACCTTAGTTGAGAAATCAATTCAAAATTTCTACCTGATTTCTTGAGGGCATAGGGAACCAACTTATTCCTTCCACTGGGGCAACAGTGGGGCATCCAAAAATTAGAAAATTTTCACTTTTTGATCTAAGCAACAATTTTAATCCAAAAAGCGTCAGTCTTTGAACCAATGTAACAAGTAGCTCGCTTCAAAGAGGGGCAAAATGTAGACACTTAAAAATGTTCTGAATGATCAATATCATACACTTGAATATGATATACTAACATCGCTTCGTCTTGAAACCCATCCTTTTTCTGCTGAATTGATTAAATTAGCCTAGCTATTTAATTAATTGTCATTTTCATCTATTAATATAATTGACCTAATTAGGTTAATTCACCCCCTCTTGCACTAACCATTCATCCTATTAAATTGGATAAATTAACTTATATAATTTAAATCCCTAAGTCAAGTTATTTAATTAAATAACCCTAAGTTATTTAATTAAATATCATATCACTTCCCCCTTTTTTCATTAAATCATTTATTTAATGAATATCCCAATTCCCCTAATTTGCATAATTAAAAATTTGTTTTGATTATCAAATTACTAATTAAATCTAATCCTACCACTTGCAAGGGAATATTCCTCCTTTTCACATTCCTCCAAAAGGAATATTCTCATCGAATATTCCTTCCCCTTTGCACAATTAATTTTGGTTTTAATTGACTAAATATCTAATTTTCCTCACCCATGAGAATATTCTCTTTCTTCACTCATTTGAAAAAGGGAAATTTCCTTCTTATAATAAACTTTCAACAAAGCTTCTTGTACAAGTTTTGAAAGTGTGTTTGTTTGGATGAATGTAATCCCTTGATTAAATATCATCTTGCATCCTCAACCCTTGATGGGAATCCATGATCCATGCCTCCATTTTCCTCCCATTCCAACCGTTGATTGATCCTTTTGATCTTGACCATTAGTTTTATCTTTCCTATTTTATAAATAGAGCTTGCATCTATTGAATAGGGATCCATCTTTTAATAGTAAACTTATGTTGTTAAAATCACTATCATCTTGCACTCATATTTCATGTTTTTAAAAAGAATTTTAGTTTAAATCTTGCATTATTAGCTTATCTAGCATCCATTAATGGATTCCATGATAACTTAAGTGCATTCATTTAGAATACCTTGAAATTAGGATTTTAATCTTTCAAATCTTGCATGTACATTTAGAATAGTTTTGCATACACTGACATTGATCATCACAACATTTATCATGTTAAGATAGCTTTGATCATGTTTTACAATGCATCTTTCATTAGTTTCGTCAATTCTCTTCAATAGAATCGATTGAAACAAGCTCATTATCCAAGGGATTGGGAAAGGGTTTCCATTCCACATCAGTGTGACACCACTCTCCCAATAGGATAAGTTTCAATGGGTTAGAATAGATGTTTATCAAGCTTTCATATTTTAATATGTTAGTTTTAATGGATTCTTAGATTAAACTTTACATTGAATGATCTTATTTGACTAACGTTTAGTGGCTTAAGTAGGACTCAAATCCTCATGGATCAAGTGTAGTTAACCTATACTATGTTTATTGGTCATAGTTTCTTATCTTATTCCATCAAGCCATTGAAAGATGAGGTCATATTTGAGGTAACACCATTAGATGTGTGTGATGTGTTCCTAGGACAACCATACATATATTAGAATCATAGTGTGTATGAGTCCACACAACAAAGTGTTATTGTAAGTTGGGAAAACATAAGAATCAAATACTTGAGGTAAATCTTATAAAATATACATCTTTAATTATTACAAAATACTCTAGGTGTTTGATTTCTCAAATTGGAGCTTTTGTGTTGCTAATGAATCAATTTGAGGAGGCAAGGTTAGTGGTAGTTAATACTCATACCAAATAAACTACCACCACACTTCAATGAAGGTAGATGGAAAAAATTTAGACATAAATTTATGAGAATGTATTCACTTCACCAATAGAAGTTCTATTATATTTTCAAGTCAAGCATTCAACTAATATAATTATAGGGACACCATTACAAAATGGGTCACTATATAGAAGATCAATTTTGGAGAATGACGAGATCAAGTAACAAATTAAAGAGTTAATTCAAAAGGGTCATATTCATCAAATTTATTCACCATGTGGTAGTTTGATTGTTTTGGATAGGAACAAAGATGGAACATGGAGGTTATGTATTGATTATCAAGCATTGAACAAAATCACTATAAAGAGTGGGTATCCAATCCCTAAGAATGATGATCATTTTTAGCCGTTAAGAGGGGATACATTTTTCACGAATATTTTTCAATTGAGATCAAGATACCATAAAGTGCTAATTGATCTGGAACAAATGTTTGGAAAAATTCATTCAAATCTAAAGAAGGATTATTTGAGTGGTTGGTAATTCCTTTTAGGATAAAAAATTCCCCTATCACTTCCATGTTAATGATGAATGATATTCTTAGGCCTTTCACTATCTCATTTTTTGTGTTCTATCTAGATCACATACTCATCTTTAGTAAGACATGTGATGAGCATCTACAACATTTTGAATAGGTTCTCTCAACTCTACAAAAACAAAAAATCTATGCCAATAGATGAAATTTCTCATTTGGACTAGAAAACATTTGAACAATATCTAGGATACATTATGGGTAGTGAGGGTGTCCATGTGTTGATCCTACAAAGATACAAGTTGTACCAAATATTTGCCTTCTCCTAAAAGCATCAAAAAATTGTGAATTTTCTATGGTGTGTTGAACACAAATATACTTAGAGGGGGGGTGGGTGGAATTAGTATATCATTAAATTCTAATTTTACTCAATGCACCAATGAATCATCAAAGAATCATCAATGAAATTAGAAATAACAATGAACACAATCACATAAGACAACACTAGATAAATTATGTGGAAAATCTAAAGGGGAAAACCATGATGAGAAGATATTCTTGGATCTACTATCTAAATCTAGCCTCACAATGAAATTCAAATGTTAAATCCCCAAGCCAAATTGATAAGCACCAACCTATTGAGAGGCACCCACAAACAGAGCACCAACTCAATGAACAAGAGGCACTAACATCACATGAGCTATGACAGCAACCATAGAGTTCTTCACAAATGATTACAAATAATTTTAAAGAAAAGTTGCTTACATGAAGCTTATAAAGATATTGCAATTTTTCTTTGTCAATTTCACAACCTCACAAGCATACACTACTTGACATCACACAAATATTCTTTTCCATGAAATATTCAACATGAAGTACTCAGATAGGTCACACAACTATGTACAAACACATAGACTGTACTATTATTCACACACTCAATGACTCAAAGTAATTTCCTTAAATATTGATATGGATTGATAGAATATATTGCAATTTTAGGTAGGACCAAAACTTAGCATGTTTGGTGTAAAGAAATTTGGCCTATATATCTAAATTATTAATAATCACTACCAAGTTGGCCTAAGTAATTCAAATTTAGAACCAAGAGATAGCCATTAGCACCTTTGAATTATATTTGTTGATCTTCAATCTTTAGGGGAAAACAAATGGTGCAAATTTAAATCTAGATACCTCTAATAGGAAAATATTCCATGGCCAGTGAGAATGTAAATACCACATTGAAAAGTATCTCAACATATATCACCATGAACATGCATCTATCCTACACAAATCCATAGAGTTATCATTGAAAAGTCTTGGACATGTGTTGTCATTCCATGCCCTTGCAATAATTTCTCTCATCTTTCCTTTTCTTCTTGCAAACAAGCAACACATGGCCACGTGTCAACATTCTAATCCCCCACAATTCTCTCTCTCCTCTTTCCCTTTCTTCTTGTAGATAAGCACAACATGGCCATGTGTCAACATTCTAAACCCCCATAGTGTTCTCTCACCTCTTTTCCTTTCTTCTTGTGGACAACCAGAACATGACCACATGTCAGTATTCTAAGATTCTACACAACCTTCCCTCACTTCTTTGTGACCGCATGGTAGCTATATGATCTAACATTGATAATTCATCCTAGACATGTTCCAACCTTCCATTGCACCACATGACTTTTTCCTTTCTTTCTATTTTACTTGTAGGCATGTAGAACACTTCCACATGTTGACCACCTACAACAATACATAAATTTTTCTTGCCTTCTCTTTTTTATTATGAGCACACAAAAAAACTTCCACATGCCAACCTTCTGCAACACCACACAACTAGAAATAGGACTATCCATAACTGTTGTAGATAAGCAAACACACATGTGTTGTATCTACAAAACACACTTTCCTTTTTGGGCCCATCTTTTATACATGTCACCTACCTACACTTTTATAAGAATTTCTTTCTTCCTTCTCTCTATTTGCATATGCTTGCAGATTATCACCACTTCTCACCATTCCATGCAACCACAAGCCCAAAACTTGGGCTCTTCATTTCTCCAATGGGTGAGCGAAAGTGCACCATTAGTCCTACCAACATCATTAAAAAATATCGCCAAAGTAAGGAATTTAGCCTTAGGAAAAATATTTTTAAACTAAGGCAGGTAGTGCATGGGGCCAATAAACCAATGATTCCTAGGGGCTTATGTTGTAACTTAAGCAACTGAGAATGACCTAGAGCAAGTTAACAAAAAATTATAAGATGAAGTGCATGCCTAGACAAAACACTTAGGTTTTGGAGAATTAGGGAAAAAACCCTAGCAGAGCATGAAACCCTAACCCTGATGCTATCCAAAGAGGTCTAAACTGCCATTTTGCATGTAGAAACTATTCCCAAGCCATGAGTAGACATGAACAAACCATAACAAGCAGGAATTTCCCATAATTTAGAGCTTTGACATCAATGACACTATTTTTCCCTTTTGTCATCAATGATAATAATGTACAATAGGGTGGATAATTTCTATTGAAGGTGTGTCTTCGCATTTTCATACTTGGCTTGCCCCATGAACCAAATACTCAAAGGAGGTGAAGAAAGATTTATTTGTATAGAAGTGCAACAAGGAGAATTTATAGAATTGAAGAAAATATTATGTTCAACACTAGTATTGGAACTTCTAAACCTACAAAAACCTTTTGAAATTGACATAAATACCTTTCAGTATGCTCTTGGGGTAGTTCTCACACAACATGGCCATTTAGTGGCCTACAACAATGAAAAATTCTTTGATGTAGTATGACAATATATTATATATGACAAATAAATGTATACTATTATGTAAGCCTACAAGCAATGGAAGCACCAAATTTTGGGAAATGAGACTATCATTCATATAGACCACAAGCCCTTGTAATTTTTGTAGACATAAGGGATTTTATACAATGATGGATATCAAAGATGGTCAGCCTACTTGCAACATTTTTACATCAATATTTACCACAACAAGGGAAGAAAAAAAAAGTTATAGATTGCTTGAGTATACCTTTGGTTGTAGCACTAACTGTGGTGTTGGATTCTTGGGCCAACAAACAACAACTTGGCTCAAATTTTATGGTTCAATGATAATTATTTTTATGATGCCTAGAATAGGCTCAAAGAGGGTAAGAAATTCCTTGGTTTTTAATTTCATGTTGATATTCTTTGTCATAAGGGCCACATATGTGTTCCTATTAGAAACAAAAAAAGATGATATGAGAAGCACATTGCAGTTGCGTTGGTGGACACTTAGGAATAGGGAAAACTATTTTTTCTCTTCAAGCGTATTTTATTAGCCCAAAATGCAACATGACATTCATTCCTATATTTAGTATTGTACAACATTTGCCATTGTGAAGCCTACAAATTGTAAGGAAGGAATGTATATGCCTCTTCCTACCACTGATTGACCTTAGAAATTAGTCTCAATAGAATTCATGTTTGGCATCCCTAGACTACTAAATACAATCATGATTATGTGTATGTGGTGATAGACAGGTTTTTGAAAATGGCTATCATGATTTCCTACAAGAAGAAGGTTTCAGCGGAAGAGAATACAAATATTTTATTTTCTCATGTCTAGGCTCACTTTAGATTGCCACATAGTATTATCTCTAATAGAGATAGAAAATTCATTATCAATTTTTGGTCTACACTTTAGGCTATTATGGTCACCAAGGTCACTAAGTCCACTACATTCCATCCATAGAAAGATGGGTAGGTTGAGGTGGTAAATAATATGATAGTTCACATTTTGTAAATGTAGCTTTCTAAAAATCCTTGAACATGGGATGAAAGTCTACCATATGTGCAACATAGCTATAGTCATGTATAATACATGAATTCATAGGGTACAACCCTTTGAGGTATGTCTTGAATACCAGCCACTAGCTCCCTTGGATGTTGTAGTCCCAACCATGACCAATAAGCTATCACCACATGTAGAGAAGGAGATTGAAAGAACATCCAAATTTTATGAAAATATTCACCATACATAGCAATAGGATCATGAGATATTGTAGTATAAACTAAAAATATAAGGAGCGACGAGATCAACATCATACACCTCATAAATTTCAAGTCAAAGATAAATTTTGGATTCATCTATAGAAAGGGAGACTTCAGGGACCACATCAAAAGATTCAACCTCTTTAGTATGAGCCATACACTATAATGAAACAAGTTTTTGATTATGGTTTTGAACTAAATTTTTCTTCTAGTTTTGGGGCTACTTCCCATATTCAATGTTGAATTGTTGCACTCATACTTTCTAATGTTGTTGAATACCACAACTATTGATAAAAAAATTCAGAATGTGGAAATCAATCTAGAGAATATTATTCTAGTTGAAAATTATCATATTATTGAGGTTCTTGTAAAATATCTACGATAGAAAATCCCAAGCTCTATCGGTTGTTCAAGCACAACAACTCCCTCACCAAAGCAAGTAGTTTACCTAGAGAGAAAATTACCACATGTTTTCCTCATCTATTATAGAGCATTGGAAGGGGGGAGGAATGATTTAGAGCATTTTGGAGGTGTTGGCACAAATAGATATGGAAAATATTAAAAATTCAATTTTTAGTATTTTTTATATTTTACTAAATCATATTTTCAAAGGCCTTGAAAGTGAATTTGTCCTCAAAATTATTGTTGTTTCTCATTTTTAAAGGATTGAAATTAGAGTTGTTGGATATCTTTCCATAAATATAAATAAACTTCTAGATTTTAACCAACATATTGCAAGTTATGACCCCGCCAAGTTGGGGTACCTAAATTCATATGGTTTTTTGAAAAAAATAGTCTTGTTAGTTATTTTCTCGCATCCAACTATTCATTTCAAATTCAAAATGTTGTGGTGACTATTGAGATCTCTTGAAATTATATATCTTATTTTGGTTTGAATAAAAGGTTAATTTTATAGGCAAACATATCCTTTCACAAGATTATCATTTTATCCATTCATATTCTCATAATGCTATAGGTTTTTCACACCAAGTATTATTACTTGAATTCTTAATTGAATTCAAATTATCTTTGGATATTCCAAACCTTACTTGCTCTACCATCCACATCCCTTATGTACCATCCTTCCATCCCATGCATATTTTCCCACCATCAATTCACAAAGACATTCCAATTTGTGTGGTTCATTTTATTCCTTTCAAAAATATTCCTTGGAGCTCCCTCCTCCTACTACTCTATCACCTATCTATCATCCATCTAATCAATCCCTCTCTCCTATCCAAGGAATCCCTCAATCCTTCCATCTTTTACAAATCCTTGGTTCTCCTTTGTTATTGGTTCCTATCTATTCCGCTAACCTAACCATCATATCCTCCATGCAATCCCATCATATCCAATCTATTTATCCTCTCTCCATTCATTCAATAATAAAATTTCAATTCCAATCCATCTAATGCAATCAATCCTAATCAATGTAATCCAATCTTGTAATTTGGCTCATCATCCAAAATAATCCATTGATTTTTCTAATAATCCATGGGTAAAATTTCATCAAATCTACCATCTTCATCAATCAATCAATAAATCAATTGGTTTTTATCTTGACTAGGGGCACAATCCTAGTTTGTTTTTTGGGAGATTTTTGTGTATGCTTTCTTGTTACTTATGTGTGTTATAATTTTCTAAATCTATCATGGTCTTTGCATCATATTTTCATAGGGTCATCATGGTCTTCCATATCATGGTATCATAAGAAATATTTTTTATTTGACCTTTTTGATTAAATACTTGGCACACTATCATCACGGTTCCTTATAACTTGGTGCATAACATCAAGCACAATATTAAATCTAGGTTGCTTATACCATTGCAATATGATTCCTATCCATGATCCCTATCTCCTTCCATCCTTTACCCTTTAACTCTCCCATCCATTTCAAGAGCACACATGTGTTATTGGAACCTGTTTATCCTCTCAAGGAGGCATACCACTATCTCCTCACCATCCTTACTCATCCTACTAGTAACTGGAGCATCATGTCACTAGTTCTCATCCTTTCTTACACACTATATTTTTTCTTCTTTGATACAATGTCACTCCTTATAGTCATGATTTAATATCAAAGAGGGGAAAAATAAAATACACTTAAATTAGCTAAATCTTGACCACACGTAATCTCACCTTATTTTAGCTATTAATTAAATAAATATCATTATTTGTTAATTAATTTAACCTTTTACATTTATCCCTCGTTAATTAAATAAATTCACATTTATTTAATTAAGTTTAACCCCTCAAGTTTATCCCCACCTTAATTAAATAAATTTATATTTATTTAATTAATTCAACCTTATCCCAAAAATCATCCAGGTAAATCAATTAATTAGTATATAATTAATTAATTTAGGCTAATCAATCCCTAATCTCATGTGCACATGTGATACAATTCCCTTTACAAATAAATCCCAATTTTAAATTCCCCACCTCTCTTGAAATGTGCAACAAGATAAAACTTTCCTCCCAAGATACCTTTTTTAACTAATCCCACCAAATATTATCCTGATACCATTTCTTATGTCCAATCCCATTCATTGAACTCCTAGCCACCTTTTCTAATTAATCCCCTCTTGACATTTGTCCAATCCCCTTTTCTTGAAATCTCTCATCAATTGTGAGCCCTTCATTCCTCACACCTATCTCTTACACCTCATGGGATACTTGTCACATGACTACAACTTCATTCCAAGCCTTAATCCTCAATCAATCCTAGCCATCCAATTACCAATGCATCTTGATCCTTAATTTCCCTCTTAAAAATTCTATAAATGAGAGACCTACCATCCCATTTGATAATCTTCTCTCATCATAGTATTATGACTCAATTTAATCTCTCAATCATCTCAATCATAACATCATGCTACTGGATTCATAAGCAAGCACATTCAATCTATCAATACATCATAGATGATCATTCTAAGGTTTACATGTATTTGGTTTGAGTAGGCTTGATTTTATGCTATTTTTCATTTATATCATTTGTATGCAATACAATGGGCCTAAGATAGCCTCTTTTCTACTTCTTGACTTGAGTGTGAAATGTGTGGTTTGTATGCTATAACATTGTACCAAAAAAATCATAATTCATTTTAAGCATAATCTAGTACCATATAAGACCATAGAACATCAATGAAACATCTTATGACATCATGAAATAATATTGCATTTGCATTACATCAACATATACATTAACTATACATTCTAAAAGTTTATTTGAAATTTTTTCAAAGTTATAGAAATCATTAAAATGATTCAAGGGTTTGACTAAGGCTAGACCCCTTACATGGAAAACTCCAATGATATCTATATATAGGTCACCAAGTTTTCAATTCCAAATTAGATACTTGAGATATTCTAATTTTTGAAGATCAAGAGTATTTAAATCAAATATGTCAACAAGGGTTGGAACTATGAATTCATGATTGAATTTGCAAGTGTGGAGATCATTTTTGCATTATGGAAGTGACCTAAAGAAAAACACCATTATTTTATAATATGTTTGATAGTGAAAAGGGTTCTACTTTTATACTTTATGACCTAGTCCTTTGATTCTTGTGAAGGCTTTGGATGGCATCAAACATCTTGTGACATTGTTTATGAGAGAAGAATTATTTAAAAATTTGGTTCTACTCTATGTTAGCCTCGTAAATGTAATTGTGTTGTAAGAAATTAATAGTGTTTAGTTCAAATAAAAAGTTGAATATTATTACATACCTGAATTTGTTTTTAAAATGATGTAATTTAAAAAAAAATACATCTTATTTCTGATTTGTATGCACAAATTATAAATTATTAGATCAAAGAAATCTTAATGAAACTATAAATTCATAATAGGAAGTGGCTAACTTGAAAAAGTCACATCTTTCTTGAAAGTGAATTTAAAAAAAATAAATTTACACTTACATTTTTTGTTTTTGTTTTGAATGGTCATGAGCATCCTTTGGCATTCCACATTTCATTTTCTTGAATTCTTCTTCCTATTCCTCCTTGGTTTTAGTTTTAACTTCCTTCGTGCTTAACAATTTATGATAAAATGCTTAAGGTCAAATTGAGAGTATATGGAGCTTTTAGAGCATTGTAACTCAGTTGTTGGGAGTATTTGTGAGTGGTTAATGTCATATTTTGACTGTACTTTTGGAGAGTTGCAAACTACTCATGGGAGAGTTTTGAAATGCTTCGGAGGAATCTTAGACAATCTAAGAGTTTGATCATTAGTACATTGTTATTTTAGAATATTTAAGTTAATGACTCACATTTTGAAGAATTTTTACTCCCAATGAAATTTTTCATCTTAATTAATTTGCGTCTCCATTTAGATTATGTTTTGTCTCTCTTTAATTTATATTCCTTGTTTAATTAATCTTTTGCTCTAAATTAGTCGATTATTACTTTAAAATTTCATAAAATATATTTTAGATTACTTGTGGCCATTCTGTCTTGCGCATTTAGATGTTCGTGGAAAGGAATAATTATACACTCCACAACCTTTCCCTAAAAGAAAGTACCCTCAGTGGTCCACATTGAATGTATCTAATCCTTTAACTTTGCCCGATGTACAATCTCTGTACAGAAAAATGGTCCAAGTTCAATGCATCTAATCTTCTGGTCTTTGTAGCCTTCCTCTTGTTTAGATATATGCCACGAAGAAAACTGATCGTGTACGCTCTAATGCGTCCGAGTTCCTCCAGATGCTTCAAGAGAAATGGGTTTACGTTTATACCATGACATATAAGTGTTTTTTGCTGAAAATATTCGGGGAGCTTTACAGTCACTGAAGGCTTGCCTATTATGAATTGAGATTTATTGTATTCCTTCTTCATTGAAGGTTAAAAGCTCTTAGAGCAGCTCAAATATAAATCAAATTCTGTCCATATACCAGATGTCAATCTTTTAGTCATTATTATTCTTAGAAAAAAAAATATTTTCTTTTATCATTAGAAGTGATTTAGATATGAAACAAGCTGGGTGTGGAGAAGCTAGTTCCTGTGTTTCTTTTCCAAATTTCCTTGGAATGCTCTGTATTTACTAAACATATGCGATATGGAAATTACGTTGTAATGGTTTGTTGTTTCCTTGATACCGATTACTCTTTTCTTTTCATTTCATTTGTTGCCAGTTTAAATATTGGTATATGGTTTTCAAATGGTATATAAATTTGGTTAGTTATATTAATGGGTTTTTGGTCTGTTAGTGAAGTTGAATGGTTTTGAATGAGTCTACCAAGACCAAGTCTTGCTGAGTGCTAGGCCCCAATATCTTTACAGATGAGGTCAGAATTATGTGTGGGGGATTTTGATAGAATGAATACCTCTCAATCCTTGACTCTCTACTGAAATGGTTTCAACCTAAAATACCCATAGAAAAACAAATTCCTACTAACTATAAATTTTAAATTTAGACATCCAGACAGTTTGACAGAGTGAACAAAATCAGGTTCTAGATTTAGAAATTTCATTTTGCTGAAAACAAGATCCGGGATATTTTAAGTCTTTTAATTGGAATCGTATTCTAACATTCTATATAATCTTATATATGTTGAGTGAGGCACTTTGAAAAATAAAAATAAAAACGAGTCTGGTTTGGATCATACTGCTGTGATTTATTATAAGATGAGGAAATTAGGGATGGGCGACTTGCAGCAGAAGGAAATTGATTGTGTGTCTTGATTATAAATCTACTGGTGAGAATGTTATGCTTATAAAAAGTTTATTAGAGATATTTTTTACAGAAACCAAAAAAATAATAATTGTAAATACAAATTTATATATATTTTTCTCAATTGTAAGTTCCTAACGATCACACAAATACCATTTGTCATAAAGATTTGAATAGTTTCTGCAAACCCTAAAAACCTTACCGAAATAGTTACATCATGTTCATTTCAACCCGAATGCACACTTGTCTTACGCATTTCAATATTATTACATTATACCACAAGCCCATTCATCACTCGACGACACTATCATATATAATACAAAACCACACAATAACACCCCATCTGCTCTTTTTAAGTCTTTGCAGATACACAACATCCAGATAATTACATCAAACAGCTATTGTGAGGCAATAAATCACATCTTCATAAATAATTTAGGATAAATAAATGTAAACAAGTAATAGTAAATGAATTGTTTTAGATAAAAGAGTTAGGGGGTTTAAAAACTTAAGATCCAAAGCATCTAAAATTGTCTCATAAGTCATTTCCATTATGAGGAAGTGACCTTTATTCGTTAGATTTTTCCTTTAACTTACAGAAATGAAATTTGATTATATATTTCACCTTATTGTCTTAAGGCCTTTAGTACTTGGATACAAAAAAAATTCATCATGGTGTTTGGACCTATGATAAAAAGTAGTGGTGCTGACAATCAATGGTTTTTAAGGATTTTTACAATAACAAGCATGAATGCAAGTGATTTTGGTGTGCAAAATGATTCTAGATGATTAATGCTTGAGATTTGGTATAAATGGAATATAGTGTGATCGATATGAGAATTTAACCTAGTGCAAGAACTAGGGTTCTAGCAAGTGTTGATAGAACGCCTGATGTATAAAGTTAAAGAATTATTGATGAGTAATTATTTCAGATAGGTAGATGAAGAGGGATTGCCTTAATGATGATTGCAATAGCGATCATTATGATTTTGAAATAAACTAGTTGTGATGTCCTTTAATATGTGACTTAGGTGCACAATTTGAATGGTTTATCCTAGTAAATGATCAATAACAAATATTTAGAAGATTGTTAGATTCAACCCAAGGGGAGATTTAAATTTTGAATAGGAGAGTCTTGAATAAATTCTACACAAATGATATGGTTAATTTTCTCCATAATGAATTTGACCCTAGTATGCCAATTAATAGTCTAAAATCTAAAGAAAGCCAATAGGTTTATTTTCTATTTCTAAGATTCAATTTGAGAATTTAGGTCAAAGTTGGTCCCAAAATAGTCAAAACCATGCACTAGAACCAAATACTTAGGACATACAGGATAAGTGAGAAAATTGCATAGCATGTGGCTTTAACCATTACATTTTTCCTAGCTTTTCTATCCATGTGAATCTATATTGTACACCAAATTATATAAATACTCTAGGAAAAAATTACTAAAAGAGGAATAAATGGAGACATAATCCAAAATTTAACTTGTGAACTACACATCAACTTAGAAGCAATTAGTAACAATATGGTTGCTTGATTTTCCATGTACCCCTTAAGACATGCACACAAATCACTAAGAGAGAAAAAATGGATAGAATTTATCATAATAACATGATACTGGTTTGGAACCTTCTGGTGGGTTTTTGGTTTATTTGTTGGGATTCATTGTTTCCATGGTTTGGCGTCAGTGAGTGGAGCATATTTTTTCTCATGCCTCCTATTGAGGTGGAGTTCTTGGGAGAGTTGTTTGGTGCTATGGGTTGGGGGAGTTGTTTTGTGAGGACTTTTGGTGCCCATGTTTCTATTTTTTCTTTTTTTCCTTTTGAGGTGGTTTACAAGGAATGTGTTGAGGACTTTCCCTTTGGTTGCTCCTATGGAGATGGAGTACTCTCTTATTGAGGAGGATATGTTTTATTTCATTGGTGTTGGGTGTTGTTGTATGGGGGCTCTTGTTACTAGTTTTTTTGTTTAACCTTGTGCTCATATTGAGGTGGATTTCAAGGAATTTGATGAGATTGGTATGCTTAGTGATGGGGGTCAGTGCTGGATCATGGGGGGTCCAAACTAGGCCTTTAAGTGGCAATGAAATTCATAAAAATAGAGTTAGAAAACTTGACATAAAATTTTGAATAAGCTATTAACATAATATTAAAAATATGTAAGAACAAAATTTGTAGCAAATTGAATTTAGTTTCTAAGATACTATTCCTTTTTTGGAAAAATGTAAATTTATTTCAAAGATTTATTGCTACTAATCATCCCCATGAGAAAATTTCAAAGAAAATAATACTATGCAAATGAAGTGCATAATTTTTTAGTGAGGAGGGGTGGGCCAATAATATTGTTACCAATTACTAAAATAGATAGCAAAGTATCCTTCATACCATCATATATAATTCAGGGGGAGAGAAATAGCCAACATACCCAATTCCTACATTATAACACCACCATTGTATTCTCTTTCCATGGTTATGTATCTTGTGAATCAAGGAGGATACACAAGGCCATTTTCATAATGCCACCCTAGAAAAAATGACAAAACACAAAAAAATTCTTTCTCAAGTATTACCTTTGTAAGTTTGGACTAAAAACATTGAAATACACTTGTAAACTTATTATCATGTACATGCATTATTATTTGGGAGTTATTTTATAATATAATGAATAATTAAATTATTCATATGTTGAATATGTGTTAATACACATTATAGATGTTTCAAGAAGAAAATAGATATGTTGAAAGATTTTGATTTGTTGAGAGTCACTTTAAATTAGGTGCCATTTTATATTTGAGGTTTGTAGGGAGTTGTTGAGCTTCAATAAAGCTATAAATTTAACCATCTTCCAATTATATAAAAAAATAAGAGTTGTGTAGCTATTTCTCTTCTATTATTGCATTAGATAAAATAGCCCATTAACTTCTACTATTGGCTGGTAAGCTTCTTAGTAGTGTTGTTCAAGAAGGCATTATCAAGCATGGTGAGAGGGAATTCTATTCACTAGTCCTATTATACTTTTTCTATATTATTATAGATGTGGCCCCTATAGACTATGATCTAGTGATCACCATGCTAGATTCCAGTGTGGTTGCTACCTTGTAACATTCCTTTGAATGAATTTCGAGAAGATAATGGTGGTGCACAAGGGCTATGCAGAATTTTACCTCTAATTATCCATGTGCAAGAGTGAGATAGCTAGTCATTTATTTTTTAGAGAGAATCAATACGTTGGAACAATAGTGCAAGGATTTGGTGAGCCTATCTAGAAAGAGAGGAGCATTATTGTTGGCTACCACATTGCTATAGGAAGAATTGTTTTATATTTGAAAAGAGACTCTTTTATTTTTCTCTCTATATTTTTTTAGTGTTCTTTAAATTTTTTAGAAAATATCTCTAGTGCATGTCGATAAATTTTTAAGAGAAAATTTTCACACATAGAAGGTCCAAATGAAACTTCACTTAATTGAGAAACATTTGTGGAATATTATATATTCCATGAGTGGTAACTCATTTTTTGTGAAAGGAAAAAAATAGGGAAATACTACTATTGTAGCAAGCAAGGAAAATATGCTTGGGAGTGTAGCAAAAGGGTTGCATATCTAATTAGAGTACAATCTGCTGGTAATGAAGAAGCAAACTTTACTAATAACACTATTGATGATGCTAATGAAGAAATATTCTTTTTTTAATTAACTTTAGGTGTTTAGGGATCATCAAAGCATATTTAAAAATTTTGTTAGAGGAGATATAGGTTCTTTGACATGCCTCTATTTAGGTGTTGGAGGAGGAGATATGCTTGAGATTTCAAAAGTGGTAGCGATGTACTCATGTGATAGTTTAGTGAGTTCTTAGTAATATAGAGTGATGCTAAATTTCTAAGAAAATTTACTTCTTCATGAAGGGCTAAGGCTATAATAAATGAATCATTTAGATGTCAAATATGTGTCAAGAAGAGTTATATATATATATATATATATGTAAAAAAGAGATGTAGATGTGTTAATTTTTTTTAGTTTATTGTCCATTAGTTCCAATTAGATGCCAAATTAGATTCTAGGTTTAGGGAATTGTTGAATGTTACTAAAGCTATAAATTATAATCAACTTCTAGATAAATAAAAATGAGAGAGTTATGCAGCTATTGTTCTTCTATTAAATTTATAGTGGTTGGTGGACTCTTGCATAACATTTAATACATTTTTGTGTAAGCTTTATAATTGTTAATTCTCATGATATAAAAAAGCATACAACTCATGTTAAATAAATGTAGTGGTGTGTGAGTTAAATGTGGTGAGGTGCCATTAAATTTGATTAAATTTCCATAAAATATAGTGAGGTAGATGGTTAAAACAAGTTGATATCAACATGCATCATGTCAATTTGTTGACATAAACATGTAACATATCAATTTGTTCAACGACTAGAGATCGACATATTGATTTCTAATCAACACCTTTTTTTGACTCAAAAATAATTATTTTTTCAAAATTATTTATAATATATATTTAAGAGACATTTAAATTGTCGACAGTATTAATTATATAATTTTTGTAATGCCAACATAACACATACATTTCCATATCAACCATTAAAATTATAATGCATCCCTATGGGGCCATCGCCACTATATGAAAAACATGCAAATCAAATTGCTTTTGTTCGAAAGTACTTCAACCCGTACTGATGTCTGTGAATATTTACTGATGTGAATGGTACGATTATCCCATATCATATCAGATTCTTTCCCGCGTAGTTTCTTTACCAAAAGACATCTACATTCAATGAACTTGAAAATAAGATGGCCAGGTTCAATGCAACACTCTTTCGGCGATCAAGTATTCTTGTTCACTAGATTTTATGTATACTCTTTTGTAAGGCTATATATCAACCATATGTTGTTCATGAGTTTGCATGGATAGATCTACTTATGTTGTTCCTGAGTTTGCATGGATGGAACTACTTATGTTCTGGACTGCCTGAGTTCTCCCAACTCCTTCAGTAAAATCATTTACTGATTTGGTCTCTGAAAATAATTCATTTCAATGAATATTTGCTGAAGAGTTTGGGGGAACTCTGGAAGTTACTGAACACTTGCTTAACAGAGGCGGAACTTTGGAAGTTACTGAACTCTTGCTTTCTAACGAGGGACATTTTATTTGAGCAGACTAAAAATAGTAGTTACTTATAAGCTGTTTAGGCCTCTGACCTTTTAAAAAGGAAGAAAAAGAAAATAGTAGTTATTATATGTAGGTTTTTTTTTGGTAATAGCAAGAAAAACAATTTTTAAGACTATCAAACATGAAAGAAAAACATTTTTAGAAGCTTACAGAAATATATATATATATATATATATATATATTTTTTTGTCTTTGTAGTAATCGTATATTGCATACAGATTTGATTTGATTTATGTGAGAAGATACAGTGATATTTTTTTAGATGCCTAATGTGACTATTTATCATATCATTTTCTTTATTGAAGGCCATTTTAAATTAAAAGCGACCAGTGACTCGTCAGTCAAAACACAGACATGGTTTCACATTTTGATAGACATGTTTAATCTTGGGAATCAAATTCTGGAATTGAGTGACCATTAGCAGCTTGATTACGACACTTGTGTTGTAATATCTGTTTGAAGGGTTCGTCTTTTCTTTTTTAGCAAGGGCTGAGTAGAAAGTAGTGTTCATATTTGTATTGTGTTGTTGTAATACTGAATAACAATTTTCGATGATTATAAAAAAAAAATAAAAAAAAATCGATGATTTTTTTCACTTATCTGCTTCCCACTTTTTCATCCAAAATATGTTTTAAGGAAGAATAGAAAGCAAATATGGGGGTCCATGTCACATGGGAGTGTTGGATTAACCTAATTCCTTTAACCTTTCCAAACTTGAAGCTACGTAAACTTGATATTATTTCTCAGTGTGTGTCTAAACATTGTGTCCTTAATTTTTAAGCATATCCTTGTCACATTCCCCGTGTTAGCCACTTCTACGTTGGACAATGTGGGAAAAAAGAAGAAGACATAATTATATTGAAAAAGAAATAAAATAGGACGAAATGAGGATGAAGAGTAATAGTATAGGTATAGGAATTATGGTGGAAAATTGTGAATAAAAAAGAAGAAATAATTATATTGAAAAATAAATAAAATAAGACGAAATGGGGATGGAGAGAAATGGTATATGTATAGGCATTACAAGAGGGAAGGGAATCCAATTGCAATGATTGTATTGGACAAGCTGCAAGGTATGCACATCTTTCACTACATAAAAAAATGTGTTTCATGGAGTACCATGGTTTCATGATATAAACAAAATAGATTTATTGAAAATACTTTAGAAACTTTCAAGAAAATGAATCGATAGGTGTAAAACGATTGACTCCACAACCTTTGACTATTCCCTTCTTGCTTGTGTATAAGTGAGGACTTTTGAATAGGTTATGGGCTTCCATCAAAGCATAAGAATAGACAAAATTTAGGAGATGGAAAGGAGAGGGAGGAAGGGAGATGCAAAGAAGGGATTATAGTCTCCTCTAAAGAAAGTTCAATATCCAAGGAAGATAGGATTCAAAGTTTCCTGAACTATTAGTGATGAAAAAGAAAGAAGAAGAGACATTCAAATGTTCGAATAACTATTTGGGTTATAATTTCCATTGATCACTTTGAAGTCCTATAGTAGGATATGATATTGGCTTCCCAAATCAAGATCCAAGTCATTTGATATCTCATCAAACTATTCCTAGGAATCCTAGAGTTAGCAAACAACTGAGAGATGTGGATAGTTTTGATTTAGAGACAAAACACATATTGAAAACTTAAAGAAAATTTCTGAATAATGTTTCAAAGATAATGAGCCGTAGAACTCCAAAAAACACGTTGGTTGAGAGGGGGAGGGAAAGAAAATGATAGGAGAATCAATCTAAGGGTGTGAGGACTGCTGTAATGACCTTATCAATGAATAAATTGTGAATAGGTACCCACCATTGCAAATGGCTCATATTACTAATTAATATGTATTTTTATTATTGGGATGAAAAATTATTGACTATTCATAAATCTTATTAAAATTTGGTTCAATGTAGTATTTGTTATCCCAAAACTGGCTATGAGGCATGCAGGTGAATGTTTAACAAAAATTACATAAACTATCTAGTTCTTAGTCCACCAAGTAAGAAAACTAATAGATGATAGTTAAAATAATATAATAATAACAATCTCTCTCCCTACAAATATGGTAAACTTGTATGCAAAATGTGGAAGCTTAGACAAGGTGCATGGGATGTTTGACAAAATCCCTCAATAAATATGGCCCTAGGGAACACCATGAAGGAAAAATATGTTCCAAAAAGATATTTTTTAAAATACCTTATACATTTTTAATTATATGATTAATGGCAATCTACTTTTCTACACCCAAAATTGGATTCTTGAAGAAATTTGATGGGAGGATTTATTCTCTTAAAAGAAAATTGTTTGTGGGTCATGAAACACGGTTCTTGTAGTCACTTTATATTTTTTTAATTCATATAAACCACATTTTAAATCTTACAAAGGGTTTCTTAGTAATTATTTGGTATTGTCAATAAATCAATGATAAAACATAAAAAATGGACCAAAGTCATTCCACTCTTGATTGATATTTGTACTCTTTCATGCTCAACTTATGTTGATAAATTCATTCTTGTTTGAACAAATAAATAAAAAGTATTATAATGTTGGGGGTTGATGTTATTATACAAAATAAATATTTATATTGCCATAGTCATGAAACTATCCTTTGAATTCAAAATATGGTGAATATCCCCAAACATATACAATCCTACACCTTATTTGTGGTATGATAGAGGCATAAGTAGATGGGATTTCCATAAGTGTGGATATATGCATATTATTTGTTATACTTTGATAGCTTACCAATTGTGATATCTTAAATAAATTTAGTTATGGCAAATAACACTCTAATTAGAACATTATTTTGAATTATGCATGTTTGAATGTGGTAGAGAATTCAGATGAATATAAACTTTATATATAGATGAAAGTATTGCTATCGAGATAGTATAAAGTGATTTTTTTTTCTAGAAGGTCCTATTAGGCTTGAATAATTTTGATTGATAAGCATGAGGGATAGTTGTTCTTACTAGCTAGTAATTATCATTTTGATTCTAACAATAGAACACCTCATAATAGAAGAGATGTTCCTTGATAGTGATGGTTTATATTATAAGACTAAAAGCTACTATAATTATTTAATGTTATCTTAGAGCAAGTTGCAGAAGAACACTAGGGATAATAGAAATGAGTCAAGGAAACTCCCTAGTGATATTTCCTAATTTATTGGGAATGCTTGACGGTGATAAAAATGGTTGTGTCTAGAATTTGTAAAGGTTATATTAACCTGGGAAATTAAAATTTGCCATTCAATAGTTAAAATCCTTGGAGAACTACATGCAAATTCAATCCTTTTTGCATGTGGGTATGTAGGTAGTCCTTAGATTAAGTATGCCCTTGTGACCTCAATTATGGAGTGGAGGGTTTATGGGATAAATCAATGGTTTGGTATTGTTCATGAACTTTTTCAACCTTCCCTCTTCAACATACTTTAGCCTAAGGCTAAAGTTTACATTAGATGGCTATGAATGAGTTAAGAGAACTTGATAACTTGTAATTAATAGTGATTTAAATTAGGATGATAGGATAAATGGGGTAAAAAATGGCTATTCTTATTTGCTATAGATAGTCTATTGTATCTATTTTCTTGAAACAATAGAAATAGGGGGTCTCTATCTTTGAGGAGATAGGGTTCCTACTTCACACTCTTGTTTCACTCAAGGAAATCATAGAGATCTCAATTCCAAGATGGATTGAGGGAAAGATATCTTCTAAAGGTTGTCCCAGGGTATGATTAATGACTAAAGAAGGGTTCACCACCAAGCTAGGGATTGGAAAGACAAATAACATGAAAGATCTAATTATGAAACTTAATGATGTACAAGACTACAATAAATGGCCTATAAATGAATGCAAAACATAATAGAAAGCTATGAAATTAGAGAGGTACACCTAGAAACTTGTAGCAACTTGAATGAAGTCCTAAAATTTTGGAAATACTAAATTTAATGCACATTAGAACTCATACGCCAAGTTGGATGATTTAGTCCTAGATTAGGGTTTCTAGGTAGGAATAGAGAAGTGGAAAAGACAAGTCTAGAACACCTAAAATCTATGAAATTGACTGTACTGAGAATCATATGCCAGAAGTGGTGTATCAATCATGCTTGGCCTTTTCAAAAAGTCAAAATCTAAATCTTCTCTTCAATCTCTGCTTTGTATTCTCAACCTTACTTTCGGGTTTGAATTGTTGAATTCTACTTTGTAGATGCCTTTTAATGATCTTCTAACAAGGTGACAACATGGACAACTTTGCAACTTTGACAACTTCTTTCCAATCTTCCTCTTCAATATATCTTCAACCTAGATCTATGAATCACACACCAAATAGAGGGAAAAAATGTCATTTTGTTAGTGGAAAGGGGTTTTCCTTGGTCAAACTCTATTTTGGTAATCAAACCTTGTAATGAAATAAAATGGAAAGGAGGAATGATTAATGAACAAAATGATATGTTGCAACTCAACAAACCCTAGAAATAAAGTGTTGCAAACATGTATGAGATAGCTAACTCGAATGTGGATCTTGAATCTTCCTTGAATGTTGTAGATCTTGAATTGAATGCTTAGTTGAATCATGAAACCCTACATCACAAATTTTAGCTAAAAAAAATATGATGCATGATGACTTTGACATGATGCTTGATACTTGAATAATGCTCCAAAACACTTGATAATCATCTCTTGAATGCTCTTGTAATCTCCAATTTGCTAGAATGCATGAATACTTGAAAGCTTGGATTGTTAGGAGAAAAATTAGTGAAATAGCCTTGTATTTATACTTGTTTATGCCAAATTTTCTGAAATTACAACACTACAAGCCAACACCAAATCTAAGAGAATAAAATCCTAACAAGAATTTGAATTTAATTTAGGTTTAGGCCACATGAGACTCATATGCCAGAAGTGGCATATGAGTCCCATTAGCTTAGGCTATGGGACACATTTTTCAAGAAATGCTTAGATTCATGTGAAATCAGGATCAGGGCCTTGAAATTTAGGTGGGACCCATATGCCCAAGGTGGTGTATGAGTCCCAGATCACTAAATCTAGGACATACAATCCAAAAAAACCTAAAACATTATTGGATGTTAGTTTATGTCGGGATTAATCTTGAACAGATGCATTAATTAAGGTTTGTGGATGTAAAATAAGGCCAAGTAAAGCATAAAGAAGCCCAATTAGTAATGAAAACCCTAGATTAGTGTGAAATTTTAATACAACACTCTACAACACCTTGAATATGGCACAATTAGGTCCAATTAGTTCACAAGGGTCCAAGACCTCATGTGAATGTGTTAAACACATTACAACACTAAATCAAGGCAACACTATACTTAATTTAACAAGGAGGGCCTAAAAAAACACGAAAATGTAGAGGGATACATTTTCCGTTGCCATAGTTCCTAATTTTTATGAGCTTCCATGATGACATTTCTTAGGATTCTTTATTCCATTCATAGGAAAAAAACTATAAGTATTAACAAATAATGTTGTATATTTTCCCCTTATAGCTGTCTAATAATTTATTTTTGAATAGTGTGTTCTAGATAAAATATTGAATGAATTGAGTGGGTTTTATTATTTTGTAAGTCAATATTTATTTTTCTATGTGTTGAGTAGAGGCCAACTCACGTGGGGGTGGGTGCATGAAGTTGGGTACCAATTTTGTGGCCACTTTTGAAAAAAAGTTTTAAAAAATGTGCTTGCGTTATTTCGCGTTAAAAACAAAGAAAAAAGTGAAATTATTTTCCTTGGGATACCAACCCAAAGGCTTGGAGGGAATTCCCAACAAGGCTAGAGATGTGTTTTTGTAAATTCTACAATTTTTCACATAATCGGGTCCGTGCTCACCATCAAGATTGCAGCTAGTTCAATATCGACAAAATCAAACACATGGGTGATGTTAGGTTCTCTCTTAGCTATCCAATGATGTATTTTTTTTCACTTTTTGACAATGTTAAGTCTTTCATCCACAATTTCTTTTGTTTGTATGTCTGTTTTTTGCTAAAAAGTAGTGTTTGGTGTTTTTTTTATTATAAATTAACTGTTCATTAAAATTTTAAATAAATTACATTTTTAGAAACTAGACTTCATTCTACAAATTTAAAAAAGAAAAGAAAAAAAAAATCAATTATTTTCCAAAATTTGTAGTGGGAGCACAACCAAAATTTTGCTTTTCAGGAAGTTCCTGCTTAGAAAATTAGTTCACCGTGCTCAGGGCGTACAAGAGTTGCTATGTTATGTTTTTTTGACAAAAACAACACCAATTTGTGTACATCACTCTTTTGAACCCCTTAATCTCAACCATTTTCAAAATAAATTAGTAGTTTAGAAAGTAGACTCAGAGCACTTCAATCCTTGTTTTTGTTCCATCTAAAAATTTTGAGTGTAACTATCCTCAATTTCACATCCAACGTCAGCATTTCCTGATTTCAGAAAAAAATTGGCCACTTAAGCCCCCTTTTTGGGAACCATCTTGGTGCACTTACCCGTGGGTTCAATGTGATTCTTTTGTGTTTATAGAATTCAACTCCGAACCTATCTAGTACTCTATGTATAAGATCTTAAATCACTTGATTGTGATGTACATAGCTAGGTCCACTTGAATTGTACATGTGAACCCTTGTGATGCGTAAGCTATATGTACATGGACATAATACCTCCACATGTCAAAATTGAGTTTAATATTGGAGTAGTTAGTAGGTTGCCATCAGATTATGCCAATGACTGATGCATTGAGATACTATTGTATCTTAGGACTATTCCATATTCACTTGTATCATAGATGTGATATTGGAGTGATTCAGATGGTTGTCACCCCTACTATGCAAGTAACAAAAACCAAAATTGACCATTTAAGCGAGAGGGGTTAGTAGGTAACCACTAATAACATGAAGGTTATTGATGTTGAGTGCTACCCATATTCTCAAGGGGCTAGTTGAGAATATCAACAAGGCCATGAAGTGGCATATGTTGGATGCTACTCCTTCCTAGGTGGATATAATTCTTCTTAGTGTCCTAAAGATGATTGATATTAGAATTCACCAAATTGATGGTTAAGTGGGAATATTGATAATGACATTAAATGATGTGTTTTTTACAATATTGATAAGGACATTAAATGATATTTTTTTTACACTTAATCATTCAATGATGATTTCAAGTAGTATGGGATGCTTTCCATCATCACAACTAGTGTAGAGGATCAAGAAAAATAATGGTACCCATGCTGTAGTATGGGACATACCAACAATATTTTTCTAACTATGATACACTAAAAGGGTAGATATTAGTCATTCATTGTGCATGTGTTAGTCACTGACTATGAATATGTTAGTTAATCACTTTGTACTTGTGTAAATGGCCTTAGGTATTGTGCATATTGTTATACTTATGTTCTTGCTAGTGATGACATCAGGTAGTATGGAATGCTTGAATATCATCATACATGGTGGTGGATTGGGAAAAGGATGGAACCCATAGTGTAGTATGGGATGCATTAACATTCCTTTTCTAGATGATATCTACTTATATGCTTACATGTTAGTAAAGTAGGAAGTGAGATGATGCATACAGTAGGTTGCATTGACTTTTGTAGTTCTAATTGATCGTTTTATAAACATGTGATGTATGTGTGGATTGTTTACACTAGATATATATGTGATGTATTCAAGAGCTAATCACTATTATACTTGTGATGCATGTATGATCTAGTCACTATTATACTTGTGATGTGCATATGGGCTAGTAATTGTTGTACCTATGATGTGTGTATGAGATAGTCACTATTGTACTCATGATGCATCTATGAACTAGTCATTTTTTTACCTATGATGTGTGTATGAGATCATCATTGTTATACGTGTGGTATGTGTATGAGCTAGTCACCCTATGCATAAGTGATGTATGCTTGAGATAGTCACTATATGAACTTGAAATTATGGAATGATATGACCCTTATATGCATTTGTGTGTGTATGCACACTATTAGTGGGTATAAAAATGACAACTAATGACAATTTGTTATAATTCTATTATATTTGGACTAACTTGAAATATTACACTTAATGAATATAGTCATGAATTAAAGTGAGATTAGAGATCTTATACAAAAGGAGAGGATGTTGTCTGTCTATGACTGATGTATGAACTACACATCCTTTAATTCTAAAAAAGGGATAAATAAGTAGGGTCATCATAAATTCTTGATACTTCTAAGATAGATGAAAGATGATTGGTTGATTAAGCTGGTATTTAATTATGAATTAAAATTAAATTAAATTAAAAAATTAGTAGTAACTAAGAGGTAGTTATTACAATCATTTGAAATATTTCTAAACCTAAGGGTTTATAAATTGGTCTTTAATAATAATTTATGTCTACTTTGACTTAGAATATTTTTTTAGGTTTTGGGGGTTCTTTGACATCCAAATATGTAACTTCCTCCAGTGTAAAATAATTATTATAGAAACTTTCATCCTAGAGTTCTTGATTCATTGTCCGCTTCTTTCTCTAAATCTCCCCATATTTTTCTATGTGACATCACCAAACCATCCCTCAATTTGAAGCCTTTAGAATAGATGTGAAACTATTTTAAGCCTTATTCAACCTTGTTTTGTGTCTATATTTAATACTAGAGGTAATTTGAACTCCAAATAACCCTTTTTAATCCTTTGATCTAATGAGATTCTACATCATGTTTTTAATGTTTATTACCCAACCCTGTCGCTAAATTCTCAAATAGACATTAGAACTCAATTTCCATGGAAAATAAATATCAATAAAATCTTTATTGGCTCATAGTCATGAAATTACATCACAATGTATCACAAAGGGCTACAATGTGAGGCATCATCCTTGAAATATACATATGCATGTACTTAGCAAGCAAAAATTATAACCCTCTTAGTTAATATGTAATATGATGATCTTTGATATTTCACTGAACTATGAGACTAAGCTTTGAATTATGATCTCCAAATTTAATCTATATCATTTATGATTCTAGATACTTCTGATGATGATTATGTATGCTTATATAGTAGAATCAATCCTATGGAATGATTGATACCAATCATAAGGCAGTGCAAAGCTTGATGTAAGATGAAACATGTATCCAAGAAAGGTTTATAAGGGAGACTTATAGAATGAAAATAACGAATATCAATATGGCTCATACAATGAACTCCATATGAAAAATGAAGATAAAATGCATCCAAATACCATTCTAAAAGTTTGACAATCATCAAAAACTCAAAACAATAATTTTAAATTGGAACTGTCATGTACTTGAGGATACGTTTAGGACATTAATATGCCTTTGCAATGGGAACACTATGTTTCAATGATCATATGATGATTGGAACATTATTAGAAACCTTAAAATAAGAAAATAAATGGGATTTCTCTTTTGGTTGATGTAATATATTTCTCTTACACCTCAAATGCTCTTGGATGAAACAAAATAGGGTAATTGAAAAGTGGGTCCCTCACTCTAGGATGGATAAAGGGAAACTAAAATGGTTAACCTTATATTCGTATATTTGAATATAGTAAAACAAAGTTCCAAGAAGAGGGATCTATTTGAGGAAGTCAATTTTTATTAGTACATTCATGTGAAATTTTTGAATTTTTATTCAAAACCAAGATTACAATTTATCATATTTTAATTCCATTGTAATAGAAATCATTGGCTTGATTATGATTATTAATTATTCTTCTATTATATCCGATTCATATTCATAAATTCCTGTCAACTTCTAGTATCACTTAATATGTGTTATGTGTACTTGTGTTAATATTAGATGGTTAGAAAAACCTTAGTTAGAACCTCCATCCATGATTGAATCATAATTATTTTGGGTCTAGATTCTAATTCCTAGTAAGCGTTTATAACTTTGGACCTTGATAAACATGTAATAACCATGGTTAATATAGGGACTCTTCCTATGAGATTTATTTTTTATTGAGCTTAAAAATCATGTTGAAATGGTAGGATCTAGTTGAATATAAAACATATGGTACCACATGTTATCTAGCTTCCTACCACTTAGGATTTCACTAGTGAACATATTGATACCTATTTTATATAATACTATCAAGTGATCAACATGGTACAAAATAATCTACCAAAATTAATTTTAAATATTAAATTATTTTCTAGATTAAGTATGCAATTCTTGGGGTTAATAATCCTTTAGCCAAGGTTGTCCATGAGAGACATTTTAAATATTGAGAGAATCTCCCAAACTATGAAAGAAATTTTTCTTGAGAAATAAAGGTATGATATGATATGTCTACTTCTCCCAATAATTCCTATATATGATATGTTTAATCCTTCTTTTAGTAGAGAAATTAATGTCAAAAAATATTATATTGGCAAAAAATATTGTTATTAGTGTAATAAGGAACATGTATCACACTTTTGAGCTTGTTCTCTAAAACACTATATTATGTATATCAATTATTTTCTAGTAAACTATCAAAATAAACTATTTTGAAATTTCCTATTTATATGTCAATTGAATTATATGAATAGATTATGTCTACATTCATGACCATGTAAAAATATAAATTATTTGTCCTTACCATTTTCTTTAAATATTGCATTAATAATGATTTAGATTGTGTATAGCTAGTCATTTTGTCGTTTGGTTTAATGAATTTTTGATGACTTGATAATATCATTGTAGGGTTTTTGGTAAGAAAATTAATATTTTTTCCTCTTCTGTCCTCATTTCCCTCTTTTCCCTCTTTTAAAAATTTTAATTATCTATTAGATTATGAATATAGTATTTTTAGTTTATGCTTCAAATGTGAATATATTTCTGTTTGTTTTAATATCTATTTCAACAAGTAATAATCAATAATTAAAATATAGAATCAAACGTTGCATGCTCACATTTAAAAAATATCACAAAATACATTAAACCAAACACACAAAATCACAATTTTCACCACACTTAAACATAATATCATAATTACTCCATATGAATTAAGATCAATAATCATTGAGAAGATCATAAAAGACTAGCTATGTGACCTTCAACATCCATTGGCCATTTACCTGCTCACTCAACCGAAAGTGAAATTATTTTATAAGAGATAATGGGTATGTGCAGGATCATGATGGGCCAAAAGATCTGATACTCAGTGGGTATGTGTAGCCAGGTACATTGTTGGTTGGCGACATTTCTTTTGCAAGGAATTGATGAGCAAGGGTTTTAAAGAGATTCTCAGCACCTGATATAAAATTATGATTTGCTTTTTGAGTTTAATAAATAATTAATATTTATTTTCTATTTAGAATTATGATTAAGTCCTTTGATTGATAGAATTTCAGTTAGAAAAAATCTATAGCTTTCAAGTAATATCCGCATTTTTGAATCCGAAACGTGCATCACATTATATGCTTTGCATACTATAGGATTAAAAAATAAATTGGATTTCATAAAGTTTTGACCACGTTTTAAGGTGGTCAGATATACGAGTTTTAATATTTTTTAAAAGTTTTAATAAAAAATCCATAATTAATTATTTACTTGGAAAAAAATTACAAAAAAATATGTATCACATTGGAACATGAGTCCTCTACTTATATCTAAAATATTACAAAAATATATTATCACTTTATTGTGGTTAGGGCAGTCAAAAAGACACCTACTTCTTATTTTTTCCATCAAATTTAAGTACTACTGCATTTAAATTTCAAATTTTCACCAAATAGATTTAAAATAAATAAATAAACCTAGTAGTTTAGAAACTACATTCAATTTGCTACAGATTCTATTCTTACATATTTTTCAAATAATATAGATAACTTATTTAAATTTTTACATCAAGTTGCCAAACTCTAATTTTTCTAAATTTTTTGCCACTTAAGGGCCTGTTTTTTCCATGATGATTCTACACATACCCTATTAATAGCCAAAGCATCTATAATTATTCCTAACTCATATCAACCTTTCACTTTTCAATTGAATTATAATTTTCATTAATTAATCACAAAATTGCATATAAATTATAATCATTTGATAATCCATCACAAATAAACCATTAACATATTAAATCATACCTCAATAGATAGATACTTGTATATTCACATAAGGTAAGTCATCTGATAAATATAAGATAACTATAATTAATATTAATCAACTAGTTTTCATCACCTAATCAATATCCAATGACAACCAAGACAATCCATATAAACATAAGAAAACAAATCATGTCTAGGGAAACTAAACTATCATCTATAATACTCCTAAAATAATATCCAATATAATTAAATCAAGAACCCATAGTGTACAAGAGTCATAATATCATCAAACATCATCACGAATAACATGAAATGTCCGTAAGTGTGAAACTCAGCTACTATTCTATCCTAATTTCATCATTCATATTGATAGGATCAACATTTTTATAAATATTTCCATGCTATCTAGCCTTTTTGAGGCAAGGTCTACACATGTGAAAGATGGGCGTCATTTCAAACCTTCAAGATCACATCTTGTAAGGTCCATTAGCTTCTATGGATGTCCTTCACATCCTTTAATACTTTATATTCATTATGCATGCATGTTTGTGAGTGATACATACTTTGATAATTATTATCATTTTATTATTCATGTGCATCATAAAGTGGGGAAAAGCTATAATTGTTAAATTTTTATACCAAAGATAATTCCATTTAGTTTCATGCATATTTTGATGAAATATCTTGATATATGTTAATACAAAAAATGACACATTATTGTGTGAATTTGGGCTCATTATTCTATCCTTTATTCATTCCTAAACACACATACCCTCATCCCTTATCCTTATACAAACATAGCCCAATATTTTTTCCTTATTTGAGCATTTATTAGACCCATATACCTCACTAACCATAGTTGTTAGCTACCAAAATTTGATTGTTTGCACACACAAGGTCAATTCTATGGTTTTCAATTCAACAACATATTTATAAAGTCGATCCTTGAGTTTCCAACTTTTAAAATTTTAATTTGACCAGCTAGACCCCATTATATTATTACCATAAGCTAAGTACATGTTTTACAAAATTGGATTCTATGTTCTAGTATCTAAAGGCATTCATTAACATTCATTTATTATCTCTCATCACTCAAGTATCCTCTCTCATCCTCGAGCCTTAAATAAAAAATCAATAAATAAACACTTTTATTTGATGCAGTCAAAGGAGTAATGAATTTGCATACACCATTTGGGGGCCCTAAATATATACCTTCAATCTCTTACACATATTTTTGGTTGTTTTCCACCTTGCAGCATAATATCATCCCTGTCAATCATTAAGTAAAGAATAGTAGAAGAAATAAAGGCCACTTATCAAATATAGATGTCACTTAAGCTTTACACTAACCCACATAGATGTCACTTATCAAATATAGATTAATCCCTTCATATTTGTGTGCCTCTTTATCAGTTTATCACACATCAACACCTAAAGAAAATGTATTTTCCTTACAATTATACTATGAATAGTTAATCTGTCAAACTGTAGCTTAAGATGTGGTCTGGGTCATTTATATATCCTGAAACTGCAATAGGCCGATTACTTCTATTTAATATAACATGATAACTTTTTTATGAGTTTAGTTCCTGATGAACTACTCTCGTTAATGCATTAAGATTCCTCTGTAAATTTATGAAATAGTAAAAGTAATATTGACAAGATATGCTAAAGGAAAGCAGCCACATTATATTTGGAATCTGTGTAAGTAAAAGAAGGGTTGCAGGTAAGAACAAAAAAAGATACGATATTTTGAAGACTTCATATGGATGTGAATAAGAGTGCACTATAGAACCTTACACTACAAAGGATACCCTTGGCCTTATTTCATACTCACCTACATTCAATGAACTTGATAGATTAAAATTAGTCTATGTTCAATGCATCTTGTCTTTTTACTTCTTTTTGTCCACAAGATCTTACATGCTTCCTGCGTAGACCTATATAACAAGCTTGCATCCTTGCCCCTAAAAAGGCATACAATGAACTAGGAAGGAACCTGATCAATATGTATGTTTGTTCTGGTCTCTCTGAGTTCCTCCAACTCCTTCAGGAAAAGAACTTCTATTTCTTGAAGTAATAATTTATTTGCTGAAGAATTTGGAGGAACTCTGGGAGTCACTGAACATTTTCTGAGATTTATGAAATTCTCTTCATTGAAAGCTTTAATGTTCTATAACTTCTCTAATTAAAATCGAGTTATCACATATTGCTATGCTTATAGTGATTTAGTTAAAACAAACTGAGTGTAGAAGCCATTTCATTTGTTTTCAGTGATTTTTTTTTTCACATGGTTACATTATGAATAGTTTACCTAGTAAAATTTGTATAATTTACTTTTGATTTATGCAGGTGAAGCCAGGAAGGAGTTGGTCTAAATGGTGGACATAAGTAACCCTTTTTTTATTCTTTTATCAAGTTATTGTTCCATCTTAGTGTAATGTTTCGTTATAAATCTTTCTACTTACATTAGCAGGCAAATTCTAATTTTATCGTCTTTCCTCTCTTTAGGGATCCATTGATTGATTCTTAAAAGTCCTAATGTTCTTGTTTTCTGCTACCCGTTCTCCCAGGTCTGAAACTTCTTTTCTTTCTGCCCCCTATA